>OW569322.1:27445593-28045593 GCA_937595015.1 Polyommatus icarus
CCTTGAAAAAATCTAATGTTTTTTCAATGGATCATAAATTAAAACGACACTAGATTTTATCGCATCACGCGGTAAGTCGGAAATAACCAATTGGTAATCATTCAAAGCCACGGAAAACCATATGAAGAAAATTAAAAAAAAATAAGAAAAAGAATATGGCAGGTTTTAGTCGACCAAGGTCTAATTAAAAGATGTCTTTAGTTGGACAACGAAAAGATAAAAAAATTACTTATTAATGAAATATCACTAATACTTCCTACTCAGGCTCCTATACAACGAGCGGCAGTAAGATCGCGAGAAGAAAGTATTTTGATACTGATTCGGACTCCGAGATCCAATATTCGCTTTATTATGACCCACGATCAAAAGCAGAACTTTTAGTTTAATTTTTTATGGCCGACGAAAATATGGACCTTAAGATGCTAGACAGCCATCCTGAAATTAGGAAAATATTTTTACAATATAATACTCCTCTGCCATCTTCTGCGCCTGTGGAGCGACTATTTTCATTTGCCATAGCCCACAATGATAAACATTACCAAATCGAACCGTCTATCCGACGAAATGTTCGAGAAGTGGTTAGTGTTAATGTTAAATGCCAATTTAAATTACATATTTAAAAGCAGACGCAGAAAAGTGAGACTATTAATTTCTCATAATAAACTACTTCATGAAGTGTTATAACTGTTATGAACTAGTTAAATAATTATTACTTTTTATTTTTACACACACACACACACACGCACACACACACACACACACACACGCACACACACACCAAAACTCGCGAGCCAGTTGTCAGAAAGAAACTCGCGACAATCACTAGACCAAAAGGGGGAAAAGGGTGTTTGTAGTGAACGGCACCACCTTTATGCACTTTTTCGAGTTCTACGAGTACAAACCCGAGATCAGAGAGTCAGCGAGGACTGGAACTCCCTACATCACCTGTGTCGCACCATGACACACTCCACAGCCCCGACGAGACCCACACCACCACCACCACACCATGACGGCAACCCCAGCAGCCGATCGACCGACTGGAGATCTATGCGATTTACCTGGAGCGGCAATTCTCTCCCCCGTCCACCACGTCAATAGACCATGTTGCGATGATTCCCGACGAGGTATTGTTTGGCATTGCATAGCCATAACGACAATATTCTTTATGATTGATATGTATTCAATGTTGAATGCATGTAGTGCACTATGTTACCTCTTAATTGTCTTTTTATAAACTCGCTGGCCATGTTTGTCCCTTGTACGATTAATACGAGTGAGCAAGTGGAATAATGTGTCCGAGCCTGATTAAGTGAACAGGATCATGACCGTGAAGAGGCTAGAAAAGAACCAGTCGCCCTAGATCAGAGGTTCCCAAACTTATTTTATTTACTGCCCACTTTGAGAGCAAATTATGTTTTAGCGCCCCAATTGTTTCAATTTAAAATGCATCCAGATGAAAAAGATCATACCCAAACCTCTACAAAACGCCCTTTTCTGGTTCCCACGCCACCCCCCTTTGGACCTTCAGCGCCCACGAGGGGGCGTTATCGCCCACTTTGGGGAAGGCTGCCCTAGATAGTGGAGAAGCGTGCAGAAGACACGCCACGTGGATAATTAGCTTTGAGAAAAATAGCCGTAGACAAAGCAAGCACGCATTAAAAAAAAAACCTACGATAGATATACAGTCCTCAACAGTTATTATCTATTAATGTGTTGTTTTTACCCGAATGTACCTTCAGAGACGTCGATTCATAGGCAAATGACAAACCTACATAATCTGTACGGGCCATGAATGTCTAATGTTGGCTCGACATAACCGCTTGTAAATAAAATTTTATAGTATCTATTTCTACAAATTACAATACATTCCTAAGAATGTACGTATACTAATGTATAGTATAGTAAGTACTATGTAATAATATTTCACAATGCAAGCTTAATTTAGCTCTGCTACAGTTTTTTTTTTTCAATATTTTACCATGTGTTGCAACTTGCAGTTTAACGTTTACTGGTGATCGAGCAGTCGGCGCTGTATGTGGTGGTCGGCGCTGTCGTTGCGGTCGGGATGCGCACGCGCGAGGTGGCGGGCGACGTTGCGGCGGCGCGCGAACGTGCCCCCGCAGAGCGCGCACGCGTACGAGTAGCGCGGCGCGCGGTGCCGGCTCAGGTGGATCCGCATCAGCGTCACCGACTTGAACCGCGCCGGGCACAGTTTGCACTGGAACAACATAATACATTAACAAATATGACAACCGTTTCTTGAATAACTTTAAAGTTTAACTATGAATATCAAACTCAGACCAAATAAAAACTGAGATACCAAAGATAAAGCTGTAATTTACGTTAAGGCCTCTAGCATACCAAACCTATGACAGCCTTGACCCTGCTGGCGCAATCGAGTTGAAGTTTCTGGTTTCCTTCACCACATCTATCTATTATATATAAATCTCCTGTCACGATGTTTGTCCGCGATGGATTCCTAAACTACTTAACCGATTTAAATGTTTCTTTTTTTTTAAATGTGTGCTTTTATCCAACTTGAGAGATAGGATAGCTTAGATCTTTAATTATAGTCGCAATTTTATTTTATTGCAAATTATTTGTCTATATAGAGCGACCATGTTGTTTATGCGACGCGGGTCACGGTATAGCAATGGACGTTGCCATGGTGACATACTTTTTTTTAAATATCTATGGACGCTTCACACCACGTCAGTTATAAATTTAATACTTATTTAGTCACTAATTCAATAAAATAATACGGCAAAATACTTTATATAATATGGCAAAGAAACGTTTGCCGGGGCAGCTAGTGTAATATAAATAAATGATTCATTTCTTCCTTGATCATAGATTTTTGACGTTTGCTGAGAGATTGGATCCAATACAGTCATAGAAATTGGTGTTGCCAGTTATTTAATATAAAAAAGAGTTTTTAATTTCTTGTTCATTAATATGTTTCAAATAATGTAATGTAGTTTTTTTTTCTAATTATATATACATGAATAATCTTGCTGAAATAACATAAAACAAGCCATATTAAAAATGACAAATTGAATTCTCTGAGATCTAGTAACACTGATGTCAATACCTGTCAGCGTTAGCGCTCCCCATTGGCTATTGAATGATGTAAAATAGGATCAATGATAAATGATAATGTAATATGCAGATATGATCAAATGATCATTTTTATTGGATCCTAATTCCTATATATGATCCAATATAAATGATAATGTAATAACCCCCCTATAACAGAAGTAGACGTAGCACCTGAACAGTTTTCTCGGGCAGATGTATGGCGACATGCTGCAGGTAGCTGCTCCTGCGGTGGAAGCCGGCCTGGCACTCCGCACACACGAATGGCTTCTCTCCTGTGTGCAGCCGCTCGTGAATCTAAAATATTCGCGTTTTTAACGACATTCTCAAATTTTCATGAAAAATTATACTTTGTAGCTAAGACAATTAAAATTGAAAGGGTTGCAATACACATTTAATTCATTGACTTATCATTGTAATTTTCCATTCTAATTAAAATTAAATATATATATATATTTTTTTTTAAATTAATGCACGAGAAAATGTTGATCATAGGAATTATATTATACTCTCCAATATTAGAAAGAAAACATTATAAGCTAAAGCAATATGATAGAGTTAAATACTTATAAAGTAATTGTAAAAACAAGCACCTCACCTTTACTTGCTCAGCATTAGACGCCCGGTATTCGCAGTAGGAACATTTGTCTGTTTTCTCGTAGCCATGTTTAGCTCGGCAATGCATCAACAATAATCTTCTTGTGATGAATTTCTTACCGCAGTGCTGAAGCGGAAAAATTTATATTATAATATTGTATGAATTAACATTTTGCCAAATACTTGGCATTCAATCAAAACTTATGTAGCAATATGATGTCACATTATATTGGGCCGTAATTACATTTTCTATGCACTCTCTTTGAAAATATATACTGAGTAACTTGCCTCACAGACTATATCAAACCCAGTATGAATTTTATAATGATTTCGTAAGGACAGCTTTGAGGTCAAAGTTTTGTGACAATATTTACATTCTATTTCCTCTTTAATTTTATCTTTCTTATTATCACCTGTCTTAAGGTCTTCTTTACTCGAGTCCTTTGCTTTCTGTCTCGGTCTTCTCTTAATTTTTTTGTCATCCGGTAGCATGTCTTCCCCTGCATGATTGATGTCTATCATACTTTTATCTTCTCGTGTATCAGTGTCAGCTGGCTCTGTTTTAGTAACTACCTTTCCATCTAAGCTTACTCTGTCGACCCCCTCTTCTATGTTGTATTTCTTATCTTCTATTTCAGTCTGAGCATTCAAAATATGATGTGCATGACCATATTGGAAAGTATCAAGAGTGATGTTATCGTCATACTCATTAAACTGATCATCTATTAGATGACTTATGTCGATCGAGCTCGGGTCGGAATCTCCCATGGTATCAATTTCCATTATGTTAACTTTGTTCTCAAAACTTTTCTGAACTTCAATACATTTTCTTCTAAATTTTATTGACTTGTTTATAAATGTTACGCAGCTACTGCACATTTGTTTAGGAAAAGAGTCATTTACCCTCACCTAAAAGTTAAAACAACATTTTCAATTAGGTTTTTGAACAATGACATTGCTATTAACTTTAAGTGAAAGTGTAGAAGCATGTTAAAAGTGTAAATAAATCTATGGAGTTAATAGACGTCTTAAGTATAAAAATAATAATCCATTTTGATGCTTCATACAGAGATACCCTGCATCTCAAAAAATCGACCAAGTGCGAGTGGAACTCGTGCATGAAGGATTTCGTACCATTATAGAGCAACATTCGGCCAAAAATTGTGTTTAAAAGACCTAATCAACACCATAGAATATGTCAATCAATATATTATACATACATAATTAGGTTAAATAATTTCACAAGAGGATCACAATATACAGAATGAAATAGATTTCAGAATAAACAACACCTTGAAGAGATACTGGTCGCTTAAAGAGATATCCCCAGTTTTCAATGACAGACAAGAAGAAAATCTTTAACACTTGCATATTGCCATCAGCCATCCATGACATATCCCCTAATGCCCAGCCTGGCAGCCATGGGTGCCAGACATGGGCATTAACGGAAAAACAACATAAATCCCTACAGGTATAAAATTTAGTTTGTTATTATTTTTAGCAATATTCCGCGAAATAAACTTCCACCTTTAAGTAAATGAGTGAGTGCACGCATAGGCATGCGTACAGCACCTCCCTCCTCCCACACTGCCTATGCGTACACTCGCATGCAAGAACTTGCAAACACCACCACCACACAAGCAATAATGTTGGCAAATCCGTGCAAGGCCCCTCACCACCATGCAGGTTGAAAACCTCGACGCGCGTTTCGCTCCAACACCGGAGCATCCTCAGGATGTGGACTCTACGAACAACGTCCGTCAAGTGCCGCCGCCGGCCAAAACACCGCCTTTTATATCCTATCAAGCCCCGCTACTATCCCCACTACCCCCACTACCCTCACCAGTACCCCCGAACATATTAATAAGCGGTGACGTAGTCAAGCAAGTTTGGTCATTCAACAATGCAAATCTGTTATTTTTCTTTTCTTTTATGATCTCTAATTGTTCCAACACGCTCAGCCGAAAGCCTTTATCGCATTTATGTAAAACTTTATAGGAATGGCCATCGGGCACGGTATGATTACTATCTAAAAGATGTTTAGCAAAATGTGACTTATCAGGATGACCATTCCTATAAGCCGCGATATGTTCTTTATACCGAGTCTCAAATCTGCGTCCAGTTTGACCCACATATACACTATCGCATTCAGGACAATCGATCTTATAGACACCGGACTGATATTTTTCATCAATTCGGTCTTTGTTATGACACAAATGATGTTTTAAAGTATTATTTGTCCTGAATGCGACATGCATATCGTTGTTTTTCATTATTTTGGATAAGCGTGCAGATACCTCTCCCATGTAGGTCAAACTGGACTTATATCTAACTATCTCCTTATCAATAGGACCTGCGTACAAAAACTTAACCAGTTCTTTCTTGTTTTTATTTTTCAAAATATTATTAATAATTTTTGGACTATATCCGTTGGATATCGCAATTTGGAAAATGATATTAAGCTCCTTTTGATAATTATCTTTACTAAGAGGGATCGATAATAATCTATGAATGTAACTATGAAAGGCCGCGAGTTTGTGTTGCCAAGGATGACATGACGAAGCATGAATAGTAGTATTAGTATATGTCGGCTTGCGAAAGATTCCAAAACTGTGTTTATTATTAACTCTAGAAATAGACAAATCGAGAAAATTTAGGGTGTTATTATCTTCACATTCTAATTTGAATTTAATTTTAATATGTTTTTTATTTAGTTCTTTAACAAATACGTCCAGTTGTCTCTGTGTACCCGTCCAACAAAGAAAACAATCATCTACGTATCTAAAGTAATATAAAATACTTTTATTAACGACGATATTTCTTTGTTCAAAATCATCCATAAATATTTCGGCCATCAAAGGACTTAAAGGTGAACCCATAGCGAGACCGTCGTCTTGAACAAAGAATTCGTCGTTAAATCGAAAGTAGTTTTGTTCCATGCAGGTTTTAGTAAGAGTAAGCAATTCATTACTTTCACCAGGAGGTAAACGTTTTTCTAATGCATTCCTTAAAATACCCAATGTTTCCTTACGTGGAACATTAGTGAATAAACTATCAACATCAAGTGAAACTAATTTGCAACGAGGTGGCAAAGTCACATCTTTAATTTTGTTGACTAATTGTAGACTATTTTTTATGGCATAAGGTGGCCGAAATGAGATCTTTTCTTTTATTATGAAATTAAGTGACTTTGCCAGCTCGTACGCTGGTGCACCTATGTATGAGACAACTGGACGCATGGGAATATCAGTTTTGTGAATCTTTGGCAAGCCGTACAGTGATGGTGCGCGAGGATTCATTGGGATGAGTTTTTTCTTTGATGATTCAGTTTGAAATAAATATTGATTATTATTAATTGCTAATTTAAGCTTAGCTAAAAACTTGTTTGTTGGGTCAGAAGGAACCCTTAGAAATTGTTCACCCTGAATCACATCATTAACTCTGTCCAAATAATCGTCGCGCTCCATCACTACTACTGTGTTACCCTTATCCGCTTTAGATATTACTAAGTTATTATTATCTATTGTTTGTTTTAATGACCTCAAAGCCACTCTTTCGGGGTGAAAAGAAGAACCGGAAGGAGTACCTTTGATTTCGTTGGCTAGTAGGCCCTTAACCATGTTATCTTTCTTATTAACTACGGCAGTTATTTCCGAATCCACCGCAAGCATTTCCAAAGCATTCTGATTAATATTAGGAGTGATATTATATTTAAGACCCTTTTCCAAAAGTGTCATCTCATCCTTGGCAAATTGTACGCTGGTTAAGTTTTTGACGCGAGGGTGGAAGGAAAAAGGTTCAGACCTGGATTCTGTATGTGATTGGACAATCCTATTTTTATTTACCAAAGTCTGAAGCTTTTTCTTTTGACTTAAATATTTAGCGTGCACTTCGATTGCTGCGAAATGGCGTGCCTTTTCGTCTAAGCGATCGAATTCGATATTATGTAATTTAAAAGAGAGCTCGGTATAAAGAACTTTGAGATGTAATTTTAAATTATCCCTAACGGTAAACCAGTGACGTGTCTCTTCGTTAAGCCAGATAGTCTCGGCTTTTTTGATAGCAATATTGGAGGCTCGGCTGTGCGTGTTGGTTCTTACATTAATATAATTAGGAATAACATTTAGACGTTTGCATTGTTGATTGAACCAAACATTTTGAGCGGCTATACGATGTAATTTTGTTAACTTAATGTAGAGTCGTGCCTGATCGGTCATGCTCACCGATTTTAAATAGTTAATGGAATCAGGCGTTACTTTGCGGAAATCCATAGCTTAAAATTTAGTTTGTTATTATTTTTAGCAATATTCCGCGAAATAAACTTCCACCTTTAAGTAAATGAGTGAGTGCACGCATAGGCATGCGTACAGCACCTCCCTCCTCCCACACTGCCTATGCGTACACTCGCATGCAAGAACTTGCAAACACCACCACCACACAAGCAATAATGTTGGCAAATCCGTGCAAGGCCCCTCACCACCATGCAGGTTGAAAACCTCGACGCGCGTTTCGCTCCAACACCGGAGCATCCTCAGGATGTGGACTCTACGAACAACGTCCGTCAAGTGCCGCCGCCGGCCAAAACACCGCCTTTTATATCCTATCAAGCCCCGCTACTATCCCCACTACCCCCACTACCCTCACCAGTACCCCCGAACATATTAATAAGCGGTGACGTAGTCAAGCAAGTTTGGTCATTCAACAATGCAAATCTGTTATTTTTCTTTTCTTTTATGATCTCTAATTGTTCCAACACGCTCAGCCGAAAGCCTTTATCGCATTTATGTAAAACTTTATAGGAATGGCCATCGGGCACGGTATGATTACTATCTAAAAGATGTTTAGCAAAATGTGACTTATCAGGATGACCATTCCTATAAGCCGCGATATGTTCTTTATACCGAGTCTCAAATCTGCGTCCAGTTTGACCCACATATACACTATCGCATTCAGGACAATCGATCTTATAGACACCGGACTGATATTTTTCATCAATTCGGTCTTTGTTATGACACAAATGATGTTTTAAAGTATTATTTGTCCTGAATGCGACATGCATATCGTTGTTTTTCATTATTTTGGATAAGCGTGCAGATACCTCTCCCATGTAGGTCAAACTGGACTTATATCTAACTATCTCCTTATCAATAGGACCTGCGTACAAAAACTTAACCAGTTCTTTCTTGTTTTTATTTTTCAAAATATTATTAATAATTTTTGGACTATATCCGTTGGATATCGCAATTTGGAAAATGATATTAAGCTCCTTTTGATAATTATCTTTACTAAGAGGGATCGATAATAATCTATGAATGTAACTATGAAAGGCCGCGAGTTTGTGTTGCCAAGGATGACATGACGAAGCATGAATAGTAGTATTAGTATATGTCGGCTTGCGAAAGATTCCAAAACTGTGTTTATTATTAACTCTAGAAATAGACAAATCGAGAAAATTTAGGGTGTTATTATCTTCACATTCTAATTTGAATTTAATTTTAATATGTTTTTTATTTAGTTCTTTAACAAATACGTCCAGTTGTCTCTGTGTACCCGTCCAACAAAGAAAACAATCATCTACGTATCTAAAGTAATATAAAATACTTTTATTAACGACGATATTTCTTTGTTCAAAATCATCCATAAATATTTCGGCCATCAAAGGACTTAAAGGTGAACCCATAGCGAGACCGTCGTCTTGAACAAAGAATTCGTCGTTAAATCGAAAGTAGTTTTGTTCCATGCAGGTTTTAGTAAGAGTAAGCAATTCATTACTTTCACCAGGAGGTAAACGTTTTTCTAATGCATTCCTTAAAATACCCAATGTTTCCTTACGTGGAACATTAGTGAATAAACTATCAACATCAAGTGAAACTAATTTGCAACGAGGTGGCAAAGTCACATCTTTAATTTTGTTGACTAATTGTAGACTATTTTTTATGGCATAAGGTGGCCGAAATGAGATCTTTTCTTTTATTATGAAATTAAGTGACTTTGCCAGCTCGTACGCTGGTGCACCTATGTATGAGACAACTGGACGCATGGGAATATCAGTTTTGTGAATCTTTGGCAAGCCGTACAGTGATGGTGCGCGAGGATTCATTGGGATGAGTTTTTTCTTTGATGATTCAGTTTGAAATAAATATTGATTATTATTAATTGCTAATTTAAGCTTAGCTAAAAACTTGTTTGTTGGGTCAGAAGGAACCCTTAGAAATTGTTCACCCTGAATCACATCATTAACTCTGTCCAAATAATCGTCGCGCTCCATCACTACTACTGTGTTACCCTTATCCGCTTTAGATATTACTAAGTTATTATTATCTATTGTTTGTTTTAATGACCTCAAAGCCACTCTTTCGGGGTGAAAAGAAGAACCGGAAGGAGTACCTTTGATTTCGTTGGCTAGTAGGCCCTTAACCATGTTATCTTTCTTATTAACTACGGCAGTTATTTCCGAATCCACCGCAAGCATTTCCAAAGCATTCTGATTAATATTAGGAGTGATATTATATTTAAGACCCTTTTCCAAAAGTGTCATCTCATCCTTGGCAAATTGTACGCTGGTTAAGTTTTTGACGCGAGGGTGGAAGGAAAAAGGTTCAGACCTGGATTCTGTATGTGATTGGACAATCCTATTTTTATTTACCAAAGTCTGAAGCTTTTTCTTTTGACTTAAATATTTAGCGTGCACTTCGATTGCTGCGAAATGGCGTGCCTTTTCGTCTAAGCGATCGAATTCGATATTATGTAATTTAAAAGAGAGCTCGGTATAAAGAACTTTGAGATGTAATTTTAAATTATCCCTAACGGTAAACCAGTGACGTGTCTCTTCGTTAAGCCAGATAGTCTCGGCTTTTTTGATAGCAATATTGGAGGCTCGGCTGTGCGTGTTGGTTCTTACATTAATATAATTAGGAATAACATTTAGACGTTTGCATTGTTGATTGAACCAAACATTTTGAGCGGCTATACGATGTAATTTTGTTAACTTAATGTAGAGTCGTGCCTGATCGGTCATGCTCACCGATTTTAAATAGTTAATGGAATCAGGCGTTACTTTGCGGAAATCCATAGCTTAAAATTTAGTTTGTTATTATTTTTAGCAATATTCCGCGAAATAAACTTCCACCTTTAAGTAAATGAGTGAGTGCACGCATAGGCATGCGTACAGCACCTCCCTCCTCCCACACTGCCTATGCGTACACTCGCATGCAAGAACATGTTCTTGCATGCGAGTGTACGCATAGGTGCTGTACGCATGCCTATGCGTGCACTCACTCATTTACTTAAAGGTGGAAGTTTATTTCGCGGAATATTGCTAAAAATAATAACAAACTAAATTTTAAGCTATGGATTTCCGCAAAGTAACGCCTGATTCCATTAACTATTTAAAATCGGTGAGCATGACCGATCAGGCACGACTCTACATTAAGTTAACAAAATTACATCGTATAGCCGCTCAAAATGTTTGGTTCAATCAACAATGCAAACGTCTAAATGTTATTCCTAATTATATTAATGTAAGAACCAACACGCACAGCCGAGCCTCCAATATTGCTATCAAAAAAGCCGAGACTATCTGGCTTAACGAAGAGACACGTCACTGGTTTACCGTTAGGGATAATTTAAAATTACATCTCAAAGTTCTTTATACCGAGCTCTCTTTTAAATTACATAATATCGAATTCGATCGCTTAGACGAAAAGGCACGCCATTTCGCAGCAATCGAAGTGCACGCTAAATATTTAAGTCAAAAGAAAAAGCTTCAGACTTTGGTAAATAAAAATAGGATTGTCCAATCACATACAGAATCCAGGTCTGAACCTTTTTCCTTCCACCCTCGCGTCAAAAACTTAACCAGCGTACAATTTGCCAAGGATGAGATGACACTTTTGGAAAAGGGTCTTAAATATAATATCACTCCTAATATTAATCAGAATGCTTTGGAAATGCTTGCGGTGGATTCGGAAATAACTGCCGTAGTTAATAAGAAAGATAACATGGTTAAGGGCCTACTAGCCAACGAAATCAAAGGTACTCCTTCCGGTTCTTCTTTTCACCCCGAAAGAGTGGCTTTGAGGTCATTAAAACAAACAATAGATAATAATAACTTAGTAATATCTAAAGCGGATAAGGGTAACACAGTAGTAGTGATGGAGCGCGACGATTATTTGGACAGAGTTAATGATGTGATTCAGGGTGAACAATTTCTAAGGGTTCCTTCTGACCCAACAAACAAGTTTTTAGCTAAGCTTAAATTAGCAATTAATAATAATCAATATTTATTTCAAACTGAATCATCAAAGAAAAAACTCATCCCAATGAATCCTCGCGCACCATCACTGTACGGCTTGCCAAAGATTCACAAAACTGATATTCCCATGCGTCCAGTTGTCTCATACATAGGTGCACCAGCGTACGAGCTGGCAAAGTCACTTAATTTCATAATAAAAGAAAAGATCTCATTTCGGCCACCTTATGCCATAAAAAATAGTCTACAATTAGTCAACAAAATTAAAGATGTGACTTTGCCACCTCGTTGCAAATTAGTTTCACTTGATGTTGATAGTTTATTCACTAATGTTCCACGTAAGGAAACATTGGGTATTTTAAGGAATGCATTAGAAAAACGTTTACCTCCTGGTGAAAGTAATGAATTGCTTACTCTTACTAAAACCTGCATGGAACAAAACTACTTTCGATTTAACGACGATATTTCTTTGTTCAAGACGACGGTCTCGCTATGGGTTCACCTTTAAGTCCTTTGATGGCCGAAATATTTATGGATGATTTTGAACAAAGAAATATCGTCGTTAATAAAAGTATTTTATATTACTTTAGATACGTAGATGATTGTTTTCTTTGTTGGACGGGTACACAGAGACAACTGGACGTATTTGTTAAAGAACTAAATAAAAAACATATTAAAATTAAATTCAAATTAGAATGTGAAGATAATAACACCCTAAATTTTCTCGATTTGTCTATTTCTAGAGTTAATAATAAACACAGTTTTGGAATCTTTCGCAAGCCGACATATACTAATACTACTATTCATGCTTCGTCATGTCATCCTTGGCAACACAAACTCGCGGCCTTTCATAGTTACATTCATAGATTATTATCGATCCCTCTTAGTAAAGATAATTATCAAAAGGAGCTTAATATCATTTTCCAAATTGCGATATCCAACGGATATAGTCCAAAAATTATTAATAATATTTTGAAAAATAAAAACAAGAAAGAACTGGTTAAGTTTTTGTACGCAGGTCCTATTGATAAGGAGATAGTTAGATATAAGTCCAGTTTGACCTACATGGGAGAGGTATCTGCACGCTTATCCAAAATAATGAAAAACAACGATATGCATGTCGCATTCAGGACAAATAATACTTTAAAACATCATTTGTGTCATAACAAAGACCGAATTGATGAAAAATATCAGTCCGGTGTCTATAAGATCGATTGTCCTGAATGCGATAGTGTATATGTGGGTCAAACTGGACGCAGATTTGAGACTCGGTATAAAGAACATATCGCGGCTTATAGGAATGGTCATCCTGATAAGTCACATTTTGCTAAACATCTTTTAGATAGTAATCATACCGTGCCCGATGGCCATTCCTATAAAGTTTTACATAAATGCGATAAAGGCTTTCGGCTGAGCGTGTTGGAACAATTAGAGATCATAAAAGAAAAGAAAAATAACAGATTTGCATTGTTGAATGACCAAACTTGCTTGACTACGTCACCGCTTATTAATATGTTCGGGGGTACTGGTGAGGGTAGTGGGGGTAGTGGGGATAGTAGCGGGGCTTGATAGGATATAAAAGGCGGTGTTTTGGCCGGCGGCGGCACTTGACGGACGTTGTTCGTAGAGTCCACATCCTGAGGATGCTCCGGTGTTGGAGCGAAACGCGCGTCGAGGTTTTCAACCTGCATGGTGGTGAGGGGCCTTGCACGGATTTGCCAACATTATTGCTTGTGTGGTGGTGGTGTTTGCAAGTTCTTGCATGCGAGTGTACGCATAGGCAGTGTGGGAGGAGGGAGGTGCTGTACGCATGCCTATGCGTGCACTCACTCATTTACTTAAAGGTGGAAGTTTATTTCGCGGAATATTGCTAAAAATAATAACAAACTAAATTTTAAGCTATGGATTTCCGCAAAGTAACGCCTGATTCCATTAACCCTACAGGTATGTCAGAATAGCATATAAAGGAGTATGTAAAGTGTCAAACTAAAAAAAATCAAACTCATTGAAATACAGGCAAAACTGGGGTAACAGATGTGACATAATATACAGTTAAGAGGCTTAAGTGGAAATTAATATGACATATAATAAGAAACTAGCTATTTGACCGAGCTTTGCTCGGTATTCGATAAAACACAAACAAAATGACATTTTCTAAAAATGATTCCTAGCTAGATCGATTTATCGCCCCCGAAATCAGCTATATACTAAATTTGTTGAAACAAAGATGTCACTGTATGGTACCCACGAGAAGGAAAAAGGAGAAGAGGAAGACAAAAGAAAAGATCGGAGGATGAGATAAAAGCAATAGCAGGTACAACATGGAGCAGGAAGGCATCATCAGCAAGGAATAAATAGACAATTGTGGGAGAGTTTAAGGGAGGCCTTTGCGAATTGCGATAAGGCAATCAGATGTAGATAATAAAAATTAAAGCAAAAGGTAAATAACATTATGTAAAAGATGTAAATGTCTGAATAAAGGCTTATTTCATTTATTGATATATTTTTATTTTGTTGTTATAGCAGCAACAGATATACATAATCTGTGAAAATTTCAAATCTCTAGCTATTACCGTTATTGAGTTACAGCCTGGAGACAGACAGACAGACACACAAACACAACAAAGTCTTAGTAATAGGATCCCGTTTTTACCCTTTGGGTACAGAACCCTAAAAAGGACATAAAGGAGTTGTTATCCAAAAAGAATGGTGTGGTTATACTCAGAGGCGGTGCAAGGCGTGGGCGATGTGGGCGACAGCCCACAGCCTCACCCAAGGATTTTTTTGGGAATTTACGCATTCTGAGACTCATTTATAAAAAATGATTGTCTAAAAATAACCCATTTAGGCCTAGGGGGCCTCGCAAAATACATCTCGCCCACATAACATTTTGGTCTTGCCCCGCCACAGGTTAAACTGCATTATAAACTGGCGGGACGATGTTGTAACTTGTGGGTATCCTTGTGTTATAAAAATACCTTTTACCCGCCTCATGCCTATTATAATAATACCTGTTACCAGCTACTTCATTGTTGTACAATGTGTTAATTTACTACAAAGTTTTAAGAGTGTACCTAATAGTAGTTAATGAAAATTCGATTTTTCTAGTCTTAATTATTAAAAATCGCATGTTGTCAGTTGTGTGTGGTTCCTTGTAATTAGCGAGCTAACAACTTACCGTGACTCCTGTTACTTCACAAATAGCGCTGGTGTACTTTTCTGCGTGTTTAAACTGTCTGAAGATAGGATGCAGGGTCTGAACTCCGAGGCAAAATCGACAGCATTGCCACACATACTCCCCCATGGCTGTAAATACTGAGAATTTGAAAACTGATTGAGATTCAGCATACCCTCAACATTATTTACAAAGCTATCCTACATTGTCCTATTAGAGAATACCTACCTACCTACTTTTATTTACTTAGCTATAGTATTTATACGCTACAGTAAATTCTAGAAAAAACTTATATACTTCAAGTTAATAAACGTTATTTTAAATCATAATCACAAGATTCCAAACGAATGATGATTACTTTTAGAAAAATCAGAATCATTATCAGTAAAGAATGCGTCAAATAAACATACCAATTCACTGTTAATTGGTCCAACTCTCTAAATTAAAGGTACCTAACACAGACTACTAAGGGATACGTACCTAATACTGCGGACCGATTAAAACATAGCAAATTATGAAAATCACAGAAATATTATGAAAATATTATAAAAACTTTATTACCGGTTTCCTATATAAAAAGGTACTCTGTGATTACCGGCTGCTTCAACAGGCTGCGTCACAGATTACTAGTATATATTTGTAGAGGCTGCGTCGAGGCTGCTTCCTCTACAAATATATACTTGTAAGTTGTAATCTGTGCTGCTTCCTATATTATTATATCAAAGAGGATGTAAACTGTATGCCACAGAATACTACCTATATTAACTTTATGTGTCTTCTTCTTCTTCTTCTTTAAAAATGGCCTCCCTTGAGGAATAGCCAATGTCAGTAAATTCGTGACGTAGGTATAAAAGAGAGACTAGGTATAATATTATATTATTATATTGTCGATGGTGAAAACTTTGCACTATAGGTAGTGGCGTTTGTGAAAGTACAAGGTAAAAAAAAAACATTCAAAAACCGGATACTCGTGGTTCGTGAATTTTCCTTATTAAAATAAATCTGAAACAATACAAAACATGCAAAAATTAGTTTATTAGTATAACACACACAATTCTACAATTTAATATTGTTATTGTTAATAAAATTACATAGAATATCTACAAAAGGAGTATGAACTAAGGATAAAAGGGAACGAAAATCAGAAGGACGACGGACATTAGGGGGTAGTGAATCGTATAGTGAAGACAGACGGTTTGGACAGCTAAAGAAAATATGTTCAGTAGAGCCTTCGTCAAGTCCGCACTCACAAAGCGACGAATCTCTAACCCTAATTTTGTTGAGGAAGACAGGAGTACAGGAGTGGCCTAAACGTAATCGACAAACTGTGGAGGTTACAGACTTTTTAGCCTTCCTGTATTTAAAAAACCAAGGTTTTACTGGTACCTCACTTTGTAATGAAAAATAAAATTTACCCTTAATCCTTCCTGATGCAGTCCAATATGCATTCCAATCAGTTAGCAAATGTTCTTTAGCTAATGGGATAAGATCGTTACAGTAAATTTTTGAGTAGCCCGGACCACCCGTGTGAATAGCCTGTTTTGCATAAAAGTCAGCGCTTTCATTGCCAACTATACCGCTGTGCCCGGGGATCCAAACCATCTCAACCTGTATATTTTGCGAGTGGCATTTAAAGAGAATATGTCTAATTTTTACAATAAAAGGGTATTTAAATTTAGATCGAAAAGGGTTGGCCAAAATAGCTTGAAGGCAACTTTGTGAGTCAGAAAAAATGACAGAATTATTAAGGCGGTGAGATTCTATAAACGATAGAGCTTCAAGGATTGCCACAGCTTCCCCAGAAAACACAGAAGATGTAGCAGGCAGTTTGAAATTTAAGATAACATTGACTTTTGGTATCCACACTGCTGAACCCACACAACCTTGATTATCAAGTTTAGACGCATCAGTGTAGATGTGATACCAGTTTTTATATACTGAATTAACAATATCTTTAAATAGACTGTTGGCTGATGGAGAGTTTTTAGGGATACCAGAGTTAAGGGAAATACAAGGAGGATTAACAAGGGATTTATAAGGAACTTCGTAAATAGGGAGTAATTTATTTTGGAACACGGGACAGGGTAAACTAGTGAATTTTTGGTAACTTTTAAGTAAACAGGGAGGGTCTTTATGAGTCCAATAAGATGAAGAGTGGAACAGTTGAGATAGAGAATGTAACTTAGGAATGAGAGGGTGATGGGCAAATTGAAGGGCCTTGAAGAGGAATCTATCCGATAGATATTGACGTCGCAAGCTCAGGGGAGGGTCTGCACACTCAACCTGTAGGGCATTATTTGCAGTTGACTTCATCGCCCCAACTATCAGGCGGAGGCACTTAGATTGGATTTTGTCCAATTCATTCAGAGCAGACTTGTTACAAGGCTCTAGAATTATAGATCCGTAATCTAAGTGACTTCTAATTAACGCGTTATAAATTAATTTCTGAGTGTAAGGGTGAGAGCCCCACCAGACACCAGAGAGACATCTGATGATGTTAATGTTTTTTTCACATTTTTTGATGATATGGTTTACATGATGAGCCCCTGTCATTCTGGAATCCAAGTAGACCCCAAGGAATTTGATGTTATTAGAAACTGGGAAAACCATACCATCAAAAGATATGCAAACGTCAGGGATAGACCTACGCCTAGAAAAAACGACAACGTTGCTCTTCTCTACGGAAATGCTAAGACCATGATCAGTCAGCCACTCGCAAAGGTAAAAAAGGGCAGAATTAAGACGTCCCTCCGCCTCTGAAACAACTTTGGAAGAAGCATAAATGGTTATGTCGTCCGCATATTGGGAGATATTGCAAAAGGACAAGACGGATAAATGTAAATTATAGGAGTAAAGGTTATATAGGGAGGGACTAAGGACCCAACCTTGGGGGAGACCTTTCCAAACCATTCTAGTGATGGGAGGAGAATTTTCATGGGAAATAACAATGGACCGACCGGATAGGGAATTGCAAACGTAGTTAGCTATCTTTACAGGAATACTCAGCTGTAACATGGTCTGCCTGAGTACCGTAAGTAGGACGTTATCATATGCGGACGACACATCCAAAAATACCCCCACCAGAGTCTCTTCATTCGAGAAAGCAATTCGAATGTCTGAAACTAATGTACACACATTATCCATGGTACAAAAGCCTTTACGAAACCCGAATTGATTTCCAGAAAGAATACCTTTACTCTCTAGGAACCAATCAAGTCTGTTTTTAATTAGATGCTCCAATATTTTTGAGAGAGTGGAAGAAAGAGCTATGGGACGGTAACTGGTTGGATTATTTACAGACTTGCCCGGCTTTAAAATGGGGAGAATAATTTGGCATTTCCATTCATCTGGCGGGCATTCTGATTCAAATATGGAATTGAGAAAATCTAGAATTAATTTTTGTGTAGTAAGACTGCTATTAACAACAAAAGAGTATGGAATACCGTCAGCTCCAGGAGCAGAATCTTTAAGAGAATTAATGACTAATTTAAACTCTTCAAAGGAAAATGGGGTATCAAATTCGGTGGAAGGAGATGAAGGAGATGACATAAATTTTTGGGACTCTTCATATGTCGGAACCCAAGGAGGGGCAAGTTTTTGGGAAAAATCATGTAACCAAGGAGAAGGATCATTGGATAGAGGACTTGAGTTGGAGGAAAAGGAACCACGAAACTTTTTTAAATTGTTCCAAACCAAGGACGGGAGAGACTGGGGAGATAAGCTCTCACAGAAATTATGCCAACCCAGACGCTTCTTATGAGAGAGAAGACGTTTTGTTTCTGCTGCTATTCTTTTGTAATCATTATAATTTTCCAGGGTCATGTTGGATGAGAAAGTTCTCTCTGCCTCTTTGCGTTTTTTACATGCAGAGGTACACTCATGATCCCACCATGGAGGAGACGAGATACGGTCACAATGAGAATTACGCGTAGGAATAGCAGCATGCGCGCTTTCAAGAAGCGCCTGCGTTAATCGGGGATATAGGTCATGTACATTATTGCTGTTAACAGGGGGAAAAGAGGCAGTAAGGTCTTCAGAATGGATTCTAAATAAAGGCCAATCAGCGTCGGAAATTTTAAATTTAAGTCTAGGAGGATTCATAACTATATTGGGAATGGAGGAAAGATACCAAGTAATGATAATGGGAAAGTGATCACTGCCACAAGAATTTGGTTCAATAGACCATGAGACCTGGGAAGATAAGGAAGGGGAACAGATAGATAAATCTACTACTGATCTGGGATTTTGGGATGGGAGAACTCTTCGGGTAGGGGCTCCGTTATTTAAAATAACCAAGTTAATTTCATCAAGGTGACTAATTAATAAATCAGCAAGGGGGTCACAATTATGAGAACCCCATGCGTGATGTTGCAGGTTTAAGTCTCCTAAAAGGAAAAGAGGAGGGGGAATGAGTCTGATTATGGAGAAAAGATCGGAAAGGACTGTGGAAGTGGGGTCAGGAAGGTAAACAGACAGAACGGAAACATTGTGGATCCGAACAGCAGTAATGTTAAAATCACTATGTGGAGGGAGGGGGATAGAATTAAACATCACAGACAAAGAAACTAAAATAGCTGAACCAGCTCTTCCATCATTTCTGTCATCCCGGAGACAGGAGTAGCCAGGAACTCTAAATTGAGAACCCGGCCTCAACCAAGACTCCTGAATGGCAAAAATGATAGGTTTAAATTTATTTACAAAATATAAAATATCATTGGATTTATTTCTTATGCTACGACAGTTCCATTGTACTAGTGTCCTCTGGACCATTATTATTTGTGCTATTTAACTTTGTTATGTTTATAAGCTTAGTCAAGTTTTCACGGAGAGTATCAGACAAGCCCATTCCAGTATCACTGAAGCGGGATAATAAATTTAATAATAGGGAAGAAAGGAGTTCTGGGAAATCATCATTCTTGGATAGGGAGTTGTTTGGGAAAGCACATCCATTGGGAGACTCAGAAATGGGATTTTGAACAATAGCTTGATGAGCAAGACGGTCATAACCGGGTTGAGGAGTGGGAATAGTACGGCGAGGAGTATAAACTGTCTTTCTATAAGAAACAGTAGGAGAAGAAGGAGTGGAATGGCGGACTTGTGAGGGATTGGCTAAACGGGTAGACACGACATCTGTGTAAGCTCTTCGCACACTAGGGAACCTGGCTGAAGCCTCTGTATAGGAAATGTTATATTCCGACATAGCAGTCTTAATTTCTTTCTGTCGTATGTACTCCGGACAGTTGAGATTGTTGGCAGAGTGAGCACCAGAGCAAAACATACATGACACCACCTGGGTATTACAAGAGTCACCCTCATGGGGTTGTGCACACTTGTAACACCTAGGGTCAGACCTACAAAATGACTTTACATGGCCAAATCTGCAGCAACGATTGCATTGTATTACCGGGAGCTTATATAATTCGACTGGTAATGAAGTGAAATATAAATATGTATGGGGAGGAAGTTTCTGTCCACTAAAAGTTACCACAACGGTTTGTGTCGGAATCCATGATATACTACCGTTGGAATCTGTGGATTTGCGACACATACGACGAGCCTTGATAACGTCGCCATAGCCTGTAGGTACAGAACAGTTTAGTGCAAATTCCTCCATTGAGATATCCACAGCGACACCTCTAACTATTCCCATACGAGACACATTATACGACGGAATGGAAGCAGAAAAGCCTGCATCAGTAAGAATTGGAGAATCCAAGAAATTGTTAGCATCATCTACATTTTTAAACTCAACAGAGACCCTATTTCTACCTATGCGTTTAACCCCACCAAGGGCAACTGTAGTAATATTTTTCTGAAATAGATAGCGGCCGAACTCCATAGGACGGATTTGACTACTTGAGTCTGTCTTGGAAACATGCACAATAAAAGGAGAGGAGTCATTATGGGAGTACTTACGTTTATTTAAAAATTCTGGTTTTGCGAATGTATACTGGTCGTTATGGGTATTACCGGTTGAGGAAACGGGGGGATTGTATCTTGGTCTCTTGTTGGGAACATTTTCTATGTCCACGTCTGGGATAGTACTAAGACCATTTGGTGGCGTGACACAAACATAACCTCCACCGGGGTCCGGCGGATCGGTATCCATTTTACTATGTTAAAAGAACACTTACACACACAAAATATTACAACCAACACAAAAACACTACAAGAAGTACAATAATAACAGGAAATCACAAAAAAATCCAAGGATATTGCGAGAAAACTTTACAAATAGTCCGAACACTTGTAACAAGCACGCAGCCTAAGAGCAAAGTCCTCAACTTTATGTGTCAACCTTGTTTACATTATTGACAGACAGGAATACCAACATGGCGGCAAAGGAACTCAGTGTTGCCAACCACATCACAGAACTAAGCTGCAGATATGGTAGAAAAAAACTGTAGAAAACTGTAAATATCAAATTGAAAAACAGTAAATCTACAGTTTTTTCTTTTATGATTTTTTATTAATTAATTATGGTAATAAATAGAATATATTTTAGAAAGTCGGGAATTAAAAACCAGAAATATTATAAAATATGCCTGTTTTACCGACATTAAGTTGGAAAAATAACCATTGATCGACCTTAGAGCGATTTCACATCATACGATCTGATACCGGGGTAAGTAAAATGTATGAAATATGTACCTGTCTTTCGTATTGCCCGGCCCGATATCGAATATCGGTTCATACATTTTACTTTACCCCGGATAGATATCGGATCGGATAATGTGAAAACACCCTTATTCCACTTAACTATTTAGACGTCCTAACTAGGATCCTAAAAAGAAGATCACTTAATAATTTTATTATCAATGATATAATAAATAATAACTCAAAGCAGATATGTTACTACCGCGCGCGTTGTGAAGCTTCAAATACAGGTCAATTGGCCCCTCCTTTATTTAGTCTGCATCGAACCATCGAACGCACTTCACGAACGTACCGCGTCTTGTCAAGTACCAAAATAAATTGAAAATGCCGTCGTGTGTATTTAGAAATTGTACGAACTATGGCTCCAAAGTAAACAAAACTTATAAGAATGCAATAAATACCTCGATTGATTACATTTTCAATTATTTTTTCGAACAATCTGAAAAAATCGAATTTCCGCCATGGCTCAGGCGAAGAAAGTGACAGCGATATGGTTTTTACGCAAGAACGATAAGGATGGTTGCGCTGCTGCAGCCATAGAGTAGTTAGTGCAGACTCGCCACATGACTGTTAGATGGTGACTTAAATGCCTACAATTGCAGTTTGTTTGTATTCTATTTTTATACGCTATGCGATGTCTTATGCAACTGTACTGTACTGTAAAATGAATGAGGAGTACATTTTGCTACCAATGATGAAGCAAAACAATTGAAGTATCGCATTTTAAAATAATTTTTGAATTCCAATGTTTTTGACTCACTCTTAGGGGGGTATTACATTATCATTTATATTGGATCATTTACAGGATCATATTATATAGGATCCAATAAAAATTATAATTTGATCATAATATCTGCATATTACATTATCATATAACATTAATCCTATTTTACGTCATATGTTGTTTCAATAGCTAATAGGGAGCGCTAACGCTGACAGGTATTGACATCAGTGTTACTAGATCTCAGAGAATTCGATTTGTCAAAAGACATCGTCATTTTTAATATGGCTTGTTTTTTGTTATTTCAGCAAGATTATTCAAGTATATAATTAGAAAAAGAATTATATTACATTATTTGAAACATACTAACGAACAAGAAATTAAAAACTCTTTTTTTATATTAAATAACTGGCAACACCAATTTCTATGACCGTATTGGATCCAATCTCTCAGCAAATGTTAAAAATCTATGATCAAGGAAGAAATGAATCATTTATCTATAATACATTATCCAATATAAATGACCCAATGATCTAGGATCCAATATAAATGATAATCTAATACCCCCCCTTAGAACATTCAAAATAACAGACCCCTATTTTTAATCATAGAGCTCATCTCATACTAATATTATAAATGGGAAAGTGTGTCTGTCTGTCTGTCTGTTACCTCTTCACGCCCAAACCACTAAACCGATTTTGCTGAAATTTGACATGGAGATACCTTGAGTCCCGGGAAAGGACACATGATAGTTTTTATCCTGGAAAAATGTACGGTTCCCGCGCGATAAACAAATTTTGGTGCAACGGAGTTGCGGGCATCATCTAGTAATTGATATACACAAATATTCGTCTCCATTTGGCACATAAAAATAATCCGGAAATACAAAAAATTTCAAAGAGACAGAAAAGAAATAAATTAAATCTTTTTGAAGGTACATAAAATATGTATTTTATGTAGTAAAAAATGATTAAAATCGATAGCCTCGATCCTTCACGTGGTCTACTTCTTACCTGTACCTGTGCCAAATAACGTAAAAATTGCTCCAGCAGTTCGCGAGATAAGCCCTTTCAAATAATTTCCCTCATTTTTTCACATTCTCCTATTAGTCTTAGCATGATAAAATATTGCCTATAGCCTTCCTCAATAAAGGGGCTATAATATCTAACACTGAGAGAATTTTTCAAATCGGACCAGTAGTTAGCGCGTTCAAGTTAGCCCTTTCAAATAATTTTCGACGTTTTTTCCTCATATTCCTCTATTTCTTCGCTCCTGTTAGTCCTAGCGTGATAAAATATAGCCTATAGCCTTCCTCGATAAATAGGCTTTCTAATACTGAAAGAATCATTTAAATCCGTTGCGTAGTTTTAAAGATTAAAGGGAGCAAAGGGATATGAGGGAAAAAAGCGACCTTATTTTATAATAATATGTATAGATATAGATATTTATTATTACTTAAATATTTTGGTGTTAAAATTTTCAATTAATGTAAAAGTAACTAACTCTTAAATATTATGTTCTTTCATTTCTTACCTTATTATAAGGCTGGCAACGCACCTGCAGCTCTTCTGATGTTGCGAGTGTCCATGGGCGATGGTAGTTGCTTACCATCAGGTGACCCGTTTGCTCGTTTGCCCTCTTATTTAATTAAAAAGAAAACCTACTAATTAATAATATACATATTTAGCCCGGGCATACAACCGATCCTGAAGTAATTACTCTAAAAAAATATTATGTAAATACAAAGAAACAAAAATTTACACGTTATATACCCCAAGTACTAATATTTTTAAAAATATTCAATGTGTACTTTTGTTTTCCTACGACTTTATTATAATATGTATAGAATATAGCACATAGTTTAATAAAAAATAATCTAACAAACAATTAGTTTTATTCAATGTCTCTTCTGTCACAGTATAGCAATAATTATTATTATCCCTACAGTAAGGCTCAACTCACACTGGCACAGAGTCGAAGCGAAGCGACGCGTCATGTTTTGCACGGCGACGCGCGTGTTCGCGCGGCGACGTGCGTCTGCGCGCGACGATGCTCGTATTAGCGCGTTCGGATCACAGTGCTGGACTAGTGACTTTCGAACATTCGTGAATGGTGCTCGCTCGGCAGTATACGATGGTTGATATCGATCTTATCATGATTGCGCTAATATCAGAAGTTGAAGAGGAAGAAAGTAAAATTATATCAGAAGCTGAGAATAGGAAAATAAAACGAAAATTTTGGGTTCACGAGTTATGGAAGAAAAGACATATTCTTGGCGAATTCAAAACACTTTGTAGTAACGATTTAAGCCAGGACCCAAGATATTTTTATGATTATTATAAAATGGGCTTAGATAAATTTGAAAATTTGGTAAATATTTTGAGGCCTCACATCCAAAAGCAAGAAACAAATTTAAGAATACCTATTTCCGTTGAAGAGCGGATATCAATATGCTTGAGGTATGTACGTAAATTTTTAAGAGCTATTATTGTTATTTTTGATCGACTATGACTCGGAAAACTGTGTTCGAATTCAGCGCAAGCATAGTAATACTGGACTTGATGAACGAGCGGTACCCCTTGTGTGAGTTTGATCGAGTACGAAACGTTACTATCGCGTCTGCGTCACAGCCGAATTAGTATGGGAAATCGAACAGCGCCCCTAGCGGACGTATGGGGAAGTTTTGATTCCGACAGACGCGATAGTAACGTTTCGTACTCGATCAAACTCACACTAGCCCCTCGGATGTGTGTGCATTTGTTATTTCAATTTGCTTTTAAATGATAGGCGGTGGTAGTACCGTAACGTACCTAGTAGTTCTGTAATTTTGCGTGAGAAGACCTTTATAACATCAGTGGATTTTTCTCGAGCGTCGTCAGAACACCCTGCCTTAGTTTCGTTACAATATGATCGACAGTTTGAGAACACAAATAGGACAAAAATAAAAGCATTTGTTTTTATTTATATAGATTTATTTATCTTGAATCATAATTTTTACGCATTATTATACAAGGTGTAAGGAACAGTTCTCCAGAAACTGATAGCATGCATATATCACATCATTTTAAGCTAAAAACTACATGACATTATTTCCGGAAAGTATAGGTAGGTATGACAAAAAATAAGTATTTATAATTTTTTGGAGAACCGTCCCACCCTGTTTACTTAGTTTAATAATTAATAAATCAGGGCATTCATCAGCCATACATAACGTCATTCACTGTAGTCATTATCGCCTTCCCTCCGTTGCCGCGTCGTCATCCCAATCGGCAATGGTATGTACGGTGAAGGTGGCAGCTCGAGATTTTCTATACGATAGCTCGAAGAAGTGCTATTTCCGAACTGATTAATGGTTGTGCAGTTGGTACTGGTTGACGTATTTGTAGAAGGAGTAGTGGTTGGTAGCTGTATTGTATAATAGCCGGTATTTGGCTGCATTGTATATGTGTTAACATTATAGTTAGTGGAATTAGATTGCAGCTGAAGACTTTCTGATTCGGTTCGTAGTTCTGTTGTATAGCCACTGGATGAAGAAGTATTTGCTTGCCTTGGGTTGATATTAGTTGTTTCAGGTTGAAAGGAAGCATTGGAAGCAACTTTTATTTCCGCGTCAGTTACTAAAAGTAATATCTGTCGTTTCAGTTGCGCTTGCATTTGTATTGGCATCTGTTTAACGGTTTTAGACATAGAGAGAAAAAATGTGTCTGTTGGATCTTCTTCTTTTTTCTTATTTTCCAGATATTGCGCGAATAACATTTGTGATAGTGGTTGGGACTTCTTTCGTGTAGTATCGGAATGGTTGGATAATTGTGATTCGGGTCGAGATGGCAACGCAGCGGACAAGTTGGTGTCGGTATCAGTGTTTAGGTCAGTTTCTTCGGAGCTATCTAAGTTACACGTCTGTGGTTTGTTCTGCAAGTATGGTTTTAAAAACTCCAATTCTTTTTCAAATCTTATTGGCTTATCATTTGATCTAGCAGAACCACTCTTAAATTGCCTTAATCTAATGGCCTTTTTGTAGCAATCTCGAATTCTTTTCCACCGCTTTTGACACTCCGCCTCTGAAAAAGGAACACAAAATTGTAACTTTTATTTTAATCTAATAAAATGTATTATTTACGTGTATTTTTTAAATTGTTACAGATTTCTGACTACGGCGATAAGCTTTCAAGCCTTAGGTCAAAGTTATCGAGTAGGATACAGCACTGTTTTAACAATTGTACATGAAGTTTGCGCAGCAATATGGAAATATTTACAGCCACTTGTTATGCCGAAGCCTACACAAGAATTATGGACTAAAATAGAGGAGGAATTCAGAACCATATGGAATTTCCCTAATTGTATAGGGGCAATTGACGGTAAACACGTCAATATAAGGGCTCCCTGGAATAGTGGCAGTCTCTACTTTAATTACAAAAAATATTTCAGTACTGTCTTGTTAGCCGTTGTTGACGCAAAGTACAAATTCATTATTGTTGACATTGGAGCATATGGACGTAACAGTGATAGCGGCATATTAAACAGCTCTAAATTTGGACAAAGATTACAAAATAATACGATTGCTATACCGCCTAATAAAAGGTTGCCAGGTATGATAGAAGAAATGCCACATGTTTTTGTAGGAGACGAAGCATTTCCCTTGTCCGAACACATTATGAGACCATATCCTGGAAATCAGGTGTCTGACAATCATGAAAAGAAAATTTTTAATTATCGCTTAAGTCGAGCAAGGCGCCTAGTAGAAAGTGCTTTCGGAATCCTGTCACAAAAATTTGAGGTTTTTAAAAAAAAAAAAAAAATGCAACCGATGCATCTTGATTCTATGGTTCTTGCATGCACATGTTTGCATAATTACATAAGAGAAAATGACGAACTCGAAAACTTGCAATTGCCAAGTAATAGTATATTACAAAATATGCGGTCAGTCGATAACCAAACTACGTCAAATGCCATGGTGATCAGAGATAAATTCAAATCTTATTTTATATCCGAGCATGGGGCAGTACCATGGCAAAACGAAATGATCACACGATGTTAAAAAAGTGGTCATAATGTTACATTATTAAACACAACTGAATACTTCATTGGATTTACATCGCGTGTACATAAAATAAAGGGTGTAAAAAAATTACCCCCAGAACCGAAAGTGGGGAAAACTACTCGTCAATACAAACATTTTTTCCCAAGAAACCATACCTGGGAAATCAAGGGTTTCCAGGATAATCGGTTTCAAAGTATATACTTGAATTGATGATATTTCATACAATTCGTGTTATTTACCCTGTTACCGATTTCGTTAGCGATTTTAAATGCTGGTAGCATGATACAAAACACGAATATGTTAATATAACAACCAAATGAGTACAAACTACGCACCTAATTATCCCTGAAAAACTTGATTTCCCAGGTATAGTTTCTTGAGGGAAAATGTTCGCATTGATAAGTAGTGTTCCCCACTTTCGGTTCTGGGTTTAATTTTTTTACACCCTTTATAACTATTGTGTATGTTATGTAAATGTAATAATAAACAGTTAGAACTTACCAGAAATTTGCATTTCACCGCTTACTTTTTGCCAGGCATTTTTCCTACAATTTTTATCACTGTAGGTTTTCGCCTTGACGTTAAACAGACATTCATATTTCTGTACTAAAAAAATTAATTTTTCATCTTCGTCCATTGTCGTATAGTTCAGCACTGTCGTCCGTCCGTAGTGGTCGGCGTCTGACGCGTCACTGCGGCCGAGTAACGCGCGGCGACTCGCGAATCCGCTCGACTCCAGCCGAGCGTCGAAGCGCGAATGCGCGCGTCAACGCGCGTCGACGTGCGCTTCCATATTTACATAGCACAAATTTGTACTTAAATAATGGAACAATAGAGATGAATATGCTATAGGCTGAAAAATATAACGCGTCGCGTCGCTTCGACTCTGTGCCAGTGTGAGTTGAGCCTAACGAAACGCCTTTGATGTCGCACGATGCCGCCACCGGTGTAGGTACCGAGCAGATATGCCAGGGTTGCCACGAAACGGGAAATAAAATAAAATTAAATATTGTGCTTGTAATGTTATCATTTAATCTGTTTAATCTATATTTACGTGAAACTTTATTTTTAGATGATTTCAATTCTCTACTAGATGATGCCCGCAACTTCGTTGTGTCAAAACTCGTTTATCGTGCGAGAACCGTACATTTTTCCAGGACAAAAAGTGTCCTATGTCCTTTCCCGGGACTCAAAGTATCTCCATGCCAAATTTCAGCAAAATCGGTCCAGCGGTTTGGGCGTGAAGAGGTAACATACAGATATTGTATATATTACCTCTATGTAGATATTGATAGACACACTTTCGTATTTATAATATTAGTATGGATTTAAAAATTTCATCACCCATCAAGCCCAAAAGCTCACCGGTGAGCAAGATACAATAAAATAACAATAGATTTCCAAGAATCCACTATCGAAGGATTAAAATAATGAAGACGCATTTGAATATACTATCTACGAATAATAAAGTAGGAATATATAAAGTATCCAACAATTAATCATATAACAATTGGTAGGTACGGTACTCGGTAGGCCACACGTCAGGTGTAACAGAAGCACTTCAAAACTCGCTCTTATAACGTGCGCGGTAAGGGCGGTCCAAAGGTCAAAATGTTACACTAAGTGTAACATTTTTTATGTATGGCCCTGTGTACCTAGCTACGTAGGTACTAATTAGTATGTGTTCGGTCGAACATAAGAGATGAATCAAAAACTGTACTCTTTTGATAACTATATTCCAGTTTTTACAATATTTGATATTTGAGATAATAATTTTAAACTATGAGCGTCCACGGCGGTTGTAGGTATAGGAGTGGGGCTCGCGGCGGATCTCGTACCGCGCCGCGAATATTGACCGAGCGTGTGAGTGGGACGGAAGAGCGCCAACGGCCGCGCTCGACGATTGTAGGTGTTCGCAGCTAAGGCGCGAACATGCACCCGGCCCTGGAAAGCTCATGACTGCTTTCCAGCATCTTCGTCAGGATTAGGCAGCCAGCAAATCCTATTTAGAGCTCGACGTACGATGCCTCGCGAAGTAGCAACGTCGGCTACACGTGTAGCGCCATCTGAGCCAGGAAAGGTTCGCTCCACCCGACCGAGTCGCCAGTACAAAGGTGGAGTGTCTTCTTTTAGTATGACCATGTCGCCCGCCTGCAGGTCCCGCCTTTTCAAACGCCATTTGGTGCGGGCTTGTAGCTCAGAGATATATTCCCGGCTCCAGCGATGCCAGAAGTCTTGCTTGATTTTTTCGATTCGCTGGAAACGATCAATACGGTTAATATTGGTCTCTACGATGGATGGAGATGGTAGCGCCCTCAGTGGTCTTCCGATTATAAAGTGGCCCAGGGTTAAGGGATAGAGATCGTTTGGGGAAGAACTTAGAGGAGATAAGGGGCGGCTGTTTAAGATGGATTCTATTTGAGCGAACAATGTTGAGAGCTCTTCGAAAGTTAAGTGAGTCTGGCCTAATATTCGCGCCAAATGAAATTTAGCTGACTTGACACCGGCCTCCATCAGTCCATTAAAGTGAGGCGCGTATGCTGGTGAAAAACAAAATTCTAAGCCTTCCTTGGTTGCAAAATCAGATAGAGCATCAACATTAGATTCTATAAAATTCTTAATTTCTCTAGCAGCCGCTACATAATTGCCACCATTGTCACAATAGATTTTGCGTGGAATGCCTCGTCGAGCAATAAAGCGACGGAGACAAAGTATAAAAGCATCCTTAGACAGCTCAGATACTGCTTCTAGGTGTATACATTTATACTTAAAACAAATAAAAACACATAAATAACATTTAGTAATTTTACAACCACGACCCTTGCGATCCGTGATCATAAATGGCCCAGCAAAGTCAGTTCCAACCACGACAAACGGAAAATCTGGTGTAATTCTGTCAGACAGTAAATTACCCATTATATTCTTAGCTACTTCACCCTTAAACCTTCTACAGATATTGCATTTTAATACGGTCCGACGCGCTAAGTCTCTACCATTGATTGGCCAGAAACGAGTGCGTAGAGATGCTAAAAGAGCTTGAGGACCAGCATGTAAAAGCTTACGGTGTTCGTGTTCAAATAATAATTTGGTTACGTGATTTTTCGAGCTCAGTAATATAGGATGTTTCATATCGAAATTGTAGTTAGAGTCTTGGATACGACCACCTACTCGAATAAATCCATCATGAATAAATGGGTTAAGTGCTGCAACATTCGATTTAGGATTTAAAGCTTTACCTTTTAATAATAAACTTAATTCCTTTGGAAACGACTCAGCCTGGGAAATAAAAATTACATATTTTAAACCTTTCTCGATTTCACAAATTGTTAAAGAACCAGTAACTTTATTTTTAGGGTTTTTGCTATTGTAAATAAATCTATGTATATAACCAAATATATTTTGTATAGTGCTGAGCTTTGAATATCTTTCGACATTAAAATTTGCGATATTAAAGTTATTGTCATTGCTGATTAAATTAACCTTAACTTCTGGTAAATCGTTCGTCTCGATATTAGACTGAAACTGTGATGACGGCCATTCGTCTTCCGGTAACGACAAGAATGATGGGCCAAGCCACCAGAGTTTTAAATTAGCGACTTCACTAGGATTGACTCCTCGACTTAAAAGATCTGACGGATTATCATGAGTAGAAATATGCCTCCAAGAATTCGTTTCAGTAATCTCTCGAATTGCGGCTACTCTATTGGCTACAAATGTTTTTAGATTTTTAGACCCGACACGCAACCAAGCCAAAACAACACTAGAGTCAGTCCAGTAGAACGTTCGCGAGATTTTACAACGTAATGCTTTGGTTACAGTAGAGCAGAGTTCAGCTGCAAGTAGAGCACCCGAGAGTTCGAGACGAGGTATAGTACTAGGAGTGGATGCAGGAGCAACGCGTGATTTAGCGCAAAGTAAATTAACGTGTACCTGACCTTCGGCATTTAGATATAAATGCATGCACCATAGGCGCGTTGTGATGCATCACAAAAACAATGAATTTCATTATTTATAGAATTAGGAATAATTATCGGCCTAGGAATAGACAGAGACGCAATAGATTTGAGACCATCAATAAAAGTCTTCCAGGATTTAGCAATCTCTTTTGGGGCTGGTTCATCCCAATCAAGTTTTAAAGACCATAGAGTCTGCAATAAAATTTTGGGAACAATAGTGCACAAAGATAGGAGGCCCAAGGGATCGAATAATTTGAAAGTTGTAGAAAGTATACTTCGTTTTGTAATAACAGTAGGAAGTTCTATTGCGATTGGAAATTTGAGAATATCTGATGAAGGATCCCAGCTCAAACCTAAAGTATTTGTTGTCTCGCTTACAATTAAATTATTTTTAGATTGCAAAGATTCATCAGGCAACAATGTTTGTAAATTGGAGCAGTACTTACGCAAATTAAAACCTGCTTGAACGAGATTTTTAGAAATTGCTTGTTGAATAGATCGGAGCTGAAACTCATCATCATGGCCAGTTAGAAGATCGTCGACCAGAAAATCATTTTGTATGATATTTTTTATAATAGGATCATTGCATCCCTCACCTATTTGCCAAAGACAACGCGTAGCAAGAAAACTAGAGCTAGCGAAACCGTATGTGACCGTATTTAGTCGCAAAGTTTGCAAAGGTTTGTCCTCTGCATCGCGCCAAAGGATTAATTGAAAATTGCGATCAGACTCTGCTATCCAAATTTGTCGGTACATCTTCTCTATATCGGCGCTTAAAATGTAGCGATATTGACGGAACCGAATTAGAATATTAAAAAGAGAGTCTTGTATAGACGGTCCTACCATTAGAATGTCATTTATAGACAAGTTAGACGATTTCGTGCGAGCAGACCCGTCGAAAACAACACGAAGTCTAGTGGACTCGCTGTTCTCGCGGATAACGGGATGGTGAGGGATAAAATAACCGTTTTCCGGTCGGTCAACGTCTGAAACTGAAAGATGGCCAAGATTTGCATACTCGTTTATAAAATCGACATACGCGGATTTAATTTCGGGTTGCTTCCTAAATCTACGTTCTAAATTCAGAAATCGTTTTTTAGCCATAAAATATGAGTCCCCTAAACAATCAGGAGAGGCAGAAAAAGGCAACTTGACGCAAAAACGCCCGTCCGCAGTACGTCTGGTATTTTGTATAAAATGATTCTCACAATCTCGTTCTTTATCTGTGGGTAAAGATTTTTGTGGCACACTTTCTAATTCCCAGAACCTTTTGAGATCATTGTGCATTTGTGTTAATTCATTATTACTATTATATTCAGTAATATTGGAAAAATTGCATTGAATTGCATTGCTATCATTATGGCTGTCATGAGTATAGCGCATGGGACCCGCTATAAGCCAACCTAATTTAGATTGCCGTAGGATGGGATTTCCGGTCCCTATAGAGTGCTGATTGGGCAGCAAAATGTCCCAAAAGATATCAGCACCGATGAGTAGTCCTACGTCAGCAGGCTTATTAAAGCTGGGGTCTGCGAGCTCAAATGACTTTAAGTTCAGACCTTTAATATTAATATAGGCCTTTGGTATTTTGCCCGTTATTTCAGGCATCACTAAGCATGTAATATTTGTTGTAAATGAACCTAATCTAGATTTTAGTGTAACATTACATCGCTCGGTGTTGATTTGTAAGGAATTGTTACCAATACCTACGATATTTTGAATATGAGAATTGAATGAATTTAAATTTAATTGTTGTTTTAATTTAGTAGAAATAAATGAGCATTGACTACCACAGTCTAATAGTGCTCTAGTAGTTATACACTTACTAGTGTTAGGATTAACGACTTCAATGAGTGCGGTACATAAAAGAACCTCTGATGAAGTCATCGCAGACATCGCGATAGATTCAGTGTGCTTTGAGTTCGCTTTCGAACTACATAGTAGTGTGCTGTGTCGATCGTGACATATTTTACACGAGCTATTTAGTTTACATCCGCGTAAATTATGCCCTACACGCAAACAATTAGTGCATAGCTTTAATTTACCTACAAGTGCAGTCCGATCATCAACCGACTTATCTAAAAATTGTGGACACTCATAAATTCGATGATTGTCTTTACACACCACACATCTGTAGGTAAAAGATTTTTTAGAATTATTTGAATTTTCAACCATAAATGATTTAGTTGATTGCGGCATTTGTGAATGTTTTGAGTTGTGAGGAAAATTCTGAACAGACTTAACGTTTTTATTTGACTCCTGCTTATTTCGATAAACAGACTCGAGAACATCGGCGCGAGCCTTTAAAAACGACATAAAATTGTCCAGAGATGGCATTTCTGAGGAGCTAATGTTCGCATGACTATATTCCTCCCATTTAATTCGTGTATTATTATCTAATTTAGCAGAAATTAAATATATTATAATCGTATCCCATTTCTCCGTGGGCTGGTTTAAATTATGAAGCGCACGTAAGTTTTTAGTTACGTGGTCCACTATAAGCCTAAGCGACTTATCGGATTCGCGAGATTGTTCAATATTTAATAAAAGTTTTAAATGATTGTTTATTAATTGCCTATTATTATTATACCGCTCGCACAGAAGATTCCACGCTTCAGGATAATTATCATTAGTTACCTGTAAATTACTAATGACTCGAGCTGCTTCACCTTCCAAGTACGAATTAAGATAATGAAATTTATGTATATTTTCTATTTTATTATTATCGTGAATAAGTGAGCAAAATGTATCCCTGAATTCGAGCCATTTATAATACGTACCGTCAAAGTTACTAATTTTAATTACCGGCAAACGAAAACTGACTTTCTGATCGTCGTCATTCGCACTAACAGAACTATTGTGGCCCTGATCGTGGCATGATTTTTTAGTCGTAGAATTTTGTTGAATTAACTCCTGAGCGGCAGCAATAGAAGTATAAAATGTTTGTTCAATCGAATCCCTAGTATCCAATTCATTATCTAAATTCTCTGCATCTATTCCCTCTATTTGATTTTGCACACCATCAAACTCATTAAATAAATCTTGAATTTTAGCTAACTTTTGAGCCAATATGTTAATATCTGTTTGCGTAATATTAGAACTATTTTTTAATTCTATAATTTGATTAGTAAACTTTGTAATACGGCCTTTAATTGAAGCCCGTTTTACATTTAAAGCTTTCAATGCTGTTTCCATGGCACAAAGTTAGATAATCAAGAAAAATAAGTAAACAAAGTCGTAAAAATAAAATGTTATACAATACGGCCTCGCTTCAATGAATAGAACAGCTGAGTTTACTGATAACGCAGGAATGCAGGATCAGTAGGCACTGCCGCGCTGCAGGCAGCCGGTGCAAGTTGCTGAATACTCCCAGTCCGTATGCGTTCTCGGATGTGCAAGGTGGCCGTAACGCGCCGCGCGTAGACAGCCTGGAATAGATTGTTTCGATCTTTTGTGTTATCGAGAAATATGAATTAGCACATAAACCTATAGTGGGAAAATATGGGATGAAATGACAATCTTTTAAAAAGATGAGAATTTAGGATTATGCAAATACATATAGTGAAATAATCTAATGATATTATAAGTGAAATGACAATAAAAATCTATGAATGACTATTTAAATTGATAATGAAATCGTTTTAGTGATTTTATGATAAAATGTAATGAATGGATGCGCGTACGCAGGTAAGCTTTGATAAACTTAATATTAGGCCAAATTGGTTTAGCAATTTCTTTTGTAAATTTGAAAGTAGACAAATAGGTACAATTATATTGTAGTTAAGACTTTCAAGTCGCAAAAATAGGCAAAGTGCAAAGGTATAGCAAATCTGAAAGCGACAATAGTTGAGGTCTAGACTTTCAGATAATAGAAATAGACAACTTTGCAAAAATAGGCAATTTGAAAGCAAAAAATTATTGAATAATTATGAATTTGCACTTTCAAGACGCAAAGGTAGACATAAATGCTTTGAGTTTAGATTAGGGAATCTGAAAGCGACAAAAAATGAGGTCTTGACTTCCAGATCAAAAAAGTAGGCAAATATGCGAAAGTAGGCGCTTTGAAAGGCAATAGATGATTGCAAATTATGAAATTATGTACCTAAATGCGATTTAAGAGCTTCAACAATTGCTACAAACTCGAATGGGATGTGGATGAATGAGATGATAAATGGATAAAAAGGAACGGACTCACTTTGTTTCGGTGAAAATACCAAATCCTCTTCTTTTATCCTTGATTTTTGTTGAATATTATCCAAATATGTAGTTTAATCCCAATAGTATCCAGTTGTCTCCAATAATTTGGCAAGATTTTGTCTCTTTGTGGGCCCAGAATGACTCGACAAAATGGCCGGAACTTTCCGTTAGCTTCGATCCGAATAGTTTTAGCTGAAAATATCTTTAAATCTTCTTTTTTCACGGTCGCCACTTTATGTTCGGTCGAACATAAGAGATGAATCAAAAACTGTACTCTTTTGATAACTATATTCCAGTTTTTACAATATTTGATATTTGAGATAATAATTTTAAACTATGAGCGTCCACGGCGGTTGTAGGTATAGGAGTGGGGCTCGCGGCGGATCTCGTACCGCGCCGCGAATATTGACCGAGCGTGTGAGTGGGACGGAAGAGCGCCAACGGCCGCGCTCGACGATTGTAGGTGTTCGCAGCTAAGGCGCGAACAGTATGTAACAGGGTATTTGGCAGATTTTTTATTTATTCTTTATTGTTTCTCTCCATGTTACACTTCTTACAACGTAAATAATAAAACAAATATGCAAATAAATGCCGCCAAGGCCAACACAATATTAGTGTGAACTGTGAGCCGATATTTATGAAAATTTAAATCCTTTTTGTTTTTTGAATCAGATTTACATCCGGACACTGAACACATATTATATCCCATTGTTTATAAGATAAGTTATCGTTTTACAACACAAAACTCGTAGACAACGCGCCAACGTCACCCCTGCGCGGACAGGTACACAAACTCCGCGAGTTTGTGTACGCGGGTCCGCGCCGCCCGCTTCCCCGCGGGTACCCCTCCGTTGCTCTGCGCAAGTACATTCGTTTCACTACTGCAGGGATATTGCTATACTGTGCTTCTGTTCAACAATAACAATATTCTCTTATTCTTTGTCGCGCATGCGCGCCGATGCGCCTGTCAAGTATAATTCAAAACCATCTCAAAACATATAGTTATCCTATTCTATACCATTCATTACGTATTATCTGTCGCATTCATTGTTGTAACTATGGTAACCTTTAGATATGACAGAGGTAAGTACGTATTTGAATTTGTTTGGAAGCAATTTAAGCTGGAAGATAGTATGAACGTAACAGATCTGTATTTAGTAGAATATCATTGTTTATTATTAAAAGACAAAAGCTTCTGATTGCAGCAATCAAAAGCCTCTATCATTGAGATTATAATATACACTGCCTCTATCCTTCTGATTTAGTACGCTAATTAGGAGTTTAATGTAAAAATGAATGAGCTCATAAAAAACTGTAAATTTCGAGGCCTAGACTGAAAACTGAGAGGATTTCCGAAAAACTGTAGATCTGCAGCTAAAACTGAGAGGTTGGCTACACTGAAGGAACTATTCGATGAAACGCACTATAAATTACTAGTAGATTGGACAGTACAGTATAATACCAGTCATTGGAAAGAGCACAAACATTTTAAAAATGGCGTCCCCCATATGCTCATACGTTAAGTTAAGGTTAAAGTTAAAGCTAAGGACGCCATATTTAATTTTAACCTTAACTTTAACCACGCCTCTGGTGCAACCCACTCTAAAAGATCCCAATAAAAGTTCATAATATCTAGATTATACACGTTTAGGTTCTGTAGGTGTCGTTTTAGTATATAACAACAGATGGCGCTTTTAAAGTAAAATTTATATCATTCTTCACAAATATTGACTATCGAATTAATTACTTATAAATTATAATTGCTATGTGAGACAATTTTATGGTTAATTCAAACGAAAATCGCCGTCAGCTGAATGTTTGCAGGTGGAAATGTCGTCTACGCGACGCCCTAGGAATTAGGATACATTGAGCGCGAAGTAGGGCTATTAGCTATATCCATACTAACATTATAAATGCGAAAGTGTGTCTGTCTGTCTGTTACCTCTTCACGCCCAAACCGCTGAACCGATTTTGCTGAAATTTGGCATGGAGATACTTTGAGTCCCAGGAAAGGACATAGGATAGTTTTTGTCCCGGAAAAATGTACGGTTCCAGCGCGATAAACGAGTTTTGGCGCAACGGAGTTGCGGGCGTCATCTAGTTGGTTATAACTTATATCGCTGGCTGACAGTTTTTCCACCGTCGTATTAGCGACTGACGGTTTTCTTTATTATATACAAAGAAGAAACATTCACCTGTATAAATATACGGTATAAAAAAATTTAACATGTTCAGTAACGCGACTGACGTTTAATCCCCCGTCTGCAATACGGCTGACGGTGATTTTTTGGTTAAACATGACCTCAATAATCATCCATCAATGTTTCATTCGGTATAAAATCACTTTTCGCAACTATTTTTTTTACATCTTTGAAATACTCTCAGTTAACATTCCACCACGGGTGCGGCGACTGACGCTGATTATATTGATTGATAAATATTAAGCTACCACTGGACAAAAATTTGGTCGGTATGAAATCACTTAGCAAACGATAGTACTACCTCCCCTACTAAAGAGTATAGAATATAGATAGATTATATCATTTATTATAATTAATAATGTTTTGGCTAAAGCGGGTAACAAACCTCCTGACGACCCAAAATCATATCGTCCCACATGGGCATACCCAGGATTTCAGCAGCAGCAGGGGGCAGCAGGAGCTGGGCTCAAAATTTTCTTTTATATCAATCTGACTTAAGGCGAAATTATACATTTCATCTCACAATTTTTTTTTAATAAGGAGGCAAACGAGCAAACGGGTCACCTGATGGTAAGCAACTACCGTCGCCCATGGACACTTGCAACATCAGAAGAGCTGCAGGTGCGTTGCCGGCCTTTTAAGAGGGAATAAGCTTTTTTCTTGAAGGTTTGCAGGTCGTATAGGTCCGGAATTATACTGCTGGTGACAGTTCGTTCCAGAGTTTTAAAGTGCGCGGCAGAAAGTTACTAGTTAAGTTAATTTTAAATCCCTCACCCATTTCCTGTGATTTAATACAATTAATATAAGCTGTAAGTTTTCCTTAAAAAAAAAGGACAAGGGACACGTCACCAGAACAAGACTATATTAGAATTTTTATATACATTTATTAATAATAATTTATTAAATTAGTAAAATAATAAATAAATTACAGCTCCAAATTCCAATATTTTAATACTATGACCTAATACCTACTAACAGTAAAGAAGAAAAGCTACTTTAGACAATTTATAAATACACTTACTCCTACTTATTTCTAATGGAAGTTACTTACATTCTATCATAAGAAACATGTTTATAAAGTCGAGTGGCAGAGTCTGAGTCTGAGGAATAATAGAACGGTCTGTAGTTTATGAAGTATAGGTAAACGACGGACTTAAACTTATTAGTTATTACATTACAAGTTAAACATAATATTATACAGGATGCCACATACTTCTACAGCTTTCGGGATAAGTTTACCTTTGAGTAGAAACTACAAGTTTTAGTCGTACTGTCGTACGTAGATTGTAAATGCATAGCTTTTCTGTTACGGATACCGAGACACAGTGTCTCAATCTAGCGTCAACCAGTGGAACCACTCGGGGAACACAGACAACATAAATCCCCTACTCACTACTGGATACTAGATGGCGTTAGGTGTACGATTACATGCGCGTATACAAAGACTACTTTCATTTTTAGTTAGAAGGTAAAGTATTGTATTATCAGTGTTATGTGTCAATGTGTTACCATTCACCAACAAACTAATTAATGTCCAACCAGTAAAGCTAATGAATAGTGCTATATAATTGTACTAGCTGTTGCCCGCGACCTCGTCCGCGTTTTTCCCGTAGGTGCATCGATTGAATAGTGCGCGCAAACGCACTATTCAATCGATGCTTCTACGGGACGCAAACGCAAACGTGCAAATCATAAAAGTATATTGTGTGGGACAATATACTTTTATGATATGATAGATGTTCCGCGCGGCTTCGCCCGCGTAACTTAGTAATGTCAAGGAAACCGTACATTTTTCCACAAAAAAAAGACCTGTCCTTTCACGTGGTCTATTCTTCATGTGTGCCAAATTACATACATAAAAATTGCTACAGTAGTTTCTTAAGATCTCCGTTTTTCCATATTTTCCTCTATTTCTTCGCTTCTATTAGTTGTGGCGTATTAAAATATAGCCTATAGCCTTTCTCAATAAATGAACTATCTAACACTGAAAGAATTTTTCAAATCCGACCAGTAGTTCCTGAGATTAGCGCGTTCAAATAAGCCCTTTCAAATAATTTAGCCAGTTTTTTTAACATTTTCCTCTATTTCTTCGCTTCTATTAGTCTTAGCGTGATAAAATATAGCCTATAGCCTTCCTCAATAAATAGACTTATAAGACGTTATCACGTCAAAATTATTAACGTTGTTGTTTTTTCTTTAGAGAAAATGCCATAAGATCTTCTGAAAGAGTATGAAGAATTGAAACCCCAAAATACAAAAAAAGGCATACAAAAAAATGAAGGGTAGTGTTGCAGAATCTGATAACAACAGTACCGCAAGTACAACAAAAAAATGAAACAAAGTATTCTTACAGAAGTCAATAAATCTGGAATCTGGATAGATGAAAAGTAAACTTTGTCGTTGACACAATATCACCTATGTCTATATAGTAGAAAATAAGTCATTCAGAGCTTTAATAGAGAGAGCTGAGAGCTCAACAACTTACACATCCACCAAAATTGATGTGCCGCCGTACATGCAACAATGAAATTGCTGATGCATACACAGAATATAAAGGTAATTTAAAAATAAATTGAAGGCTGCTCAATATGTCTGTACCACTGCAGATATTTGGTCAACTTAGGTGACTGATGACTCTCCATTGGATAGATACAGACACATTTGCAAGGAACAATTCTTCTCTTGCCTGCAGAAGATTTAAGGGAGAACCCACACATTTGATAAGATAGCAGAACTCATAATTGAAATACATGAAGAATATGATTTAAGATTATATAATAACTTACAAAAATTACTTACTTACAAAATAACTTAAACAGTAACAGATAATGGCTCATAACGGGACATCGTCGAGCATTGAGGCGGGGGCGTAACATCACTACCCCGCGGTAATGTCGACGGTTGCCGGCCATGGGCGGAATCCGCGCCGCCGCTGCTGGATTCAGCGGTTGCTGGGCGGTGCACGCGTTCGGGGGCCGAGCGGAAGCTGCACCTCGAGGAGGTCGTGCTCCGGGACGACGATCCCGAGGCGTCGCGGGAGCGGCCACGCGGGTCGCGGCTCATAGGCCGCGGTTCGCGATCGGCCATCGCAAAGGAATCACTGCACTAGTGTCTCTCACATCACTGTTATGTCAGTATCGCTCGCGATTGTTAAAGAGAAATGCGTACTCACGTCTCTAATGGTCCGGTGGTCACTTCACTGAGTGTACAACACTTCGCCACGTCACGACACGCACACTCAGGGTAGCTGACTCCCCGTGACCCCAACGCCGAAATAAATTCCAGCGGGAAGTCACAGACAGGACAGCACCTAGCAATGGATAATCCCCCTACTATTTCGCGAGAAATAGTAGTTGGATATATCGACCGCTTTATGGGCTTATAAAAGCCTGTCACTGCAATCCAAGGTGTTCACACTGCATCCACAGGTTTCCACACTCGGACGGGATCGGCACGGTCGCACAACTCGCGGGACGGCTACGGCCTACGACGTACGGAGGATACCTCAACGTACGGAGCACGAAGAACACGGGTTGCGCGGGTGAGAGCCAGGACGATCCCCATGACGGAAGACGGGCGCAATGTTAGTAGTTTCACGAGTAAGATTTCAAACACGGTACTCGGTAACGGCCATAAAGTCACTTAACCAGCCACAATATTTGTACTCTCCCGAGTTAGTAGGTCGAATAGTCGATAAATTGAACATTATTTTAAAATATAAATGGTACGTGTTCAAGTCGGAGCGCCCCGGGGCGCCAGAACTCGAACTATTAGCTAGATTTTAAAATATTATGGCGGATCAGTGCGGCGCGATGTTCGCATACGAAACGGCTTGGGAAGAAAAGAGAAGCAGGATAAAACCGCGCGCGGTAAACGCGACTCACACGCGAACTCCGAGATCGACGCGATAGTTCATGCGATAGATCGGATTGCGAAATCGTGTACGAGCCGCGTAAAACCGTAGCAACCGCGAGTTATAAACCTCCAGCCAGTGTCTATTCTCTCATTGAGTGACTAGGACGTGTCGCATTAATTGCATTGCGCGTTGTTTACGATTCGCATATCTTATCGTCGGCGCGCTCGCGCGCCGCTGCGTGTTATCGTGCCGTTAGGTACTGATCCATATGCAAAATGAGTGAGAACGTAGTTCAAGAGGATGAGGAGATCGCGGATAATATTAGTATGGGAGGCGACAGTATGAATATAGAAGATATAATAGATGGCGATTTGCACCAATTCAATAATGAGGAAAATATACAGAACTTGGAAAAGAACAGGTCGATTCGAGAGGATGATTGGACAGAAGTTAGAAGAGGGAAAAAGAGGAAAACTGAGAAGATAAACATTAGTATTTCGAGTAAAGAAAATATATTGCCTAAACAGTTTGCACTGGCTCGATTATTTCTTGCGGAAAATATAGTAGGTATACACCGAGTTAAATATGTTAATGCTTTCAAAGTTATTGTCAGCTTCGACGACGAATATGATGCAGAAAAACTGATTTCATGCCAAAGTTTCCAGGAAAAGGGCTGGAGAATTCAAAAGACCTATGAAGTTAATATGTCCTACGGCATAATAAGAGATATTGACATAGATTTACCTGATTCAGAATTATTGGAATGCATTAAAAGTTGTAATAAGGAGTGCCAAGTTTTATCTGTAAAAAGGTTGAGTCGTAGAATTCCAGAGTCGGGGTGGCAACAGTGTGAATCTGTTCGTATTTGTTTTAAAGGTAGCTACTTACCACCGGTTATTAAGATTTTTAATTTGAGAGTAGCAGTGGAACCTTTTGTTTTTCCCGTAACGCAGTGTTCACGGTGTTGGCGTTTTGGACACACGATAAAACTTTGCCCCTCACTTAAAATATTTTGTCCCAAATGTGGAAAAAATCACCCCAATTGCGAGACAACTACTTACAATTGTATAAATTGTAAGGGCAACCATATGTCCCTAGTTAAATCGTGCCCGGCCTACATAAAGGAAAAGAAGATTCGGGAGCTGATGGCAGAATTTAATTGCACATATAAACGCGCATTAACTATGTATGTGCCACCTTTTTCACCGCGACCAACCGTGGAACCGTCAGCTGATAGTGGGAATGTGAACAAGTCTGCATTTAGTAATATAAGTCTGCAACAAGATTCACCAATTTTGCAGATCTCATATGCATCAGCTGTTAAAAAGCCACAGCGGCCACCGGAAGTAGCACAGAGCTTTGAGCGCGTCATACAGGATGTACCTACAAAGAGGAAGCACCGCTATTCACCTGAACAAAATATCGAACTCGCCCCTCTCACCAGCCTGACGGACGAAATAAAACTCATTCGCAAGGAACTGTCCGAATTGAAGGATTTGCCTGGCAAAGTAACAAAAATAGATCAGCGATTGACTGCAGTTGAGTCCCTTCACGACGACGTCTCGTGCGCCAAGTCATCTATCACCGATTTAAACAATTGCCAACGTGATATGGATCAATGGGTTCGTAGTAACAACCTCGAAATTAAAGGAGTTCCTTTAAAAGACAAGGAAAACCTGTTTGAAATACTGACCAAAATTGGCTTAGCTATTTCCTATCCAATCTCCAAAACCCAAATAAATTTCATCCATCGTGTTCCATCAAATGTGACTACTAATAAGAATATCGTCGTGTCATTCCTGTGTCGATATATAAAGGAGGACTTCCTGGCTGCAGCCCGTTATCGTAAGGAGCCGTTACTGCCTGCTGATATCGGCCTTAATGGTACGGGAAGGATATTTGTTAATGACCACCTGACCGTCAAAAACAAAATGCTACTTACCCAAACAAAATCACTAGCTAAGAAGCATAATTATCAATATGTTTGGGTCAAGCATATGAAGATTTTTGTGCGGCGTGACCAGACGTCGAAGTCATTCGTCATTGCCTCTGAACGCGACTTACAAAAAATTCAATGACTTTTAATGTGCTTTCCTCATAAAATACTGTATAGTGTCTACGCCTACTATTTTGTGCTACTTGAACTTGTCCTAATAATAAGTGCCTATTCTAAACAAAATATCTTTAATCTTACACAATATCTAATGATTTTATTAATTATCATCTCTCCAAACCGTAAAAAGTCATTTGAATTAATATTGTGTAATTTTTACTCATTATGTAATTTCCTCAAATTGTTTCTAAGTTGTGTTAATTTATTATCACAAACTGCATCAGCTGATCATGCTTTGTGTGTTATTAGCTTGCTTACCGATCATTCAACGAAGTGCACTTTTATCATATTATTGTATTCAAAATATCTTATATTATTAAACTGTCATTCTGAGCTCATTGTATACTTGCTATGTGGCTTAATACATGCTGGGCTGCTCTTACATTACGTTCATTTTATACTTTTCAATATTTTTGCTGATTGCTTGCTTTGTTTCATACATAACGCTAGGCGCGAGCACTACGCGTCTAGAAAATGCTATCCTGCATTACATATTATTACAGTATTACACAATATTCTGTCTTTACGATACTATATTCCCAATCTTATGCCAAATAAGTATAAACAAGGTACTTACTTTACAGTAGTCTTTCAACTTAAAATTCTTTCTAATTTAATACATGCAAATGAATATTCATTATGTTACATAATTACGGTCCTTAAAAATGTCATTGTCTTGTCAAACCTTATTCACACAATTCATACCCTTGTATCGATGGATTTGCTAATTCTTTCTTTTTTAGACCTACTGTTTTGTAATCTGTTTTATATGAACAATATTTTATTAAACAAAATATATTGCACTACTAAACCAGTTGTTATTCCTACATTTCTCACTTGTTACTATGTATCTGCATGGATTACTTTGTTTTATCTAACAATATTACCAGAAGGGTGCTTATTTATTACTCGTATCAGTTGTACTTCGAACAATATATACTATATTAATCTAGTTTTATATTTTTTAATACTCCCTATTGTTTTCTCAACTGTTATCAATAATGCATGGACTACTAAAACAATACCATATTCTATAGAAGGTTATTATGGTTTTACTCAATCAAAGCCTTTTTGTTACTGTTTCTATTTCTATTTATTTATTCTGACCGTATTTATCATTATTTGCATTCTCCCTGCTAAACATACATGGACAAGAATAGTAATTTTATACCTCACTCAACTAATGAAATACTACTATTTCGAGACAAAAGTCAATAACACTACTGAGGTTAAAATGCTATTATTGTACAACATAAATAATAATAATATAACAACGATAATTGTTGCATGGGATTTACTCTATTATACGCTAATTATAGTTCTTTTTTACATACCTTACTATACTATTACACTTAATGTGATTTATTTATTTTGGAGAAATAAAATACATAGAATTGCTTATTTAACACTACTTTGTCCTATAACTACTCATAAGATGGAAAGTGCTTCTATTCAAACTTTAGACATTGTTTCAAATAAGCTGGTGTTGCGCTGGGAGCAATATCTTAATCTTAGTAAGGTTTATATTCCGCTTACTGTTATTATCAGATTTACTCAGTACTGGTCTGGTCCTATAATTTTTAATACACATCTGTTTGTAGCTACTCCTATAAATAATGTATGATTTACACATCTACTATCAAAATGTAAGGGGACTGCGGACAAAGTCAACTACTTTTTTTAGAAACTTAGCTATTAGCAATTACGATATAATTTCCCTAACTGAGACATGGCTCCTAGATGGAATATCGAATAGTGAACTTTTCGACGATAGGTACCTTGTATGGAGGCGCGATCGCAACTACTCGGCCACGGGTCAAACGCGAGGCGGCGGCGTGCTGGTCGCGGTTCGTCGTGAGCTTGCTGCAGTCGAGAATACCAATTGGCAGTCTAGTGCCGAAGACATTTGGATTAGTATTAAACTATGCGATCATTCCGACAAAAGCGCTTTTTTCCTTAATTTATGCACTCTGTATCTCTGTGAGCATAGCAAAGGCAATAATTTTTCCGCTCAATTAAACTTATACTGCGATAAACTAATTGAAATATCATATAGCCGACCTAATGACAAATTTTTGATTTTAGGTGATTTCAATATGAGCCACATTACATGGACCTGCACGCCCCATGGAATATTACCTAACTCAGTACAAAATAACCTTTTTACTAACTTTATTGACACTATCAACTTATGTGGGCTACAACAATATAATCTTACAAATAATAAATTTGGTAAGATTTTAGACTTGGTTCTATCCAATACTAGTGTGTCTGTCTCGGCTTGTCTCGACCCGTTAGTCAGTGAGGATGCATATCACCCGGCCTTGTCGATCGCACTAAAAACGGCTCATTCCCAATCGCTAAAGTTAAATACACGCACCGTTTACCATTTTAATAAGGGCAACTATGAGTCCATTCGCTGCGATTTACAAAAAACTGACTGGGCAGGCTTAATTCAAGTAGGCACTTTGGATGATGCGCTACGTAATTTCAATAATAAAATATTCGAACTTATGGACTTATTCATCCCAAAACGTAGGGTTAAGGCTAGTAAATACCCACCGTGGTACAACTCTGCACTCATCAAAATTATTAAAGAAAAGGCCAAATACTTTCTAAAGTTTAAAACTTATAATAACATGTCTGACTTATTTACCTACCAATTACTACGGGACAGAGCTAAGGACGTCGAACGTGCCTGTTATGAGGCGTATTTATCTAAGATTGAGTCATCAATATCTAGAAATCCCAAAATGTTTTGGTCTTACGTAAAAAGCAAACGTGGCAATCATAATTTTCCGTCAAGTATGTCATATGGTGATCGCAGTTGCGAGGGGGGACAAGAGATATGTGAACTCTTTAGTACCTTTTTTAGCACTACGTTTCAAACTACCTCGTCCCCAATCGCAACTGTCGATAGTGTGCCGACTGATGTTACAAATTGTCATATTAGCGATATCGAGGTCGATGTACTGACTGTGCACAAGCTTCTAAAATCTCTCGACCTTAACAAATCTGCAGGCCCCGATGGTCTTCCTGCGATATTGATTGTAGAGTGTGCTTATGAACTTGCTGTACCAGTCTCGTTGCTCTTTAGAAGATCTTTGTCTGAGGGAACAGTGCCATCCCTGTGGAAAACTGCTTTTATATCTCCCATACACAAGAAAGGTCCAAAAGAAAAGGTCGAAAACTACCGGCCAATTTCTAAGCTTTGCCTCTTAGCTAAAGTTTTGGAGAGGTTGGTCTACGATCAGCTGTACAGTTGTCTTCAGTCTACCTTTGCCCCTCAACAACACGGTTTCCTAAAATGTAGATCAACTGTTTCCAATCTTCTTACATTTACCGACTTCCTATCAGAGAATATGGATAATGGATTCCAGGTGGATGTGGTGTATACCGATTATAGTAAGGCTTTTGACCGGATAGACCACTGCATACTTCTTAAAAAGCTTTACGAGTTAGGTATAAGGGGTGACCTCTTAAGGTGGTTCTCGTCGTACGTGCACAACAGAACACAATCTGTTGTATTGAACGGTTTCATGTCTTCGTGGATACCGATTCCGTCTGGGGTCCCACAAGGTTCTCTTTTGGGGCCACTACTCTTTATCTTATTTATTTATGACATTGGCAATTGCTTTAAATTCTCGAAATTTTTGATGTTCGCTGATGACATGAAAATCTTCCGACTTATTAAGAACTTGTCTGATGCCCTACTCCTACAAGACGATTTGATTCGCTTAGCGGACTATTGCCTACATAACAAGCTTGATCTCAACATATCCAAGTGTAATATTATCTCCTTTAGTCGTAAAAATACACCTCTCACCTTTAATTACTCCATTGCCAATCAAATTTTACCTCGTACCTCTATTATTAATGACTTAGGGATCCAGATTGATAGCAAGCTCACTTTCGAATCACACATTGACTATATAGTCAACAAGTCGGTCAGAGCTTTGGGCTTTATCATTCGTAATACCAGCTACTTCAATAACATGAAAAGCATCAAAATCTTGTACTGTGCCTATGTCCGAAGTCATCTGGAGTACTGTAGTCAAGTATGGAATCCTTTTTTTGATATCTACTCAAAAAGAATCGAGAATGTCCAAAAAAAGTTTACAAGGTACCTCAGCTATAAATTCAAGATTCCTTATAGCAGCTATGATGAACGATGCAGTCGCTTCCACCTGTTACCACTCTCAACCAGACGTATTATCGCCGACATTCGGTTTCTTATGAAATTAGCGCAATCTAAAATACACTGTCCTGAACTTTTATCCAATCTTAAATTAAATGTTCCGTCGCGTCACTCTCGTATCAGAAATATTCTACACATTTCATATGCTCACACTTCATATCGACAGAATTCGTTCCTACTCAGATCATCGAAGGTCTTGAATCAGCTCATAAAATCAGATCCTAATATTGATCTCTTCACTAGCAGCCTAGCATCTATTAATACCGCTTTTCTGAAAAATCAACAGTGACGTTTGCGGCTATATGTTATGTGTAGTCGCAACTTGGCGTTGCTGTTGTTTTTATTTTTAATTATTATTTATTATAGAACTACATATCGTTGACAGTACTTGCAGTTGTTGTTGCATCTTCGTATTAATGTTATCATCGACATTGTGAATATGCAGCGTTAGTTTGTGCCTATTGTAAATTATTTTGCATGTTGTTACTACTAACCTCATTTATCAATAGTTTAGTTACGAACTAGTATTTAAGTATTTACTAACCTTGCTTTCTCCTTTTTGTTATTAATTTACATTAACGAGCTACTTGTGGAGGCTTGTAATTGGCTTTTTGAAAACTATCATGTATATATACTGTGTTGTAGCTAGCTGTAAGCCACCCTAATATGTTAAAATAAAATAAATAAAATAAAATATTGCAGCATACGAAGACGAAGAGTCATCGCTACCGAGATCAGCTGATAACGATCGTCCCGCGCATCTCGAGCCGCATATCACTATAATAACTGAGGACATCACGGAGACAGACTGTAACATCGACAACAACCGATCGAGACACCGCGATAACTCCATAATTGCTGATAACACGGGAACGGAGAGGTGTGATAATAATCGAGGTGAATCATCGGACGCTAGGAAAGGCAATAAGTCGTTAAGTTATTTGCTGGACAAAATTAAGGATATAATATTTTGTAAGAGATTGAAGTGTTCGGAAAAGATTAAAAGTGTTGTAAGTTTTTTTTTGGAATGGTGTGTATCTGCATTATCGATACTTTTGCTGAGATGGAAATAATGAGTAAGTTACTGAATTTTAATTCCAATAATCACAATAAGTTGAATACTGCTAAAATAAATATACTGCAGTGGAACGCCCAAAGTTTGCGACCAAAACGGTTAGATTTAGAAAATTTATTAATTAAAAACAAAATTCTTTGGATTTTGTTTTTAATTAATAAATTTCTTTCAAAATTATGGTTGGATCCAAATAGTCAATTTAAAATTAGTAATTATAATATGTTTCGACAAGATCGCCAGGATGCCTATGGGGGTGTTTGTATCCTTGCGCCATAGGTCGGTGAGAGCACAGGCTTACAATTTAGTTCATCACAATGAGGATATACAGGTATTACACGTCAAGGTATTTAATTGCAAACATATTGAAAACGTTCTAGGTATTTACTGTCCTCAGTGGGTACGAACTCGACGGACTGATTGGGACAGTATTTTTTCTAAATTCAACAGTAAAACCATAATTTTGGGAGACTTCAACGCGCACCATTTCATGTGGTCTCATAAAACAGACACCAGAGGGTCCCAAATTTATGATTCTATGGTCGATAGCAACTTTTTATCATTAAACGATGGTAGTCCTACACGTTTGAAATTAGTTTCAGGCATTTTGCAGCAAAGTTCCCCGGATATAACCCTATGTACCTCCGATATATCGTGTTACTTTAATTGGCAAGTGACAAACGAAACTCTCGGAAGTGATCATCTCGTTATCAACGTATCTTCTAGTAATGTATTTAGCCCTAACTCGTTATTTAAACGCAACTTTAAGTGTGCCGACTGGGAGGGATATAAATTATACCTCGAGGAATGTTTTCCACGATTCGATTTATCCGGAGACCCGCAATTTTTATACAACAATTTTTTAAGTCATATTAATACAGCTGCTGACATATTTATTCCAAAAATCTAACAAATTTTCGCCTAAATCATATTGGACTCCTACCTTGTCGCATTCGGTAGCTAAAAGGAGATTGGCCCTTTCAAAATTTAGGAAAAATCCCTACCCCTCCAATTTATTAAATCTTAAAAATTGCATTAGGGAATCGCAAAAATTAATAAGAAAAGCGTCATTCGATTCTTGGAAACAATTTTGTAATTCTGTGGACCATCATTCGATTCTTGGAAACAATTTTGTAATTCTGTGGACCAATCTACATCGGCTTCTGAAATGTGGAGGAGAATGAAATGGCTTAAGGGCAATAAGGTTCAGAATTTTTTTGTCGACGAATACAAGTGCAAGGAATTGTTAAATAATCTATGTCCTGCGTACGTTTTACCTCCCAAGCCGTTAATTAATTCGGTCAATTTAAAATTAGAATGTGACATAACCTTACACGAATTAGAATCATGTATTAAATCTAAAGATACCGCCCCGGGCTGCGATAACATTTCCTTTTCGATGATAAAGAAATTACCCGTCAGCGGCAAAAACATGTTACTTCATTTGTTTAACATTTTTCTTTCTACGAGCTTCCTTCCTAGTCAATGGCGAGACATTTGTGTTTTTCCGATTCCTAAACCCGGTCGAGACCCATCGCTAGTGTCATCGTTGCGCCCGATAAGTTTAATGTCCTGTGTGTGTAAAATCTTTCATTCTATTATTAATAGAAGATTGGAGTGGTACTTTGAGAGCAAGGGTATGTTTTCAGCCGAGACAGTAGGTTTTAGAAAATCAAAATCGTGTCTCGACAGTTTAGTCAGATTGGTTTCACGGATACAATCAGGTTTCTCTAAGAATTTAACGACTTTAGCGTGCTTCTAGATATAGATAACGCTTACAATAATTTAAATATAACTTCGCTTATCGAAATCTTAGATGAATCTGGCGTTGGCTTTAAAATTTGTAATTATTTGTGGAATTTTTTAAGCTCTAGGAACATAAAAATTAGACTTGGGGATATTTTTATTTGGCTATGTACAGCTCAAGGTCTCGCTCAAGGTGACCCCTTATCTCCGTTACTGTTTAATATTACACTTTTACCTATTTTTAAGGCCGTTAGAAACATATCTATGTCACAATTTGCTGATGATATAACGCTTTATGTAGTTAACAGAAATATGGAAACCGCTCGTCGTTTGTTACAAGGGGACTTAGATGTATTGGTTAAATTATTAGAGAATTTAGGTTTTACTGTATCTTCTACCAAAAGCAAGTTGTGCGTTTTTAAAAAGGGCCAAATAAATAATAATGTTACCATTTTTATCCGAGATATGCCTTTACAGGAGGTATCTAGTATAAGATATTTAGGTATGGAACTCGATAGATCCTTGAGATGGACGAAGCACATTAATACAGTTTACGAAAAGGCACATAAAATGTTAAATATTTTAAAAGTTTTAGCTGGTTCGGGCTGGGGTGTCCACCCAAAATATTTAAGAAGAATTTACGTAACTTTGATTCGGAGCCGATTGGATTTTGGTTGTTTTTTATACAGTAATGCAAGTAAATCGAATTTAGTTAAATTGGATAAGTTGCAGAACCAGGCTTTGCGTGTTATAGGTGGTTTTGTTAGATCAACTCCTATTCACGTAATGGAATGCGAGCTGTGTGTACAACCTTTACATATTCGTCGGTTCTTTCTGGCTGGTAAATTTATTTTGAGATCTATGTCGACAGCGGATAACGAAACAATTAAGGTCGTAAACGAATTAAGCACACTTATGGCACGCAAATACTGGAGACGCAAACAAATTCCTATTTTAGTGGATATGTACGTAAGATTTCAAAATATAAAACTCCATAAGGCAATTCGCTTCGATATGTACACTCTAGATTATTGGATGAGTTGGTATAAATTAAGTGATGTAATTAAAATCCATATTGACGGTGTAGATAGGTCTAAAAAGGAATACTACGCGATTAGTCTTCGACGAACATGTATTGAATACTTAGAACAATATTATTCCTCACATTACAAAATTTTTACGGACGGTTCTAAGGATACTACATCATCGCAAGTTTCCATGGGTCTAGCTGTTTTTGACGCCCAATCTGGTATTAACATGAAATTTAAAATCTGTGATAATATGTCTATTATGTACCTAGAATTAGTAGCTATTTTAGAGGCGCTCAAATATATAAAATCTGTACAGTACAGTAAATTTGCAATTTTATCTGACTCCAGGAGTTCCCTTCAACACGTGGCTCGGTGCACCTCTTGTTTAAGAGGCACACCGATTGCCTACGAAATTATAAGGTTAATATTTGAAATAAAGACCCAATCAAAAGAAGTTATCCTTCAGTGGATCCCGTCTCATATTGGATTGGAGGGGAACGAGCGGGTGGATGGTCTCGCTAAGGAAGCTTGCGATGATGGAATGAGTAGGGACATCATGCCTTTCTTCACTGACTGCATTAAACAAGTTAAACAGCATTGTTACCAGATGTGAAAGGTTTATTTCGATGAGAGATCAGTGGAGAAAGGCATATGGTACCGAACACTACAAAATGAACCTTGGGAATCACCGTGGTTTGAATCTATAAATAGGAATTTGCTAATAATAGCGTTTAGAATTCGTTCCGGACATATTCCTCTGAATAAATTTGGACATTTGATGAAAAAAATATCATCCCCACTTTGCTCAGAATGTGGAATCGTGGAAGACATTTATCATTTATTATTGGAATGTGTCCGGAATGAAGACATTAGATATGAAATTGTAAGAAAAATTGAGAATTTTATGTATACTGGAACTTGCAACTGCATTCTGGCTTATCCCCTGTCAGATAAAGCCAAAGAAATTTATAAGATGGTTAAGGTAGCACTCAATAGACGTGCAATAGATTAATATTGATTTAAGATTAAATTTAATTGTTGTTCTAATGGAGCGACATAGTCAATGTTGACTAAGCTCCCTAAATAAAGAAGAAAAAAAAAAAAAAACCTCCAGCCAAAAAAGTCGAACCATTCAGGCCGAAGCATACGCCGCGCCCCGCGACAGAGGCGCCACGCTCCGTGACGGAGGCGCCGTCAAACTTGTCTAATAAGAAATGTCCCGTGTGTTGCTCCCATACGACCGTTAACTGTGCGGATTTCGTTAAACTTAGCGTACCGGAAAGATGGGACGCGGCTAAAAATAGTAAACTTTGTTTTAGATGCCTAAATTGTTCGCACGGGCGACCTTTCAAGTGTAAATACATTCCGAGTGGCGTAAATGGTTGCGAAGCGTCTCACAATAAATTGTTACACGGCAGCGGCAGTGCAGCGCCGCCCGCTAGCGGCGGCTATAATATTAGCTCGATAAATCACGTTCGCGCGTCTAATGCCTACCTCAAAGTTGTGCCGGTCGAGATAAGCGGCCCTGCAGTTGGCACCACCGCTACCTACGCCTTGCTGGACGAAGGCTCAACATTGACCCTCGTTGAGCGTACAGTAGCGGACAGTATAGCACCCAGGGGTCGCAGCCAGCTCCTAAAGCTGGAAGGGGTAGGGGTACGAAATTGACGACCCCGAATCGTGCAACATATCGTTAACAATCCGCGGCGCGTGTAGCCGAAATTTAGAAAAAATTAGCGCTAGCACAATTAGTAATTTGAACCTTACGCCGCAGTCAGTAGGTATGCAAGAACTTAGTTCGACAGTGCAGCCACCTCGCGGAATTAGAAGACGAACTCTGTTACGAGCAGGCTAAACCAACTATACTTATCGGCCGAGACAACTGGCACTTAATTACGTCCCGACAGTTGCGGAAATAAGGGCCAGCCAGTAGCGCCACTAACTAAGTTGGGATGGGTCCTGCACGGGCAGGACGCAAGCTCGCGTAAAAACAATATTCAGTTTGTAAGTCACTTAAGAACTTCGCAGTCCCTGATACCGCGTTAGAATTAATTAGGAATTATTTTAGCTTAGAATCATTAGGAATAGAGCCGCGTACACCTAAGTCGGACCCGGACGAGCGCGCGTTAGCTGTCTTAAATGTACGGTTGCAATCGGTATGATAAGGCTTATTGTGGAAAACCGACAGTGTTGTAATGCCGGACATTAAGAAACAGGCCCTCAGCCGTCTGTACAATTTAGAGAATAAATTAGATAAAAACATTAACTTAAAAAATAACTTGTTAAGTTCGGGTTACGCGGAACTATAGTTTGTGCGTTATAACTTTATAAGATGATATGGGTGACAGTTCTCATTTTTTTTTTTATTATTTAACAATTTGTTGCACATACAGTTTTACATGAAAATATACAAAAAAAAAGACGACACAACAGGTACTGCTTATCTCTAAAAGAGATTTCTTCCAGCAGCCCTACGAAGAGAAATTTGATGGGAAATATCAAAAAGGGTGTGCATAGATAAATATTATGCTTATAGATTTAACTAAATATTAATACACTTACAATTAAGATAAAATAATACAATACAAAACATAAATAGGTACTATAATAGACTAAATACAATACTATAAATATATAATTATGTATTTAATACACTACATACATACATTTTAGGATTCCTTGTTAAGGTAGTGCTCTCTTAGTCGACTTTTAAAGACAGTAATGGAAGGGCTGTCACGAATGGTGTGGGGAAGGGCGTTCCATAATCTAACTGCATGAACGGTAAAGTAAATATATCAAATATATCATATTCCTTGCTTCGGATTTTTTTACAAGAAAACAAAAAAAAATCAAAATTTAATAAATTACTAGCTGTCCCGGTGAACTTCGTGTCACTTTAAAACCTTCCCTGGATTCCTACGAACAATTTAAGACTAAAATCAGCCCAATCCGTTCAGTCGTTCTCGAGTTTTAGCGCGACTAACACATTTGAAAATCCATTTTTATATATAAGAAGATATTCCATCTACAAAAACAAATGTTTCCTATAACTGTAAATGAATAAAAATGAAAAGTTGCTAAATGCTAACTTATTAATATAAAATTATAAATAATAACAGTCAAATAGGAGTAAAAAATTATTGATACGAAAATATTTGAAAAATGTCAGATGCATTAAACGGAACTTATGCCGATAGAGATTGACACTGTTGAATCGAAATCAAATCGATAAAAAGGGCGGCCATCTTAAATCGCTGGCGCAACTTTGAAACGTTAGTACGAAATCGATAATTTCGATTGCAATTCCTTTACGAAGTAATTCGATATTTTTAAATTATCGATTCAAATTTTTAGGTAACTTTCCTACTATTGTCAATTATAATGTGTCACCCATATCATCTAAAACGCACAAACTATAGTGAGCAGTGAGCACCCCGGCCACATCGCCTCGCACTGGTACTTACCTCATTTTTTAACCGACTTCCAAAAAACGAGGAGGTTATATGTTCGGCTGTGGATATTTTTTTATTTTTTATTTTTGTATGTTCAACGATTACTCCGCCGTTTGTGAACCGATTTTCGAAATTTTTGTTTTGTTGTACTAGGTTTCACTCCAATTTGGTCCCATTTTCACAAAGGTGGTGACCTGATGATGGGATCCATGAGTAATCGAGGGAACTCCTCGAAATTTATATGGAAACATATGGTGATTTTGGTTTTATGTGAAGTGTACTAAGAATACGCTACCAAAAAGTCAAATATTGGGTCAAGGTACACCATGGTTTCGATGATGCTGAGAGAACTCCTGATTCCTTATAGATACACGTTTGGGAGTTTCGGCGTTGTTTTAAGAACAGAAAGCATAAACTACTATGCAATTCATATTCATCATCATAATCATCATCATCATCATCATCATCGTCATCATCATCATTACCACGTCGTGTTAAGGCCACCAATGTCTCATGGGCCATGGCACAGAATAGATAATAGTACAAGGCATAGGTATGGATATACTAATAATAATAATTATGTACTGTATAACAATTAACAACACCTGTTTGTTTTTAATACACGGCGGTCGGCGTCGCCGCCCAGCGCATACTTTACTAACTACTTTATATACAGATCGAATACTTTACTACTTTATAACATTTTAATAGACAAATAGAATTAAAATAAAGTTATTTTAAAAATAGCATTTAAACAAAACAAAGTCATTAAGTGTCTTTTTAATTAGTTATACTTATTAATCGATAGATGGTGCACTAAGTACCTATTGTAGAACAGCTGTCAATAATTATGATAATATTAAATATTATGCTACGCTACATCCTACGCAAGTTTGTACAATTTTTTATCTGATAGATCCTTCGATCGTGGAAAAACGAGACACAATAGCCTTTCTATTGTTATCGCAATCGCCGGTGACCGCTTCGGGCTTGAAGTATTAAAATTGTTAAATTACTTAGCACAATATGTTCACTTCACTGATAATATTATATTATTTTGTGAGTGTGAGTTGTGACTCTTAACAAATTGTAATAAGATACGTAAAATATACGCGAAGATTTATCTACTAGTGTAACTAAAAAGAGTGAAATTATTATTATTTTTAACAAAAAATTAAAACCGACTTCCAAGGTAAAAACAATAATAACATTAATATGAACTAAAAAGTATTAAATAATTTTTACTATCTAATAGTGCCTTTTTCCGAATTCGGCTAAACCTCAACTATTTCTGTACTCAATCTTCATAATTTTGAAGTCGGTGCCAGTTCCAAAAAATTTAAATATTCTGTCAGAGGACTGAAGATTCAGCTATCTGGTATCGACTTCTAAATAATGAAGATTGAGTACAGAAATAGTTGAGGTTTAGCCGAATTCGGAAAAAGGCACTATTAGATAGTAAAAATTATTTAATACTTTTTAGTTCATATTAATGTTATTATTGTTTTTACCTTGGAAGTCGGTTTTAATTTTTTGTTAAAAATAATAATCAGTAGTTCATCCTCAAAAAGGTTCGACTAGTTTTCAATGCTGCGGCTGAATACGGGGGAAAAAGCTTAAACGACGCGCTGCTAACCGGACCCGACTTATTGCAATCGCTTTTCGGTGTTTTAATTCGATTCCGCGAAGGAAAAATCGCGGTAGTAGCGGACATCAAAGAGATGTTTTTACAAATAAAAGTCATTGAATCGGATCGCGACAGCCTTCGTTTTCTGCGGCGAGGCGACGATAGAAACATCTCCCCGCGAGAATACCTATACCTATAGCTCGGAGGACCCGAAAGTAGCTAATGCTGCGGAACGGAATTTTTACATGGACGATTATTTAGACTCATTCGACGACGGGGATAAAGCCAGGCAAGCGGTCAATATGCCATGTATACGATTAACTTGACATAAATGAATGGACCAGATGTAGCTACCCACAATTAAAGAAATTAGCCCAGGACCGGAAGAAATTCAACCTGCTGACCGCCGAGCTTCGATATGAAGAGGGAACTAGATGATGATTGTAGTGTATGTGCAGTGTATCTACATATAAAGTAGATACTACATTGTCTCATGCACACCAGTAGTGGGGGCAGTCTATATAAGTCGTTGTCAAGTAGTCACAGGGTTCAGTTGTATAGTGGCAGTGACAGTGAATAGACGTGCGCTCCGCAAGTGGTACTGGGTGTGTTAGTGAGCCAGTGTTCTGAGGATTCCACAATGATGATGACGATTAACTTAGGCGGGTCGTTCGAGTTTCGCGGTTGGGCGTCGAATGTGCCCGAAGTAATCCAAGACGTGTCCGATACACGTATTAGCGGCGCGACGACATTAGGAAAAAGCGATACAAAGAGGACATTGGGTCTCATAATATTATGGAACCACGCTCGCGATACATTAGGATTTAACGTAAATCTCAGAAACACGCCATCTAGTGTTATAACAGGGGAAACTTGATCCACCAACAGGCAAGTCAGAGGCAAGTCACTAGCGCCGTGATGTCGGTTTTCGACCTACTAGGATTAGTATCGTCGGTAACCATGGTAGGTAAAGGTCTCATCCAGGAGATATGGCGTAGCGGCGTAGGTTAGGATGAGCCGATAACTCAGGAGCACCACCTTACGTGGATATCGTTCATAAATACTTTAAAATTACTCAAAACGTTTCAGATAGATAGATACGTACCTGCCCCGCCCTCTGGCGAGGGGGAGTTACACATATTTTGCGATGCTAGCGAAAAAGTGTATTCGGCCGCAGTTTATTTCGTTAGAATAAAAATAACAAAAAGACGGCTAGTTTAGTTACAGGAAAGGGAAAAGTAGCGCCGTTAAAACTCATTTCGATAACGCGTTTAGAGTTGCAAGCCGCGGTTTTGGGTTCCCGCTTAGCAGAATCCGTAAAACGGGAATCTGATTATAAAATTAAAAAATGACGTATTACTGGTCGGATTTGAAAACGGTATTAGCCTGGATTAGGTCCGATCCGCGTACCTTTAAGTCGTGTCGTTTGTCGCGCACCGGCTAGCCGAGATCGAAAGTACAACGACACCCCGGCCGACTGGCGATGGGTGCCGAGCGCCGACAACGTCGCGGACGACGCCACCAAATGCATTCCGGCGAATTTTAGTTCCAAACATAGATGGTTTACGAGACCTAGCTTTATTTTAGACGACCCCGCGACATGGCCGTGCGAAAAGCAGACCGCGGCTCCCCTTTAGGGGAGGAGAGAATTATCAAGCAGGTTCACGTCTGTGTAGACCGTAAAAATAACGATTATTTACCTAAGATTGAAACGTTTTCAAAATATAAGCGCCTGGTACGGGCTGCTGCTACCGGCTGAGGCAAATTGCTCAAGAGAAAAGTGAATGCGGAAATCTATTCTGACCACATCAGATTAGCAGAATTGCTGCTCATCAAGAGGAGCCAGCGGGGCTAAAATGGTCGCTTTGAAGAATCATGATATGAATCATAATATGATTCATTTTTCTAAAATCGCAAAATGCAACTCAGCTTGCAATTCATTTCTGTATTTTTGTACTGATTTGACATTTTGACAGTTTTGACAATTCATTTGCTGAATTGATTGAGAGGAATTGCTAGATGTGACCATTTTAGCCCCGCTGAACATTTCATAACCAAGTCGACCGCAGCAGGATATTATAATACCTCGATGGCAGAATACAATCTGCCCGTCTAACACGCGAAGGAAGAATTTACCCGGCTACTAGTGCATCATACGCACGCAGTTTATAACCGCGGTAACCACCAGACCGTGATGAACGAGCTCCGACGGCGCTACCACATAATTGGACTACGCAGCATCCTTCGCTATATTATATGCAACAAATGACAATGGTGTAGAACCTACAGGGGGAACTCCCTCTAAAATTCCCCTGGGTTACTTACCTGCAGAAAGACTGGCCCACAATCAGCCGCCCTTTAGTCTTTACAGCCACGTCGGTCGATTATTTCGAGCCCATGCACGTCACGGTCGGGCGAAGACGAGATAACCGGTACACTTGGAGCTGGTGCCCTCACTCTCAGCATCCTCCATGATAATTGAGCCTGCGCCGCGGAACCCCGTCCATCATATATAGCGACAACGGGAAAAGGACGACGCGCTAAAAGCCTTCGCTTCTGAGAAGCAAATCAGCTGGAAAAGAATACCCCCGAGGCCCCGGGCATGGGCGGCGCCTGGGAGCGACTAGTGAGATCTGTGAAGGCGGCATTACGAGTCACTCTACAAGAGAAGACGCCCCCGGATGAAGTGCTACACACTCATTGCTGGAAGCGGGGCACGTCGTAAATACGAGACCGTTGACACCAGTAAATCCCGATCTAAACGAGGAATCACTGACCCCCAATCACTTTCTCATAGGGAGGTCGGTCGGATGATACCTTTCGGCTCGTACGAGGACTACACAGCAGACAGTCCAACCCATTACCCAAACCTTAAGATACAGTCTACTGCTCCTGCTGTGGCGACCACGACCCCGCCGAGTTGTCGTGGCTCGACACACGGAACACGCCGAAGTCACCTTCTATAATGCCGACCGACCGGCATAGCGAATGGTATATCAACCTATCAACTCCCAAGCGGTCGAATTCGACCGCGTAAACAATTAGATTTCCAAGAATTACAAGATTACATTAGATCTGATGTCTTTTTCACAAGGCAAACCTTTTATGGTCATCGAGGTAACCATTTTCATGAAAGTTCGAGCATGTACTTGCGCACCTCACGCCATCTAGTATTGAGTAGGGGATTTATGTTGTAGGTGTTCCCCCGATAAGTTTCGCTGGTTTGACGCTAGATGGCACTATGTGTCCGTATTCGTAACACTTTATTACGTGCTTATTATTAGAACACTTAAACGTAATTTACAATTTCGCCTAACGTTTTTGATCTGAGTTTTTTTAGATTGCTACAATATTTTTACTGATCGAGATTAGTTATTTACACATAAATATTATAAAAATATTTACTTATAGTTCCACCGAATATTATTATTTCTGTTTGTTTCATGTTTACTTCTCTGCAAATCTCTTCAAGAAGCTGGGCCGACGTATGTAGGAAAATTATATCTGAAATTTAAAAAAACTTATTATATTTTGCAATTTTTTTTCCACGTTCATGTCATAACTGATAAGTGATAAGGCGCTAGCGCAACCCATGATTTAATTTAATTTCTAGAAAATTAGACCAAAAGAAATTACTCTAGATCAATGTTCCGCAAACTTTTTGTCTTCAAGGTAAGTACAGCTTAAAAATGAACTTTTTTGGAGGTACACCACAAATTAATCAGTGTGTACGCCTTTGTAGGGGGGTGCTCTGTTCCCAATTCTCATTCCTTTCGTCGATCGTCCTGACATGTCGCCTTTTTATTGGTTCTTATGAACTAGAAATATTCAGGTAAAATGTATTCAAAATAACACGTTTCGCGTTTCAAGATGATATGATAGTACCTGGTATTGTATATTATATCCCCGCATGTAATGTCGCGATGTATCGTGTAGCCCGCGGTAGGGCACGGGGGGGGCGCGGGGGGGCTCGGTCTACAGCTGCACGCGCACGACGGGCGGCTGGCGTTCGTCGGGCAGCGCGTGGACGCGGCGGGCGTGCGCGCGAACCTTTAATTATATTATTTAAAAAAAACTTTATAAACGAAAATGAAAATGTATAAGATTATTATTATTATTATCTTAGCGGTCGTAACATTAATGTGATTCCCAAAGATCAAGTGTATGCAGACGTCATAGCTACACATGTATACAAAGCTAAAAGACTGTTTTACTTTTATGTTATACATATTCGGTATCTTTTTAATAAGTATGTTTTCATTTAAACCGGTCACCGTCTAACGCAGGGGTTCCCAAACTTATTTTGTCCATCGCCCACTTTGTCTACCGCCCCGTTCAGACCTTCAGCGCCCCCAAAGGGGCCTTTGGGGGCGCTGAAGGTAGTAAGGTAGTAACTAGTACCACATTGACCTTGAGTCTTGACAATGAAATCTGTATAAAATCCAACCTTGTTGGGTTTGTCGAAGCGGTGTCCGCAGGCGCCGCACAGGTATCCGTAGCGGCGGCCGGTGTGCGCGTTGTGCTTGTGGATTTGCAGGAACTTGCGCGACTTCAGCCGCTTCGGGCACATGTCGCACTGGAAACAGAGACCATGTTGTAGTCGCTGCACTCAGTAGAGGCGTTAGGGGAGGCGACCGCGACCGCCCAGGGCGCGGGATAGAAGGGAGCGCTGGTAGTGCTAAAACTAGCTCTTGCTGCACTGTCATTTGAATATCTGGACTATTTTCGTTAGGCATGCAGAAAGTCGAAAAATCCAGATAATTGAATATAATATGACGAAAAGCAGATTCGGTGTTTGTTTAAAACTATGAAGAATAAAACATGTAGAGCTTGTCTAATTTGAAATGACGCGCCCCACCACTTCAATAGTTGATATAAATGACTTACAATCATTTTCAATAGTTGATATGAATACTTACCTAGTTAAATAGTTTTAAATAGTTTTTACTTTTTATTCACAGGTTAAAAACAACAAACACATAATATGAAAGAGAATCATTATTGTTGATAAATTATTAAGAGATACATTTTCAGGTGACAGTCCGGGTAATCAGGAGTCTAAAAAACTCAGGTTCAACTCACTTAGGCTGCGTTTCCACTGAAGCGGAGCAGAGAGGAGCGGTGAAAAGTGCTCAGTGTTTCCACTGAAGCGGAGCGGTGTCGAGCGGACCGGAGCGGAGCATAATTTACTGTACGCGAGTCACGCACTGTCCCGCTCAGCATCGCACAGCTCCGCACCGCCCCGCTGTCCTCCGCTCTGCACCCGTTGTCCTCCGCACCGCTCGGCTGTGTTTCTATGAAAATCCGCTCAGCTCCGCTCCACCCCGCTCGTGCTGTTTCCATTGAAGCGGAGCGGAGATTTCGAGCATGTTGATTGGTCAATTCGGGCACCGCTAAGCTCCGCTCCGCTTCAGTGGAAACGCAGCCTTACACCACGCTGACCTAGGCGCGCTAACGCTGTATGTTGTATCAACGTTTCAAACTAGTACAAAATATATCGCTCCGAGTTCCTTTTTGACGTGACAACGTATTATAATTCGGTATGGGCTGCGCGCACGAAAAAACATGACGCAATATGCGGCGTTACCTCGCTCTGAGGCGTTCCATTTAAGGCTATGACGTTACTACTATCGTCAGTAAACCGACTTTACAGGCAACCGAGTTCGAGTCGAGTTCGAGTTGAGTTCGAGTCGAGCTCGAGGTCGAGTCGAGTTCGAGTTCGACACAAAACACTACTCTCCAACCGTCTTTTTTTAACAGTGTCAGGAGTTAAAAACACATAAATTGAAACTAGGCCAGTTAAGCAGGAGTAGTGTCATAGTGCCCAAGTGTGTGCGCAATACACAAGAGCACTCTGGTTTCAATGAAACCAGGCCAATTGAGCAGGAGTAAATTTTATAGTCCCCAAGTGTGTGCGCCATACACAAGAGCACCCTGGTTTTAATGAAACCAGGCCAGTTGAGCAGAAGTAATTTCATAGTGCCCAACTGTGTGCGCAATACACAAGCCAGAATGCCCTCGAGTGAGGGCTTATTTTAATCAGGACGATGAGATCTACAACTTGGCCCAAACAGAATTTTCAGATTTTCTTCTCAATTTTGAGGCCAGGGTCGTATAGAGGGGAAAAATCCAGGAAGAACAAGCCGAAGAACCCCATATCCAGGACAAATAGTTGCCGAGTTACAAGCATTCAAACTTTGACATTGACAGCTCGGCAACTCGTCTTATGCCCGCTGTACACTCTCGCCGAGAGCTCTCGGGCGAGAGTCTCGTGCGAGAGCCCCTTGCCCGAGTGCGATCATGTACATTCTCGCTTAGTTCAATCGCAGTTAAGAACTCAGACAAGATGGACGAAATCGACCATTCACCATTCACCATGCATCGAAAGATATCATTGTAATCCAAACATTTATAATCATATTTAATTTTATTTCTCACAGATAATGACTCATAATGTCGTTTAATATTGTTATTTTTCTGTTCTACACTGTCCAATGGCGGGACTAGTACTGAAAGACGCGAGAGTGTACAGTAGTGCGCTCGTTTTCCTCGCGAGCCCCTTTGTCTCGAGCGCAAAATACCGACAACGGACCGAGAGGGTCCGAGACAGGCGAGACGAGGCGAGCGCACCCATTTATGACCGCTGTACACTCTCGCCGAGAGCTCTCGGGCGAGAGTCTCGTGCGAGAGCCCCTTGCCCGAGTGCGATCATGTACATTCTCGCTTAGTTCAATCGCAGTTAAGAACTCAGACAAGATGGACGAAAACGACCATTCACCATTCACCATGCATCGAAAGATATCATTGTAATCCAAAGATTTATTATCATAATTAATTTTGTTTCTCACAGATAATGACTGATAATGTCGTTTATTATTGTTATTTTTCTGTTCTACACTGTCCAACGGCGGAACTAGTACTGAAAGACGCGAGAGTGTACAGTAGTGCGCTCGTTTTCCTCGCGAGACCCTTTGTCTCGGGCGCAAAATACCGACAACGGACCGAGAGGGTCCGAGACAGGCGAGACGAGGCGAGCGCACCCATGTACACTCTCGCGCTCGGGCCGCCTCGCTGTGTCTCGGCGAGAGTGTACAGCCGGCTATACACTCTCGCACTCGGGCCGCCTCGCTGTGTCTCATCAAGAGTGTACAGCCGGCTTTACAAAAGTAGCCATAACTCCGCTCCCAATAGGCCTAGAGGAACGGGGTTTCTTCTAACATCAAAGGCAACACCTCGGCTACCTCCTCCCCGAATTTGAACTAAATCGGAGACATCAAATTTTTGACGTGACAACGTCTTATAATTCGATGCAGCCGGCTGCACGCACGAAACATGACGCAATATGCGGCGTTACCTCGCTCTGAGGCGTTCCATTTAGGGCTTCAAGTGCAAGCGAGAGCGCGGTACGAGCGACAAAGAGGCACGTTGTCACGTTCAAATATCGTCAGTAAACCGACTTTACAGACAACCGTTTTTTTTCTATGTTTTTATTCGCTGGGGGTTTGTCTGTGAGTGAGAGTGAGAGTACCTGGAAGTTGTTGTCGGGGTTGTATATGGCGATGTGCTGCACGAGGTTGGAGCGGCGGTGGAAGGTGGCGCCGCAGTGGTCGCACACATACGGCCGCTCGCCCGTGTGCCGCCGGCCGCCGCTCGTGGATCTACACACAGATACAGAGTGCAGTACCTGGAAGTTGTTGTCGGGGTTGTGTATGGCGATGTGCTGCACGAGGTTGGAGCGGCGGTGGAAGGTGGCGCCGCAGTGGTCGCACACATACGGCCGCTCGCCCGTGTGCCGCCGGCCGCCGCTCGTGGATCTACACACAGATACAGAGTGCAGTACCTGGAAGTTGTTGTCGGGGTTGTGTATGGCGATGTGCTGCACGAGGTTGGAGCGGCGGTGGAAGGTGGCGCCGCAGTGGTCGCACACGTACGGCCGCTCGCCCGTGTGCCGCCGGCCGCCGCCCGTGGATCTACACACAGATACAGAGTGCAGTACCTGGAAGTTGTTGTCGGGGTTGTGTATGGCGATGTGCTGCACGAGGTTGGAGCGGCGGTGGAAGGTGGCGCCGCAGTGGTCGCACACGTACGGCCGCTCGCCCGTGTGCCGCCGGCCGCCGCCCGTGGATCTACACACAGATACAGAGTGCAGTACCTGGAAGTTGTTGTCGGGGTTGTGTATGGCGATGTGCTGCACGAGGTTGGAGCGGCGGTGGAAGGTGGCGCCGCAGTGGTCGCACACGTACGGCCGCTCGCCCGTGTGCCGCCGCTCGTGGATCTACACACAGATACACACGAGAATACAATGAACTTGCCCTGTGCCCTGTCCAGATGGATACATGAACTGACTATACGCCGCTGAATATGAGCGAGCGTTACGCAGTTTATTGTATTTCCATACATATTCACTTTTTCGGTCACACCTAAATACGCCATTACGCTAGGCGTAGGCGCGGACATTCGATACCATATATTTTGTATGATTTTCACGTTCACACTGGGGCTCACAGTGAGCCTGCTCACATTCAGCGGCGTATAGTCAGTTTGGTCTGAACACGGCCTAAAACATAAACATACGAAAAAATATTTTTTTACTTTGTGACACTATATTTTAAGTACTGATAATTAAAAAAGACACACTCTCATAATGATATAATTTTATCATTATGTTAAAAAGCAACATTATATTATAAAATAAATACACCATGACACATAATATTCCCGATGGCCATCAACTTACAGTGAGCGCCTCTTTAGTTGCTGAGCTGTACTCGCAGTAGGTGCACTTGTGTATTTTGCCCAGATCATGTTTTGCCCGTTTGTGCTCCTGCAGTTGATAGTGGTTTCTGCATCTTTTTCCGCAGGCCTGTAAGCAAAATTATTTGTCAATACAATGCTAGCTCGAAGCATATAAAAAGTATAGCTTAACTTTTAATGTATAGAATATTTGTTACAATACTATGACACAATAGGCTTGATGACTAATTTTTTTTTCTTATTAGTAATTGAAAGACCCTTAAAAAATAGAAACATCGTTGAAAGAATGACTCTGATAGCTTAAAAATTTACCAAGATATGACAATTCAAATATATCTCATAAAATAGACCTGCCCGAAACGCTCCATACAAAGTGCTACGAAAGCCTGACGTCACTCTTTCGTAGTTTGTACGGATCGGGAGAGAACTTTGTTTGATAGGTATATTAAATATTGCGTTTATGAAAGTGGTTTCATAACAAAAGTTGCTTTTAATTGCATAAGTTATCGAATAGTATACAAATATTAAGAAAATTAAGTGAATAAAAATTTGACTTGATTATCCAACTTTGAAGGCGCATTACAAAAAAAATACAAATGCTATCGAGCTGAAATTTTGGGAACACTTATTTTTTACCGTGATTTCTTTATTTTATTAACAAAATTTGCGAATCTTGACATTGTCATCATCTGTATTATTATTACTGACTGTCAATAATTATAATATCACAGAACCTACGAATAACAAAACTACAGGAAACGTAACTCCCATACTTCAACCGTTTTAAATTTGGCTCCATTTCGAACACTAAAATATGACAATTCAGATTCTCGCCAAGGTCGTTTCCCGGGTACGACAGCCTGCGCGGTTATTGTCACTGTCACAGTTATGAAACAAAGCCATGGTGTCGCGAATCGCGCGAACTTGTAGGTATAAAGGTAAACAACGGTATTTATATTATGTAATCATAGGAGGGTAGTTGTAATATTCTCTGGTGACGCATGTCACTAGGGACAGCTGCTGTCAGACAGACGATCGAGAACCGCAGACGGGCGAGCACGCGGCGCAGTCTTATCAGTGAGTCATTATTATCATTATTTAAATATTGTGATCTTAAACGTTATTATTTAGGCTGTGTGTTCAGTTCATCGAGGATATCCAACGCCTCGAAACTGTTATGTATAATAATATTATAATCGTCTAGATAGTAATATGTAACATGTTGATACTGTATTTAGATTGCGAACAATGAGTCGATCGTTTAGTTAACTTATTATACGAGGTATTGTAGTCGTTTGTGGCCGGTTGGTTACATCTAGTGTTTACTGCCTACTGTTGAGTGGGTTTGAATTAGACTTTAGCTATAGAATGCTCGGCTGAGCCGTGTGGTAGTTTGTGGCCGGTTGGTCACATCTAGTGTTTACTGCCTACTGTTGAGTGGGTTTGATTTAGACCTTAGCTATAGAACGCTCGGTTGAGCCGTGTGGTAGTTTGTGGCCGGTTGGTCACATCCAGATTCCAGTGTTTACTGCCTACTGTTGAGTGGGTTTGAATTAGACCTTAGCTATAGAACGCTCGGTTGAGCCGTGTGGTAGTTTGTGGCCGGTTGGTCACATCCAGTGTTTACTGCCTACTGTTGAGTGGGTTTGAATTAGACCTTAGCTATAGAACGCTCGGTTGAGCCGTGTGGTAAGGGGTCGCTGTAAGGGGTGGTTGGAGGCGACTGCACAGTATAGAAACCGTGTTCATCGTTTTTGGATATTACCAGATGGACACGTGTATATAGTTTAGTTAGCAGCCACGCGACTGCACAGTATAGAAACCGTGTTCATCGTTTATGTGGTGATTACCAGATGGACACGTGTGTATAGTTTAGTTGGCAGCCTACGCGGTCATTGACCTGTTAGGCCATCACGATATAGAATGCCATAGTCTAGTGCGGACTAGCCGCATAGGCGAAATTGTCATGTGTGCTCACACAGGCGGACGGAGCAGAGTTATAGTTATAGTTTTCGCCTCCACTGAGGTGGTAGCGACACATGGACAATAATTGTCAAAAGCGGATGGCATTATGCAGTATACACCAAACATATCTACTATCACGAAGAAAGGAGTACATAATAATTATTATTTTAAAATCAAACATTTTCCTCTGATCCTTAAGTCATCGATAATATAAGAAAGGCAAATCTACTAGTCAAGCCTGTTTTTCACTAGTAAAGGAAATCATTGATTGTGTAGACAAAAAGAAACCCGTAACGGCATTATTTTTTGACATGAGCAAAGCTTTTGATCACGTGAACCATGAAAAGCTACTTCGTAAACGTGACTTTTATGGCATTCGAGGCCTAGCAAAGGATTGGCTAGTAAGCTACCTTTCAAATCGTACACAGTATGTTAAAATAAACGCAATAAACAACAAACACGAAACCGTTAATGTTAACTCTGGAAGTAGGTGCATTACTAAAGGTGTTCCTCAGGGAAGCATCCTAGGACCACTTCTGTTCATTATTTATATAAATGACCTGCCCAGAATTACCTCTTACATATGTAGACTATTTGCTGATGACATTTCTATTGTAATTAATTGTTTGGACATATTGACATATAATGAAGAAATAAATAAAGTATTAAATGACGTAATCGAATGGTTAAATTCTAATGATCTAAATGTTAATCTAAAAAAAACAACATATTTACAGTTTTATAACAAAAAGGGCAAAGGTAAAGAGCTATGTGTAAAGTATGAAAACTATTTATTAAAAGAAGCCAAGACCGTCAACTTTCTAGGTGTAACAATAGACAATAATTTATCATGGCAACCACACATTGAGAAAACTTGTAGGAAACTGAATCAATATGTATATGTTCTCCGACAACTACATAAAACAGCCACTCCAGAAACAGCGTTAATGGCTTACCATGCATATGTAATGTCTATACTTCGATATGGACTTATAATTTGGGGAAACTCTGTGGACATAGCATATTTATTTATTGGACAAAAAAAATGTGTCCGGGCTATTTGTGGAGCTCATCCTATGGACTCATGTCGCCCCCTCTTTAAAAAATACAGAATTCTCACATTACCAGGCCTATACATTTATGAGATGAGCATATTTGTGAAAAGATTCATGTCAAAACGATATATCAAAAAAAGTCAAGAACTGCAAAGAAATACAAGATATCCTAATCAATTAGTGTTACCAATGACAAAATCTAGTTTTGCCAGCAGGGGGTGCTACAATATGTCGGTAAAAATTTATAACAAACTGCCCAAAGACATCAAGGAACAGCCAACCCTCACAACTTTTAAGAAAAAACTTTATAACTGGCTGATTAACAAATGTTTCTATACTTTAAATGAATTCTTGTAATAAATATTAATTTGACTTTGAATAAGGATAGTATTACTTTGACATGATAATTTTAATTCGGACATCGGATATTATTTATTTCTAAGAACTATAATTATTTATTTGATATATTTAAGAATTATTATTATTTATTAGATTGACATAGTATGCACTCTTGACTTGATTTGACTCTTATTAATTAACTGGTAAGTATTTAGTATTATAAGTAACATTGACATTATATTTAGAACAACATTATTAATGAAACTACTGATTTCGTACTCATGTATTATCATAAGATCATAACCCGTTGATTTTGTTAGAATATGATAATTTATTGATTGAGAATACTCCCAATGTTATAGGCATCTTGTGAGCTTGTGACACTTGGTGTGCTGAAAATTAAAAATACTAAAGTTATAACTTATACCTATTAATTTAATCAAACTACAATAATTATTATAATAGGTACAGGGAATGTAAATTAATATAATAGGTACAGGGTTACCTGTAATGTCTGCACCACATGTAGGTCACTCAATATAACCTATTTTGATGAAGGTGACACAGGTGACATGTTTCATCTATGGTTTGGGTGCTAAAATATAGTAAAACCCTACTTAGAATAAGAAATATATAGGACATTAAATTATATTAATTACTTTAAAAGGATGTAATAAAAAATGTACCTTGATAAGGGGGAAATTATTGTAATATACTTTCATTAGGTCTGAAATCTGAATGATTATTACGTTAATGACTTAAACTTTGACAAAATATTATTACTTACATGAAATAATTATGTAAACTTAAATTAGATAATATGAATATATGATAAAAAATAGGTATGTAAAAACTAACTGTAAATTATAATAACTTGACTAACACTTATCTAACATTTTGCACGTCGGAAAATCGACAAAATATGTGAAACACTGCTTAAATTGTATCACCCTCTGTACCATATTTTTGCAAATAAAAATTATTATTATTATTATTATTAATAATTTATAATAAATTTTAACAAACCTTGTACGACTCGGAAGAATTTAAAACTATCCAGAGCACCTAGACAAGACGTTTTCAGATTACAAAAATCTATGTGCTAAATTATTACAGAATTATTTGATTTTATGAAATTGTAAATCTCAAACTCCAATTTATTATAATACTATCTTTATATTATTAAATTAAAAATTCTATCTATTCAAATTAGCTATAATATTACAACTGTACTAGTACTATACTCAGACCATTATTTACTATTATTATTATTTTATTTAATGTATAATTTTGATTGGTCTCAATTATTTACAATAAGTGATTACTATACTATGTGATATGTATTGGGTAACATTTGTAACATAATTATTAATGCAGTATTTTAATGATGGTTGTTCTTTTGCACAGACTCGCGTTAAATCATATTTTGTAATAAAATAAAACGGACCACCAAGATACAGGCTTTGCCTAGTTTGGGGTCCCCAGGTTAAATAAGTGTAAGTGTAAAAGTGTATTATTGCATGTTTAATAAAGAATTAATAAAGCCTTAATAAAGACTATTACAGAATTGAAATAAAAAACTTACGGTGCAAATGTAGATTTTCGTAATGTCTTTAATTTTCGGTCATTACTCATATAAAATATATAATGACTATTAACCCTTAACCACTGACGTGTATTTACTTGCATTAACTCTGACGTACGTCTCACAGACGTACGCTTGATTTGAACAGCTCTAAGTCAATAATTATATAAGAAAATATGGTTATTTTATTATATATCGTCACTTCAGTATATATTTTACTAATAAATAAAATAAGTTTCTTCTTATGTTTAATATTTATTTATGATTCTCAAAACAAACAAAAAGCTAATAAGAACCACCATATACAAAAATGCCTCTTTTCAATGAGCTCAAAACTTAACTTTTCAGTCTAAAATTATTACAGAACTAATTATATCGTATTATTTATGAACTTTTCTTTGATATAAAAAGGAATAAAATGCACATTTTTGTGGATTTGACACTTTTTGCGACATGGCATACGGATGTCATAGTTCCTTCAGCATGAGATTCAAAATTTTTATATTTTTGTGCTTCCCTCTATAATTCTGCTAAGGGAACATTGTCATCACAGTCTGATAAAACGAGAATGAGGGATTTCAAAATATGTGACCTCTTCATTCTCTGGTAGCAAGATATCATTTTCATCGACACAAAAATCGTCAGACTCTGAAAAAGTAGTTTTCCTCAAAAAAAAAATATCTCAAAACTTTGATCGTTTATATTAATTATTATACTCCATCCAATAAAAGTCGCAACTTCAGCGTTAAAAAAAGTTTGTTAAAACTATTTTAAAGCAGAAACAAGTTTAAATTCAAAAAAGAAAAACTTACATTATCACTGACAATACATCTCACAGACGTCATAGTGAGTATATTTACCTTTTTGAGTTTCACCACATTTCTGGTCACTACCGCTTCGGCCATATTACTGAGGTACCTAGGAAGGTACTGGAAAGGACAACTTCATCCGACAAAGATTTTAAAAGATATTATCGTTTTTGTCGCGCGCCTACGTCTCACAGACGTACGTCAGTGGTTAAGGGTTAAAGTATATGCTGCATAAACGAGTAATCTGGCTCAGCATTCAATTCGGTTCGTTTCTTACTAAACGAAGTACGAACGGCATTATAAAAATAAAATACTCCATACTGATGTCAGTCAGACCCTCGTTTATGAATTATGATTAAATTGTTACATCTTGCATAGCACTGTCCATGGCGACTTATTAAAATTTTGTAATTATATTATTTTTTGATTAATTCATTTTTACAATAACATGTAAACTTAATAAGACAAACGAAAAGAGACCAGTTTAATTTTACGCAAATACCCTGGCATCCAACTTAAATAAACCATCTTTTTGGGCATGTTTTTGGGTCGGAAAAAATACAAGAACTTTACCTAAGCATAATTTTAAAAAAATTACTTACTGATGAAACTTGAAAGGTTATTCCTGTATTAAAAGTCGTATCTGTATGACTTCTACACCATTTCACAGGGCATTTAGGCATTTTAACAATGAAAATTTTGTAAAAAGCTACGTAAAAAATAAGTAAACAAATTGTAAAATGAGTTTGACAATAATTATCATGTCAACCTGGTTGAATGTCACTCGTGTATATATACACGAAAAATGTGTACCAAACACATGCATCAAGTATACATGTATTCGGGTCACATTTTGTATCCTTTTGGTGCACTTTTTTTGACGGAGTTACTCTTCCTGTAGTTTAAAGTTCACTGCACAGAACCCTATACAACATGTTGTAGCTACTGTGTACATCATAAACTTTATGCAACACATTCATTGAATTAATGTTGTTAAATTCAACAAACAAATGATGGAGTTCAAGGATCTCAATAACTCACCTCACACACACAGTAGTTGGTGTGGTAGCGCATGTGGGCCTTGTATGTTGCCTTCATCTTAAAATCTTTGTTGCACTTGTTGCATCGGTACTGTGCCACCTTGCCTTTCTCAGGCTTCCTCCGAACCTGAAATTAATATTTATGACGTGGTAACGTCTTATAATTCGATATAGGGTGCGCGCCCGAAAAACATGACAGTTCATGCGGCGTTACCTCGCTGACAGCTCTGAGGCATTCCATTTATTCCTCTCAAGTCTCTCAACAACTGCAGGGCCCACCTGGGCCGCACTCTTTGTTTCGATTATATTACGTATTTCGATGACTTAGAGAATACTTTTGTGTGAAGAAGTTTGGTTAGTTACACTCTGAATGAAAACTAAATAAACAATCTGTGAGCTATTAGTATTATTTCGGCTATTCAAAATTGTGCTCTATTTCCTACGTGTCAAGGTATGACTTGTGCTTTGTTTGAAGATTTTACTGGATTTCACGAATGTATGTAGCGTTTTGTATTGCGAATAGTTTATTTTACTCATTATAAATATTTTTAGACAATCATTTGAAAGAAATACATCTAAATAACTTTAGGTTACACTTGAAAGTTTGTTTTTATTATAGAGATTCGGAAGCGAGGGTTAAGGGGTTAAGGATAGTTGAACGTGACAACCGACTTTACAGACAACCGATTTTTAAATTGTATTTTGCCTAGAAGAGGTATTTATTGAGACAAACGATGTCCATTAAAAATGCTACTTGTATTAGTCATTCCTTGCATTGTTTTAATGGAGGTGTCATTTTAAATGTTATGTGTTCTAGGGGGTAAGGTCAAGCTAAATCTTTCCAAATCTCACTTAGTTGGGAGGGGGGAGGGGGTGAAGCTAAATCTGGGAAATATCTACAAAATCCCATAGTCACGAATCATTTACTTTGTAGCTAGTTAATATTGTATTACATAATTTAATATTGTACCTCTGGCTCGTTTTGTGCCATTTCTTCTTCGTCCCTGCGATCATAGAACTCGCCTCCGAGGGCATCATGGTAATCATCATAGGAAGGTTCCAATTCAATTTCTACTTTCTCTGATTTAGTATTTTTTACTTTATCAAATTTGTTTTCTTTTCTTCTATGTCCATAGTTAATTAATGACTTCTCTGATTTTCTGCTAGTTTTTCTAAATTGAATAGCCTGTTCTAGGGCGTGTGAGCACTGATTACAGATCTTTTGTGGCAACCCATCATCCGGTTTTACCCATAAAGTTAATATACCTATCGGAATAGAGAAACAAAGGCCTGAGCAAGCGAGATGTCACTATCAGTAACACTGCGTGGTAGAAAGGGAAGCGTGATTTGAGGTTGCATAGCTTTTTTTTCATCTGTTTGACAGTCTGTCTGCCCCTGGGCCGATCGTTGTCAATTTGGGCTCTCAGAAAAATTGTGATTTTAAGTTAAATAATGAATAATTTTTAGAAATACTGCTCTAGAAACATGCTTAAGTGTTTGTGGAATGATTATGGATCGACACATCGAAAAAACCCGGACAAATATTCATTTCACAGGTGAATTATTCTACATCGACAGGACCTAGTTTTAAGTTTATTTTTGCCAATTCCCTACGAATTATTGGTATTTTTACGTCCGTGTTCACTTCTGTATTTGTTTAATTATATGGAAAACATAACTTGACTAGCCATGGTGCACAATTTAAGGATATTTTGTGTAAACAATTTTCATCTATTTTACACTAGGGCTGTATCAAGTTATCGATAAGTTGTGTCGATATGAAAATATTTTTTAGTTAAGTATACTAATTATCTAGGAATGTTGAAATGATAACATACTCATCCGTAGTTTATAATTAGTTTAAGTATATTAATATACTATCATACATAATTTATCGCACCCAAAGGGTAAAAATTAAGTCCTAGTAGTGGGGTCCCGCAGCCCGCTCTACTACTAAGACATCGTTGCCTGTCCGTCTGTCCATCCGTCCGTCCGTCTGTCCATCCGTCCGTCCGTCTGTCCATCCGTCCGTCCGTCTGTCTGTCTTCAGGCTGTATAACAAGAACCACTATAGTAATAGACTTCTGAAATTTCCACAGATGTAATGTCATTCTACATCCAATACGGCTGCTCATCCAAGATACGGAAATAGTTGAAAGCACTTCTGCAAGATGGGCATCAAATAAAAGGGCTCAGTAGGCTCATTGAGAGTGAATTGAAAATTAAAAGGGTCTAGTGAAGTCGTGTAGGTACTGATGTCACCTGTCGTGTCGAATCGTGTCATGACATGTCGTGTCGTATGACGTATCGTACCGGGTTTTAGAAAATGCCCGGTTGAAACCGGTCACCCTTCATGCGCGAGTCCGACTTACACTTGGCCAATTTTTCAGATTTCCTGCTTACCTGGATACCAGAAATTCATGGCTTAAAATAATTAACCGTCCAAACTGGACTCCAAAAAAAAATTCATGCATACTTAAATAAGCAGCAAGCATTTTGAAGAAAATTCACATTTTACTTCAAAATTACAATTTTATTATATTATATCTATGCAGTTTTATTTTATCCCATTTTATAATGCCCGCTGTACACTCTCGCCGAGAGCTCTCGTGCGAGATCCCCTTGCCCGAGTGCGATCATGTACATTCTCGCTTAGTTCAATCGCAGATAAGAACTCAGAGAAGATGGACGAAAACGACCATTCACCATTCACCATGCATCGAAAGATATCATTGTAATCCGAAGATTTATAATCATATTTAATTTTATTTCTCATAGATGATGACTGATAATGACATTTATTATTGTTATTTTTCTGTTCTACACTGTCCAACGGCGGGACTAGTACTGAAAGAGTACTGAAAGAGTGTACAGTAGTGCGCTCGTTTTCCTCGCGAGACCCTTTGTCTCGGGCGCAAAATACCGACAACGGACCGAGAGGGTCCGAGACGAGGCGAGCGCACCCATTTACACTCTCGCACTCGGGCCGCCTCGCTGTGTCTCGGCGAGAATGTACAGCTGGCATTATGTTTACAATCTTACAATTATTATTCCATGATCGATATTTTGTCGAATTACAAGATGTTTGTACATCACTGACACGCACACGTAAACATAATTGTATACACAGATGTAAATCAAATTTTGGTTAAGCTTGACAGCTCGGGATTGTTTCTCTATTCCGATAGGTATATTACCTTTATGGTTTTACCTGTGACAAGTATTGTTTTCTATAAAACAGAGTTTAATACAATATACTTACTATAATAAAAGGATAAATAATAATTGTCTGAATGTTGGTTCCACTGTAATGCTTGAACTATAATTGATTCATTATAGTAAACAAGATACAATGATATAATATACAGCCCAGATTTTCACACATGAAGACAGAAGAACCAACTAAACATTCAGACCTAGTATCCCAGGTTAGTTACAAAAGGTATGGACAATAATATAATATTGTTAGACTGAAAAGATAATAATTCGAAATAAACAAAATAGAATACTTGCGTCTAGGCCGCATATTGTGTAAAACTCGTTGGATCGTTTTAGCTCAAGTCCTTTACCGGAGAATATGTTCTGTAAGTTTGCAGTCCCGAGACAAGTCCTGCAGCGCTGAGCTGTGCGGTCCAATTTACAATTATTATCCTCGTAGAGTTTGTTTCGAATTGTTTTGCTACTTTTGTATGAACGACGCTTCAATGAAATTCCGTTCATCATAAAGAAAAGCGGTAACATTTTTTAAACCTGCTCTCCACTAAAAACTTATTCTAAAGGCCAGTAATACCTTACATACTATCTTTTATTTTAATAAGTTGAAGATTTTATAAACATTCACACTTGCGGCATTCAATTACTAGTATCCACAGATTACTAGTATAATATATATATTTGTAGACTAGTATCACAAACTATAAAGAATGCTAACGCATACCTACTAGTATATATTTGGCGGCATTTTTATTTTTTGTACTGTTTTTTTTTTCCAAAATCCAAAAATTCCACGATTTGACGTTTCACAATTTTAAAAGAATAAACGTCAAACCTTTTTTTTTAATTTTCAAAAGCAATGAAGTTCATGTTCAAATTCATCAAAGTTGCAAAAATACATAATATTTGCTCAAAGATCTCTAAACAGTAGAGCTTACATTTCTGTTATGGAGTGTAGATAGAGGAGAATTAACTTATATGGGGGATACTAGGGGGGATATTTGAAAGTGTCCAGCTGTACCTACGCAGTAAATAACAATCAAATAACAGTTGAAAAATCCTCCGAGAGTGGCGCTAGCTGCAGCATGGAGTATAGGAATGAATGTAGCCGTTGGTGATAAAATATACATTATTACTGGAATATAAATTATTACTAGAATTACTGGGTTAATACCAATATATTTTGAATAATATAACCTAAAATAGCTGAAATAAAAGTTCCTAAATGATTTAAAATTTACCTTGTTGCTACTGTAGCGCCACCTTAGGGTGAATTAGTTTCAACTTTCACCCTAATTTAACGCATTTCCGCGGACACTTTTTTTACATGCAGAGATATTTCTCCTCTATCTACATTCTACACTCCATAATTTCTGTGAATAAGGGGGCTGACATCTGAGTATTTTTTTTACTATTTTTAGCAATATCCTGCGAAATCAAGTATCAAGTATGAAGTCGGAGGATTAAGAAGTACTTATCAACTTATCAACCTATACCTGACGAGTGTCAACTGTCAAGTGATTGTACCAAGATTGTACGCATAGGAACTGACAGGGACCGATGCGTTATCGGTTATATCAACATATATTAATCTGTGGGTTATAATATTATAGCACATAGCACAGCTTCAAAGTTCTTCCGGGGAGTTCAATTGAAACAGTAGGCCTACTACGAAACGGTTTTGAGACTCAAACAATCGGACGAGAATGCCGCGTCCTGCTCTAACAACGTCATTTCACGTTTGGTAGAGTAGGACGCAACATTCTCGTACGATTGTTTGAGTCTCAAAACCGTTTCGTGGTACGGGCCCAGGTTACATACAAAATACAACTTAATTTAATAGCTCTTTGGATTTTTCTCACAAAATTGTAAAAAAATAGTTTTCTGTACAAAATATAAATAGGTAGGTACTATTGACTACATTTAGCCCCACTGGCAGGCTCCGAGTATCATTGGGGCATAAAGCTTGGAATGAGCTTCCTATAGCTTCTGCTGTTTTGATCTTCAAAAAGACTTCTGAGCACATACACCTGCAAATAAAAATTGTATTTATTCTTACATAATCTTGATATCAAATTAAATATCTTCATGTTTACACTGAATATTATAATAGAACACCCTCTTTTTTTAAGTAGGTGAAAATAATATCAAAGTAGAATCTCCCTCTAGCGCTGTGATATTTTATAATGTGACTGGCACCTAATAGTTGTAGATCATGAATGTGAGAAGTAATGCGAATGATAACACAGTTTGTAAAACGGCAACATCTGTAAGCGCAGCGGGAAGAAAGTTGACGCTTTCCGCCCGGAGGTGAGAAAAATATATTAACTGTACACAAAAAGTACTTATTGTTTGTACTTTCCCCAGACTCGAACTCACAATCAATTTCATCAAAATCAGTTCAGCGGTTTAAGCTTCACGAAGGTAACAGACAGGCAGACAATAAAATAAATAAAAATTGTTTTATTTCTGAATAGATTTTAAGAAAATGCTTTCAGAATGTTGATACTACGGTGCCTACCTCCGACAGACACACTTCACGTTTATTCCATTTCATTGTTACTACTTTTGAGTTCTGTAAATGATACAGTATTTCAATTTTTTTGAGCATTAACAGACAAACAAACAATATTCACCTGAATAAGGCTGACGACTATCATCATAATGATCTGCCAAATTGACCAGTTCATAACTCTGTAACAAGGAGAATATGTGGTTAGCGTTATGACATACTCATGCACGTCCAGTACAATACATAAAGAATGTAATATAACTCATACAAATAAAAAAATATGTTTTATTTCTGAGTAAATTTTACTAAAATCTTTTTCAGAAAGTCTACGTGATGAGTGATGAGTGATGAGTGATGACTGATGACATACCACCGGTTCGGCAACTAACAAAGCACAAAGACAAACACTCCATTCATTTCTTTTGAGTAGCTACTAAATTATTATTACTTGATGATTGAGAACGCGAGAAGCGCGAGAACCGTACATTTTTTGTCGACAAAAACTATCTATACCGAATTTCATCGGCGTTCAGCTTTTAAACCCAGAAGAGGTAACAGACAGACACAACTTATAGTAAGGATATTATGCCCATAGTGCGGCGTTTTGCGACTGTTGCCGGTGATGCTATAAGGCGTTGGCAGGTCACCCAGTCTCTCACCTGGAGCACATCTCCTCGGCGAGGTTCCTGTCGCGGGCCTCGTGCGCGGACAGCAGGTCCTGCAGGCGCCGCGCCGCCGCCACGTGCTCGCGCATGCGCCCCACCGCCTCCGATATGTCGCGCACGCGCATCATGTACACGTCCGCCGAGCTCCCTGCACAACACACGACTTTTTTTAGGCTGCTTTTCCACTAGGGATGTGTTGCAAATAATGTGTTTTTTGAATCGCTTCATTGATGTGAGCTTGCCATGACATTGCTCAGCGCGGCGATGCTGTTGGATCTTAAAAACACATTCCTCGCAACACATCTCTCGTTGAAACGCAGCCTTAAGAGCCCGTACTCTCTTTTCTACTGCTCTCTTCACACTCACGCACGTCTTTCATATGCCAGGTGAAAAAGGACGATCGCCAAGTTAGCGGGCAGTTATATGTATTCTGTTTTTTTAAGGGTTTTTTATATGAAAGTGGTAAAAAGTAATTCCAACATTGTATAGACGACTTTCTCAACAGTACATTGTATTTTTAACCGACTTCCGAAAAACGAGGAGGTGTTCGGCTGTGGATATTTTTTATTTTTGTATGTTCAACGATTACTCCGCCGTTTGTGAACCGATTTTCGAAATTTTTGTTTCGTTGTATTAGGTTTCACTCCAATTTGGTACCATGTTCACAAAAGTGGTGACCTGATGATGGGATCCAGGAGTAATCGAGGGAACTCCTCAAAATTTATATGGAAACATATAGTTTGGGAGTTTCGACGTTGTTTTAGGAACAGAAAGCATATGCTACCATGCAATTCAAATTCATCATCATCATCATCATTACCACGTCGTGTTAAGGTCACCAATGTCTCATGGCACAAAATAGATAATAGTACAAGGCATAGGTATGGATACAATAATAATAATTATGTACATAACAACACCAATTATTATAGGCTGTTTATATACATGGCGGTCGGCGCCGCAGAGGCAACGGCGCGGCGTTGTCGCCGCGCGCCGCGCGGCGCGTGCGTAAACATCGTATTCAAGCTCTAAACAGGGCATGCGGCATGCCGCGCTGCGAACATTTTGAGTGTCATATGATTTTAAACTTTATCTTCAATAATGTAATACAATATAATATCGCTTCAGAAAGGCTCAGGCGGCCGCGAGACTTTCCAAGTTTCTCAAGCGAATAGCGATATTTTCAGTGTCATAATAATAAACATAATGTCATAATAATATTATGATATTAATCTTTATCTTCATTATTGTAATACATAGTAGTTCTTACTATGTATTAGAATAATGAAGATAAAGATTAATATCATAATATTATTGACACTGAAAATATGCTCGCCGCGTCGCTGGGTGTGATTGGGCTCATCCTTCGATCGCGGATTCTTGGAAATCCATTGTTCTGGCGGCCACATGTGGCCGCTTGGGAGTTGAAGCGTAAATTGTTAAATTACCTAGCACGCATAGGGTTGTGTTCACTTAGATTTTTTTAAATGTATTGTTTAAATTTATCTACCTGATATTTGGGCCTTGGGGTATGACTCTTAAGTCTTAACAAATTGTAATAAGATATTAAACGCAGTAATTCGACGCGTAGGGTGGTATGGTCACTACCACCGACGACCACTTATAAACTCGCGGACTATGACGGAGGTCATCTTGGAGGGTTAATAAATATTTTTAATAACAATACGAGATCAATAATAACCACTCCAAATATTGTCAATTCAAATTTCAACGCTCACTGCTCACACCAAGCTCACACATTAATAATTCACACAACAAAAATCTTTATCTATTGAATTATACATCGTGTAAGTAACTAAAACTATATGAAGTATGTAACATTCGGAGTTCGGACAAGCGATAGCGCGACACAGGAGCGCCTCAGTGACATCTATTGAAGACAATATGAAACATTTTTTTTTATACAATTTAAATTGGCACTAATTACAGTTTACCTACTAGGTAACTAAAAACTAAAAAGAGTGAAATTATTATTTTTAACGAAAAATTAAAACCGACTTCCAAGGTAAAAACAATAATAACATCCTTATAATATGAACAAAAAAGTATTAAATAATTTTTCCTCTCTAAATGTGTCTTTTTCCAAATTCGGCTAAAACTCAACTATTTCTGTACTCAATCTTCATAATTTTGAAGTTGGTGCCAGTTCCAAAAGTTTCAAATTTTCTATCAAAGAAATAAAGATTCAGCTATATCCGGTACCGACTTCAAAATGATGAAGATTGAGTACAGAAATAGTTGAGGTTTAGCCGAATTTGGAAAAAGACACATTTAGAGAGGAAAAATTATATTATTAATTATTTTTATTTTTTTTCATCATAACATCTCAGGTATTTTTCCTGTCGTGCGGGCAACGCGCGCGCAGCTAGGGGCATGATGTTACCGGCACGAGGACCAAATTCGTACCCGGGTGACATCACGCATGACAGAAAAAGCACCCTAGATGATAGATCACTAATGTATATGTCGCAGACACTTATAAACCACATTTTGCAACATGTAAGATTATAAACTGTTCCTATTATTTTAGATCTAGACATAAATAAAGTTTACAATGTTCAGCATGAGCACTGTTTAGACTACTAAGGTCCTTTTTGAGTCACTCAAAGGCTGTAAAGCTTTAATAACTGTATTTATTTACTACTAGATGTTGCTATTACAAGCCATGTTAATAGACTAACTACATGACACAATGTACCTGTCAAATGTATCTTTTTAAACCCTAAATAGGTTACATACTTCGACTGAACAAGCACGCTATTTTGAATAATAAAATATATTAAAAAAGACTGCATCTTTGTTATGTTATAAGTTATTATATTAATATATTTACCACCCATCTCCAGTTCCTTGTCGTCATCGTAGTCCTTGTCCTGATTTTCATCATTATCAATAAGGAGATCAAAGTATACCTGTAGAGTGTAGAGTGTAGACAAGTTAACATTATTAATTAAGCTATTACGATATAATATATAGTACAAAAACTTTCTTAACGTCTATCAGGAATGTAAAAAATATAAGTTAACTAGACGTTCCGCGCGGTTTCGCCCGCGTAAATGAGATATTTCACAGACAAATTAGTCCACAAAAAAAGCCTATGATCCTTCACGTCGTCTACTTCTAATATCTGACCCTCTGAAAAATGCTCCAGTAGTTCATGAGATAAGCCCTTTCAAATAATTTCCTCCGTTTTTTCTACATTTTCCTCTATTTCTTCGCTCCTATTAGTCTTAGCGTAATAAAATATAGCCTTCTAGCCTTCCTCGTTAACTGGGCTATCTAACACTGAAAGAATTTTTCAAATCGGACCAGTAGTTCCTGAGATTTAAGCGCATTCAAATAAGCCCTTTCAAATAATTTCCTCCGTTTTTTCCACATTTTCCTCTATATCTTCGCTCCTATTAGTCTTAGCGTAATAAAATATAGCCTATAGCCTTCCTTAATAAGTGGGTTATCTAACACTGTAAGAATTTTTCAAATCGGACCAGTAGTTCCTGAGATGAGCGCGTTCAAATAAGCCCTTTCAAATAATTTCCCCCCGTTTTTTCAACATTTTCCTCTATTTCGTCGCTTCTATTAGTCTTAGCGTAATAAAATATAGCCTATAGCATTCCTCGATAAATGGGCTATCTAACACTGAAATTTTTTTTTAAATCAGACCAGTAGTTCCTGAGATTAGCACGTTCAAACAAACAAACTAACAAACTCTTCCGCTTTATAATATATTAGTATAGATAATTATGTATTCATAGTGTAATAAACTAATAACTCTAATATTTAATACTAGAGTTATTAGCACTACTAACTATACACTATACAGTCACTATTAAGATATAAAGAAATTAATTCCCAGAAGACATATTACAATTTTGTGAGAACAATTATTCAAGTAATAGAAGACAGTTAAAGAATAAAGTTACGATAAGTGTCATTAATTAAATACAAAGATAAGATTATTATATAAGTCAATTTCTTTCTCAAAATATGATTATATTAATCTTGGATTCATTTCTTTTTCTCCAGATGAAAATTACTTACAGTCTTTTCACTGAATGTGCTGAAAGTGTTATCAAAGCAAAACTTGTAGTCACCCTCCAATGTAGAGGTGTGTCGGTGTGCATTATCCTGCTTCTTGTAGTCGGCCACAATGCTTCTGCCAGTAGGATCTGACAGTTGGAAGGATATGTCTAACTCCCCATGTGTAGAATCTATTACCTGAAATGAGTTTTATAAAACTTACCACATGGCACACTAAGTAATTTATAGTAAATTATTATAAATCTGTTTCAAATATTCGAGAAGTATATTTTTGTGATGTTTACATAATATCAGACAGTAGACTAGTATGAAAACAAATATAATTAAGAGATATATGCTCTGGGTTTCAGAAAATTTTACACCCTACCTTCATAATAGAAATAAAGTAGTAGCATAATATTATGTAAGTCCTAGAATAAACTGAACTGGTTTGGGCTTCTAAGGATTTATTAGTGTTTATAAAGTAAATCTATATTTATAGTTGATTTAAGACTTAAATCCAGGCCTCACCAAGGTTCAAGGATTATATTGAAAAAGTGAAACACAAACAAAGGCAAGACAATGACAAATTTCCACTTCCACAGCAGTTGCTTATATATTTGTTGTAACAAACAAACAAAGACATACAAGAAGAGAGAATACAGCTCAGCATAACAAACTTTGAATACTGCACCATTCGTTTATTTACCTGATATTCCAAGTCAATTATATCGTCAACTAAGACCTTCTGATAAAAGCAATCCGTTTTGCCGGCTTGAACAGTGAATGTCATGTCTTTTTGGTACGCAAGCACGACGCTAAATATAGTACATAAGATTAAAAATATCATTTTCGATAATAATATTATGCACACCGAGAAACAAGCAAATTACCACTATAAATGAAAACTTAACCACATTATTAATAATGATTGTCGGTGTTAATTTAGTTTAATTTTAATTGAATCACGATCCAACAGTCGACAGAGTTAAATTATTTAGGAATTCGTACGAAAATAGATTTTAAATTCAAAAAAGCCCAATTCTGTGTAATTCCCAGGGTTGCCAATGCCAATTTTCAGATTTCCCAAAAATCATGGTCAAATTCCCCAAATTGGGGACAAAAAATTTGCTGATTCCCCACTAATTTCCCACATAAGTTTTTTTTAAAAAATGAATCAATATTCTACTATCTGAGTATAATTTCCATTATAATAATCAATAATAATAAAAATTTAAACAGTTATCATGATCAATAAGTTTTATTTTATTTGTTTCACGCTACTTTCTTCATTTTTTCGTATAAGACTTACCTTCAGCTGAAAAAAACACTACCAAAAAAAGAATAGTAGTGTGGGAATAATGCGTGGTAGCCAAAGGAAGATCTTCCGACCGAGCGAGGTGGTATGCCCGGTCAGGCCGAAGCCCACGTGTTACATTTCAGCTGTCGTATATATACCGACGCGACGCGCTCAGAAAACTTCGATAGCGCGATGCAGGAATGTTAGGCGAATTGTTGGTCCGCCACATTGGTTACCGCCACAGTAGTAATATTGGTCAAACCGTACACACGTGTTACGTGAGTCGTGACCAATGAAAATAGCGATACATTTTATATACTTAAATAGATTGTTGAAATAACACCTCTATATTATTATTTAAAATATTTTTTTCTATATTTTGTGGAAAGCATTTTCATTGAAGGGTTTAACTTGACACTGCCCCCCATGTTTTAATTCCTTCTCTTGCAAGGTGCAGCTAAAAATTGTACAAAGCCAGCGCAAAGCAAATCCCCTGATCATGAACAATATTGTCCATCTACTAGATAGATACTAGACTTCTACGATCAATCGATTTTAAAAAATATGTTCGATGTGTCAATATTTAATGTAGAATGATGAAATATTTGCTAATTATTGAAAAAGATGTCAAAATGTGAAAATCCCCGCATTTTCCCCACATAATGCCAATCCCCAACGAATCCCCAATCAACTTCAAATTCCCCGCAGTTTGGGGAATTCCCCACAAATCGGCAACGCTGGTAATTTCTCACATGCCAAATGTCATTTTACAGATGTCAGTTGTCACTGTCATAATTTTTTTTTCATAAAAATAAGTTTGTTATATCAAAGTCTTTTCAAAAAACTCTGACACTGGCAACTTACCGAGTCAGCCATTAAAAAGAAGAAGAAGAAGAAGTTTGATAACAACATTCCTTTCCCCGTTTTAAAGTTTATACCATAGCCTCCTGACACCTGGCGTCCTTTATAAAGTGCTAAATAAACCGTACTATAAAGGCCGAGTATTTCTTGCCATCTTAGCTCGACAACGGACGACCGACCTTTATGTAGCATCAATTCTCGAGTGTTTGTTTTTTCCCGCTAAAAAAGTATTAGACACGTGAATGCTTCCAACCAATGAAATTTAACCAATGGCAATAGTTTGTCCTTGGAGTTCGATAGAAATCACATGATGAGTGCCCTTCATTTGCGCGAAACTTGCTCAGGAGTTTACAACAACGTCGGCGCGCGGCCGACGCAGTAAGTAAATTTACTTTTTTTTTTGTTTTAGTCACTTGTTATATTGTAGATATTTTATAGACTTGTAGATTAATAAATATTCTTACAAAAATACATAATTTTGTCAAGAAATAAAGCATAATTAAGTGAATAAACTGTTGTAAATAAATTAATCCTTTAGAAAGGCACTTCGTACGCAATACGTACGTTATATAAACTGTTATATGTATTTTTAAATAATAATTATTACTTTATGAATATTTACTGAATTGATAAATAACTCGTGTTTGAAGACTCAAGTGAGGATAAAGATGTAATTGAGAGACGCGCTTCATAAACGAATCCCTATCTTCAGCAGACGAAGGCTCGAAGGACAGTTTCAACAGCGTTGATAGCAATTCATCAAGAGGTCGGGGTAGTGCTGGTAGTCCAGGCAGGGATATTGGTCGTCGAGGTCGGGGCCGACAACGTGCTGGGTGTCGGGTCCTTACACGTGGTGGCACTCGCAGTCGAGGGCTGGCTCGGCCACAAGACGCTCCTTTGTGGTAGTCGTATGACTATTTATTAATATCTTGATAGAAATAAATAAATATGTTTATGTTTGGTACCTAATATGTGACATTACTTAAGATTATATTTAAAAATTAAATAATTTGTATTACTTAAACACATAACCTACTTATGCCATAATGACCTGAAGTCCTTTACAAAGAACAAAAATTACCTAAACTTTAATGTGCTTGATGTATTAATCAAATAATACCAAAAAACATTTGTTTTAGTGAAATCCCCAAAAACCCCCTGGTCTATGTTTTATTTAACTTGCAAAGTCTCGGACTTTACACCAAAAACAGTTTAATGCTTTATAAAGGACATTCGGCTGTAGTGGCAAGTGGTGTCAATTATAGCTCGGGTCTCAGGAGGATAAAGGTAATATACCTATCGGAATAGAGAAACAATCCCGAGCTGTCAAGCTTAACCAAAATTTTATTTACATCTGTGTATACAATTATGTTTACGTGTGCGTGTCAGTGATGTACAAACATCTTGTAATTCGACAAAATATGGATCATGGAATAATAATTGTAAGATTGTAAACATAATGCCGGCTGTACATTCTCGCCGAGACACAGCGAGGCGGCCCGAGTGCGAAAGTGTAAATGGGTGCGCTCGCCTCGTCTCGCCTGTCTCGGACCCTCTCGGTCCGCTGTCGGTATTTTGCGCCCGAGACAAAGGGTCTCGCGAGGAAATCGAGCGCACTACTGTACACTCTCGCGTCTTTTAGTACTAGTCCCGCCGTTGGACATAGTAGAACAGAAAAATAACAATAATAAACATCATTATCAGTCATCATCTATGAGAAATAAAATTAAATATGATTATAAATCTTCGGATTACAATGATATCTTTCGATGCATGGTGAATGGTGAATGGTCGTTTTCGTCCATCTTCTCTGAGTTCTTATCTGCGATTGAACTAAGCGAGAATGTACATGATCGCGGGCAAGGAGCTCTCGCACGAGACTCTCGCCCGAGAGCTCTCGGCGAGAGTGTACAGCGGGCATTATAAAATGGGATAAAATAAAACTGCATAGATATAATATAATAAAATTGTAATTTTGAAGTAAAATGTGACTTTTCTTCAAAATGCTTGCTGCATGATTAAGTATGCATGAATTTTTCTTCGGAGTCCAGTTTGGACGGTTAATTATTTTAAGCCATGAATTTCTGGTATCCAGGTCAGCAGGAAATCTGAAAAATTGGCCAAGTGTAAGTCGGACTCGCGCATGAAGGGTGACCGGTTTCAACCGGGCATTTTCTAAAACCCGATACGATACGATACGACATGTCATGACACGATTCAACACGACAGGTTACGTCACGTGACATCAGTACCTACACGACACGACACGACTTCACTAGACCCTATTAATTTTCAATTCACTCTCAATGAGCCTACTGAGCCCTTTTATTTGATGCCCATCTTGCAGAAGTGCTTTCAACTATTTCCCTATCTTGGATGAGCAGCCGTATTGGATGTAGAATGACATTACATCTGTGGAAATTTCAGAAGTCTATTACTATAGTGGTTCTTGTTATACAGCCTGAACACAGACAGACGGACGGACGGATGGACAGACGGACATGCAACGAAGTCTTAGTAGTAGAGCGGGCTGCGGGACTCCACTACTAGGACTTAATTTTTACCCTTTGGGTGCGGAACCTTAAAAACGATAAATTATGTATGATAGTATATTAATATACTTAAACTAATTATAAACTACGGATTAGTATGTTATCATTTCAACATTCCTAGATAATTAGTATACTTAACTAAGGGCCTGTTTCACCGCTTCCTGATAAGGTGCCCGATAGGCTTATTTGACAGATTCTCCATACTCTATGTGTCAAGTTAAGTGGTGGATAGCCTTATCAGGAAGCGGTGAAACAGGCCCTAAAAATATTTTCATATCGACACAACTTATCGATAACTTGATGCAGCCCTAGTGTAAAATAGATGAAAATTGTTTACACAAAATATCCTTAAATTGTGCACCATGGCTAGTCAAGTTATGTTTTCCATATAATTAAACATATACAAAAGTGAACACGGACGTAAAAATACCAATAACTCGTAGGCAATTGGCAAAAATAAACTTAAAACTAGGTCCTGTCGATGTAGAATAATTCACCTGAGAAATGAATATTTGTCCGGGTTTTTTTGATGTGTGGATCCAGAATCATTCCACAAACACTTAACCATGTTTCTAAAGCAGTATTTCTAAAAATTATTCATTAATTAACTTAAAATCACAATATTTCTGAGAGCCCAAATTGACAACGATCGGCCCAGGGGCAGACAGACTGTCAAACAGATGAAAAAAAAGCTATGCAACCTCAAATCACGCTTCTCTTTCTACCACGCAGTGTTACTGATAGTGACATCTCGCTTGCTCAGGCCTTTGTTTCTCTATTCCGATAGGTATATTAACTTTATGGTTTATACACAGTATAGCAATATTGAATATCCCTATCAAAACCACAGATTAAGGATTATATAGATGTAACCTTAGCCCGTCATCGCGTGGCCATTTTGTGCTTATTTTCATACAAGTAGTGTGCGTTTATTTTCTTGAATATTTCTATTTGTCGATCATTTCGAAGCACATTATTATACAAAAAGAAAGTCATTTAGTTCATGATATCGATAAACTATAGTTCAAGTAATGAGAATCCGTAAACACACGTAAAAAGCTATGATGTGACATTTTTAGCACTAATGCCTTATATAGCACGATTAAGGGCGTTCCGTCCGGAGATTCCGTAATTAACCGTATTTAAAACCTTATAAACTCATAATCTGAAATCTACAAAGTTATAATAAAAATACAGCAATAATCTTCAGTATATCAACATTCCTTTTGTCGTTTTAAATTTTCTATTTTTGTTTATTATACTCATGATATCAGCTTCCAAAGTAAAAAATGTATGCTTTGTTAAAATTCAAGCATACATTCAGCATCTCCTTAGGATTTACAAATTACTTTTATTTGAAACTCACGCCAATAGATCGACAATAGCATAAACTACATATTCGCCGTTTTAAATTTTTTTAGGACAATTTTGAACTAAGATAAGTAAAAATAATAGGGTTTTGGCGCGATCTCGGCAACGCGGCAAATGTATGGCCAAGGTCGTTTGCTCGGGGGACGACCTTAAGGGATTATTAAACTTGTAAATTATCTTTTTAGCTTACAAAAATACCGATTGAAAAGCCCAAAAAACGTTGTTCAAAACTTACGTATTTAATATTAAATCCACGTGTTTGAGCTACGAATAATAAAAAACTAAGGAAGAGTAACTCCGTCAAAAAACATGCTCCAAAATACTTGTCAAAAAAGTGTACCTTAGGTTCACTTTTCATACATTTGGTGACCTTGAGCGGTATAAAGGCTGACGTTACAATATGACAGTTCGAATGGAACCAAATTTGAAACTGTATTAGTATGGGAGTTACGTTTCTTGGTTTTATTATTCGTAGTGTTTGAGGTATTCTTTGGCCATTATTATGGTTTATTATTTAGCGGAACCACAAAACTCAACAATATCTAACACAAAATGTTCACTAAAAACCTTTATTAACACTTTTATTACATGAAATATGCAGACCGACTCCTTTGTTATGTCCGAGTAAGTCGGACATAACATTACGCGCTTTTGACGCTTATACACCGATATAAGGCTCTCTCCTAGTGTATATTAACTCAATGTCAAAACTTTTTTGAACTTTGAAGTCAAAGAGGATGTAAACTAACTACGTAACAAGAGGTCGGACTTAGAAGAAAAAAAATAAACATTCGTTATTTTTTTAATTTAAAACTAAACGACAAAATTTTAAGTGCAAAACCTTTCACTCTAAACATACCAAAAATTAAAAAAAATAAAAATAAAAAGAAATGAGCTCAAATAAATGTTTTATTTCAATAAAAATTATTGTACATGGCTAAATAAATAGGCTAATAAGGTAAATTAAACAATAAAACAGATTTAATCCACAAGTTTTTGTTGATTTCTATTATTAAATATTATAATATTATTACAGTACAGTTTTATGTATTTTATTTATAAATATGATAGAATAGCTGTCTATGCTACTCTACTAACTACTTGATTGGCTTAAGCCATTATTCCACTTATCCTAGCGGCTAGCTAGGTTCCTAGGTAGGATCCTATCTAGGATCCTAGCTTCTAAATGTTGTTCCACGTCTTGACTAAATCGGAAACGATTTAGGATCTAGGAACCTAGCTAGGATAAGTGGAAAAGCGCTTTATACAGTAAACTCTATATAGGGAGGGGATTAAAGCTGCGCGTCCACCAGGTTGGAATCGGGACATACGGTGCGGACGATGGCACCACGTGTCGTCATATACTTGTCAGGCGCAGAATGATGTTCCAGTACTTCTAGTGCAGTTCATAGTAGTCAGTACCATACATACAAAGCAACAAATCCGTCCACTGCGTACCTGCGCTCCGATTCCGATCCAGTGGATCGCACCTTTATACATACACACTTTGTTTTGTTACACCCTGTATACGACAGCTGAAATCTATGGCGCGGGTTCAGGCCAGCTGCATACCACCTCACTTGATCAGAGGATTTTTCCTTGGTGGCCGTACCACTCATAATCCCATACCTTCCTTCTCCTAAAATCTCCTTGCATTGAATCTCTTTGCTGCTTTCGTTCCCAAGCGGTCGCATGCGACCGCGAGAACAAAAGATTTCCTAGAATCCGCGATCGAGTTAACAGCTATTGCTTGCAGACTAAAATGTTGCTAACTAGCTGTATAGGGACCTAAAAATCTGAAATTAATGAAACATTTTTCATTTATATTCCATACAGTTTACATAAATTATAGTAAGTATAGTAATTAATAACCTTATGTATTGTTACAATAAAACAATATACACATGATACACATTTCATCATTTTCCAAATTAACTGCATACTGATATACATTATAATAATTTCTATGAAATAATAATCTATCTTTTTCATATTAATATAGTTTAAGTTCTAAATTATTGTACAATTATGCAAATAATACTACGACATACTTTGTATTAGAACATGGTATGATATCGTTATGTTTTGCTTCAATTTATCAATTTACGGTTACATTTACATTTTACAATGGCTTACCTTTCGTTTTTCAATAATTAATCCACTTAATTTACAATTTTTGTATTTTTGTAATAAATAATTTTCACAAAATGGAATTCGAACCTTGAGTTTTAAACTTCATCTTCCTCTTTTTTCTCATGTAGTTTATATTCTCTATGGTCTTTTTTATCAACCAATCACAGTCGACCGTGCTTAAAAATTGTACAGATTATGCGATTTACTTTAGTAGCTACGTTTAAATTTGGAACCCAATTTTTTTTTGTTCGGAAAGTTTCGTCCACCTGTTTGAAGTTTCTGTCAAGATCAAGAATCAAAGTCAATGAATTTTGCAATGAATCATCTAGATTTTGTTTATTTCCAATTTTTGTGGAAAAAATGTAAGTTTTGATACAATTTTGAAATGTATAAATGAGAACATTAAGGTTTGACTATAAAAAGCTACACCTACGTTATATGTAAAAATATGTCTAATAGTGGCGTTATTGGAAGTAATAATATACCGTCGTGTCCATCTGCGGAAAGTTCAAATGTGGTGATACCTGGTGCCGTGCCCGGAGCTGAGTCGCACCCCGGCCATCAGACCCATCAGCCAGGTAAACCTCAATGTGTATGTTTGCGGAAAACCAAGTAGTAAACTACCCTACCTGTGCTAGTTGTTAGGGTAAAGTAGTTTAGTAAGTACCCGCATAAGTAGTCCTTAAACTTTAAATTGTGCTTAAATAAAAGAAGAGACATAAAATATTATGTTACATGTTGTATTAACCTTCAAGCGGGCGCGCGCTATTTTGTAACAGCAGTGGTCGCGCGTAACCTAAAAGACGTTGTAGGTGAATTTGGGAAACAAAACACTTTTCATTCAACATTATTCATACATTTCATAAATTTAATTATTACTCTTTTTAAAAGTAATCAGTTCACCCAGAAAATTAAATGTATTTTTAGTAAAAACTTAGTTATAAAATCCGGTGACCCAAAGTAACTTATCTTGTGTAAACAGGGGCAGAAAAAGTGATCGGAATTTTCTTATCCTAGTTCAAATTTTTTCTTCATCTAGCAATAACACTTGGTGTTATCGGTCAACAAAGACTTAGTTTTATAAATAAACATAGAATTTGCCTCAGTTATATGAAAACTACATATAAAATTATAAGAGAGGCGCGCGGAGTCTTTTCGACGCCGACACTGAGACCAAACCAATTGAGGTTCTTGCTGCAAAGGGAGTGAGGAGAGTAAATGTAAGCTATTTATTTTGTAGATAGATAAATTACGAAAAGCTACTGAGAGACTGATACAGATTCAACAAGAAATATCGATAATATCAACAAAAATGTATTGAGGGGAGTCGATTCGACGCCCGCCCGACCGCTTGAAGGTTAATATAATAATATTCAGCCCAGGGTTTATTTTAATCCACCCCAGCTGAAGGGTAAAAATGAGAATCACTTGATGGCAAGTTGCTTTCCTGCACACCAGGGCAGCAGACAGTGCTTATCTAGTATCTTAAATCAGCTTACTTCAAAGTATGTATATAATTTTAATGAAATATTAAAACACTCAATAGAAATACATAATATTATGATTTTACAATTCAAAGTAACCTACAAAACTGGAAAAACTAAACATAACCTATGTCACAGACAGGATGATGCCAGTAGGACTCCAAGCTCTGTACTCCGCCTGCATGAAGGTCTACCCGGAACAACCAAACCCCCTACAAGTAACAACCAGGCTAAAATATTGGTGAGGAGTTTATAAGAAAATACTGAGTGAAAAGGCACATTTATTTTGTTCTTCGTGCAACACTTACAGAAAGAAATTGATATCACAAAAATGTTGGCATATGAGTGTTGGTGTTTTTTTTTCAATTTTGTATAAGTGAAAAAAAATAGGCCTCACAGCGGTGCTACTTTCACAGTGAACTCTTTACAAGGAGCATGTACACACCCTAAAGTATTATATCACTTAGTTTTGTTACACCCTGTATATACTGTACCCCGTCTTTGCTATTGATAGACAGAGCTTGATCATAGCACAGCAACATGTGGCACACATTTTGTTCTGATTAAAACACATTTTCAAAACAGGCTGACTGTAGTGTGACACCTGTAGCTCGGTCTGATATATAAATAAGTGTGTTCTCATGCATATTAAACTGTGTAAAAGGGGTACAAAGATTTTGGCCGACCTACTGTCCGCCGTTGTGTTTTTTCGCATTCACGAATATTTTATAGCTATCCATTTTTATTTTTAATATTCGTGAACACGGAAAACCACAATGGCGGACAGTAGGTCGGCCAGGCTCCATAATAATCTTCATACCCCTTTAAATATTAATTGTAGAAAGTGCGGTTGCCTTTTCAGGTTGGGTGGTCATGATCCTCTGGACTACATCAGTATGTACTGGAACCCCGGCCGGCCTGACGAGAACATTCCGCCACACTGGCATTATGTCAGGTGAGCAAACTGATAACTTATTATAATAATAATAAAGCCTTTATTTCAGAATTTTACAGTAATGTTTATAAATACATGTTACTTATTTAAGTCTATCAATTTCTGATTGCCATTTGGCAAAGGCTTCCTCTAGCCTCTTCCATTCTCTTCTGTCTCTTGCCACTCTACTCCAAGTTATGCCAGCAATTAGTTTAAAATCGTCAGCCCACCTTTTTCTCTGCCTACCTTTACTCCTTTTCCCATGTCTAGGGTACCAATAATTATTAATTCTTTCACTCCATTTTCCTACTCCTCTGACGTTGTGGCCAGCCCATCTCCATTTTAACTTTCTAACCTTAACAGTGACATCTTGCACTTTTTTTTTACTTCTTATAACATCATTTCTTATTTTATACAATTTCTTAATACCTAACATACTGCGTTCCATTGAGCGTTGGCATGTCGCCAGAGCAGTGATATGTTTGTTAGTTAGAGACCATGTTTGGCTTCCATATATCAAACAAAACAGGCAGTATGCAGGTATTGAAAAGTTTACTTTTTAGTGTGTGGATATCTTTATTTTTCATCACTTCCTTTAGGCTCCATTAGCTCTTCCATGCTTTTGTAGTCCTTCTTTCTATTTCTTTAGCTATCGTCTCATATGGTGATATTATTTGACCGCGGTATATATAGTCTTCCACATATTCAACTACGTTATTTCCCACTGTTATTATATTTTTTGGTCCATTTGTCATTACTTTTGTTTTTTCCGAGTTGAGCTTAAGCCCTACCTCTTCACTTTCTTTAGCCAGTCCATTGATCATTATATTCAGTTCTTCTGGGGATGATGCAAACAGTACAATGTTGTCAGCGAATCTGAGGTGAGTGAGCTTTAATCCGTTTATATTCAAACCATAATATAACACTTATTGTTAATGATACTTATTATATGATTATTAATGATAACTTATTATTTATGATCAAACCTGTGGCTCATTTTGTTGGTCTGACAACACTCAAGCCTTGTAGCAGGTTCAATCCAAATAAATTAGGTTTGAGAACTTAATTTCTATAATATGTTGGATCTATGTAATATATATGGGTTTCACAAAGTCAATGTTCACAAGTAATATATTAGGCCACTATCCATTTTTTTCCTTTTATTAATATAGCAATCAGCTTAAGGGGGCGACTAACCCAAAACTTTCGATTTTACAATTCATTTTATACTTGAAAATAAGCCCGTAATTGTTTGGTTTTCTAAAATTAGATAATTTCCAAGAATTCGATCTGAGCAAAAACATGAAAAATTTTCTCGATAAAAAAAGACACACACAATGATGCATCTAATTTTCACGAATTTTTCATTTATTGCCATAACCATGCATTGAACTAAGTTAATATTTTAAAACATGGTATAAAAATCTATCATGGAGAAACTGACCTATTTACCCGCCGGATTTTTAAAATGTTGTATTATATTTATCATATTATGGCAAAAAAAAATTGGCGATGAATCCGCGTCGTCATTTTTCACCTGGTATATGAAAGACGGGCGTGAAAGATGAGTGTGAAGAGAGAAGGACGATGTTTGATTTTTTGGGTTAGTCGCACTCTTAACTGTTGCTATAATTTGATGTGGTCGCTTTTAATAAGACATTGTGGATTTTGATCCACATTGAAAGCTACGATTTATGATGATCCAATAAAATTGAATGTACAAAATGACTTTGCAGTTTTGGGCTGTCAGATCTGCACGGCGACGGGCGGGTGCACCCCGAGCCGGGGCCCGGCGCGGAGGGCTCGGGCTACGGCATCGAGCTCACCTTCCGCCTCGCCGCGGAGCCCCGCGAGCCGCCGCTTTGGCCCGCAGCCCTGCTCCAGTCTCTCGCCAGATATGTGTTCACCACTGGTGAGGGGACTCATCATTATGATATATTTTTTAAGGCTCTTTTATTTTCTTGCAATCTGCCTGGTTCACGGCATTAAGCTAGAGGTTAGGTAGGAAAAATAATTAAAATTGAAATAGTTATATGTTAATACTCAATAGGTATAGAACCTAATATTGTTATATCATGCACTGTTTGAAATTATATACCATCTTTGTGACAATAAATGAACAGTTAATAAATTATTTAAAACAATATTCCCAAATTCCATTCTCAGAGTATAGTGTTCCAAAGCTTGTAGCAAGGCAACACCTCTCGAAAATGCTATGCTTTGTAGTTCAAACTTCAGAATTGTCAATAATATTTATTAACATATTACGTTGTTTATTTAGGAAATAAATTCTGTGCGGGAGATCACATATCGTGGCATTCGCCCCTGGACGGGTCCAAGTCGAGGATCCGCCATCTGCTGGTGGCCGCGGACCCACAGCTGGGCACCGTCCCCACGCCACACGGCTCTGTCTCATTTGTACAGGTGACTTAGATACCACTATTTTTTCATCTTCTATGTACTCAATACTCATATTGTTATCAGTCAGTAATTTTAATAAACATAGGCCATGTTTCCACCTGCAAGCAAACTCGCGGAAGTCTTGCGTGAGTTTCTTGCAATATTGTTTACATTTCATACTAATTCCTGCAATTGATTGCTGCAATAAATGTCGTGCGAGAAGCTCGCGGATAAATGCCATACGAAACTAGTCCCTATATCTTTGGTGACCCGCAGCGAGATCTGTCGCGAGTTCTCGCAGACATGCTGTCGCAACTACTCGGAGGTAGCGCTTGACAAATTGTCGCGACAGCACTTGCTACGGGCTTTACACTTACAAACTGCTGTCAGACAGACTGTCAGACACTTCTCGCGACAGTTGACTTGCCGGTGAACACGGCCTAAGCCTGTTTGGTTTGATTTTACTAAAAATGACCTAAACAATTAATAATAATTGTTAACATATTTGTTAGAATGATAATATTAATTGATTGTGGAATATAGGCTGAGTCCAGCTTTAAGATCAGTGCGTACTGGTAGTGGCGCACGCGTGCTATAGGTAATTAGTATTAACAACAGTGAACTTTAAACTACAGGAAGAGTAACTCCGTCAAAAAAAGTGCACCAAAAGGCTACAAAATGTGACCCGAATACATGCACATTTATGCATGTGTTCGGTACACATTTTTCGTGTATATATACACGAGTGACATTCAACCAGGTTGACATGATAATTATTGTCAAACTCATTTTACAATTTGTTTACTTACTTTTTACGTAGCTTTTTACAAAATTTTCGTTGTTAAAATGCCTAAATGCCCTGTGAAATGGTGTAGAAGTCATACAGATACGACTTTTAATACAGGAATAACCTTTCAAGTTTCATCAGTAAGTGAATTTTTATAAATTATGCTTATGTAAAGTTCTTGTATTTCTTCCGACCCAAAAACATGCCCAAAAAGATGGTTTATTTAAGTTGGATGCCAGGGTATTTGCGTAAAATTAAGCTGGTCTCTTTGTGTTTGTCTTATTAAGTTTACATGTTATTGTAAAAATGCAATAAACAAAAAAATATATAATTACAAAATTTTTACAAAGTCGCCATGGTCAGTGTTATGCAAGATGTAACAATTTAATCATCTATATCTATACTTATTATAAAACAAAGTCGCTTTTTTTCCCTCATGTCCCTTTGTTCCCTTTAATCTTTAAAACTACGCAACGGATTTTGATGATTCTTTCAGTGTTAGATAGCCCATTTATCGAGGAAGGTTATAGGCTATATTTTATGACGCTAAGAGTAATAGGAGCGAAGAAATAGAGGAAACTGTGGAAAAAACGGGGAAAATTATTTGAAAGGGCTAACTTCAATACGCTAATCTCAAGAACTACTGGTCCGATTTGAAAAATTCTTTCAGTGTAAGATAGCCCATTTATTGAGGAAGGCTATAGGCGTAATTTTTTCAGTGGCTATATATTTTATACCTGTGCGACGCCGGGGCGGATCGCTAGTAATTCATAAACGAGGGTCTGACTGACATCAGTATGGAGTATCTTATTTTTATAATGCCGTTCGTACTTCGTTTAGTAAGAAACGAACCGAATTGGATGCCGAGCCAGATTACTCGTTAATGTAGCATACACTTTAATAGTCATGATATATTTTGTATGAGTAATGACCGAAAATTAAAGAGATTACGAAAATCTGCATTTGCACCGTAAGTTTTTTTATTTCAATTCTGTAATAATTTAGCACATAGATTTTTGTAATCTAAAAACGTGTTGTATAGGTGCTCTGGATAGTTTTAAATTCGTCCGAGTCTTACAAGATTTGTTCAAAATTATTATATATTACTAGCTGTTGCCCGCGACTTCGTTCGCGTGGACTGCAGTTTACGTGCGATGTCAACAAAATTGGTGTCAAATTAAGCTTTTATAAAAAAAAACCCTAGTACCCATTAAATCAAAACACCCAAAAACAGCTGTGCAGTGTGCACATAACTTATTTAATTTTTTTTAAATTAAACTTTATTTATGCAAAATAAAGTATATTTAGCCCCCCAATTACACAACTTTACCCATAAACTATTTATAATTGATAGATTTAAGGTTACGTCACTGCATAGATAAAGTACTGAGTTATTTAATAACGTAACAAAGAAATAACAATCGAAAAAATCGAAAATCTGATGTAAGATGATACTACCACTTATAGAAAGACATTTAAGCAAGCGTCATCGCGATGTAGAAGACGCACGAAGCCATCTATTATGAATTTTTGGTTTGGACAAATTCGCGCATTTTCACCCCCTTACAACAATTTTTTCCAGTTAAAAAGTAGCCTATGTCCTTTCTCAGGCTTTAGACTATCTGTGTACAAAATTTCATTACAATCGGTTCGGTAGTTTTGGCGTGAAAGCGAGACAGACAGACAGACAGAGATACTTTCGCATTTATAATATTAGTATAGATTATTGTCGATGACTTAAGGATCAGAGGAAAATGTTTGATTTTAAAATAATAATTATGTACTCCTTTCTTCGTGATAGTAGATATGTTTGGTGTATACTGCAAAGCCTGGGCAATAGCGGATGGCAATCCGCTATTGCCCAGGCTTTGTTTCATAACTGTGCAGTGACAGTGACAATAACCGCGCAGGCTGTCGTCCAGCGCGCAATATTATGATACGTTACCTGGGAAACGACCTTGGCGAGAATCTGAATTGTCATATTTTAGTGTTCGAAAAGGAGCCAAATTTAAAACGGTTGAAGTATGGGAGTTACGTTTCCTGTAGTTTTGTTATTCGTTGATTAACAATTATTTTATCTCCGTTTCAGATCGTGGGTTGTACCAACAGAGAGTTGAAGGCGACGCAGCGGGGTTCAGGGTTCGACGTGTTGAAAACTATAGCAGAGGACCCAGGGTAAATTGCACACCTTACACAACTTATTTAGCTGTGCTATTACAGTATTGGTTGTATTATAGATTGGTTGGGTAGATACGTCTTGACGAAAATTATTGTTTAATACTAATCAATCTTCTTGAACATTTTAACTGCATTTAACGTGACAAGATTGCGTTTATTAGTGTAAAAGTTTTACAACAGTAACTTTTAAAAAATCTGCCAAGTGCCAGACGGACTCGCGCACGTAGGGTTGTCTTCATTGGTATCTCAAGAGTCGAGATACAGTCTGGTGACAGACGGCAAAGTCTTAGTAACAGGGTCCCGTTATTATACACTGGGTGTACGCAGCCCTAAGTGTCTAAACACACTAGGCTGAATTACGCCGGCGTAATTTACGTGGCAGAAATTACGTTCAGCCGCTTACGTCTGATGCGACACACTATAAATTACGCGAAGAGCCGAAATTTCGCTGCGTAACTTCTGTTGCGGAACGCGCGCGTAAGTGAGTATTTAAAATTCTCAGATGTAATGTATGCGTTAACGCTTTGGAGATAAGGTTGGATTTCCTATGTTCGGTTTTGATAATTCCGTCGCATATAGTGTGTTGCTATACAAAACATTATCGCCGAATCGCTGCCAAACTTTGCGCTCGACTTGGCTCGACGGAAATTCGGCTCACGGCGGAATTTGGGCATAGTGTGTCGTGTGTCGCATTCCGCCCATATTTTGTATGGATTTGAAACGCGGCGGAATTTACGTTGGCGTAATTCGGCCTAGTGTATTTAGACCCTAAAAATGACTTTCTGTGTATTATGCAGGTGCGGCGGCGCGTGGCTGGTGACGGAGCTGCGGCGCGGGTCGGCGCGGCGCGTGCGCACCGCCCCCGCCGCCCCCGCCGCGCGCCCCGCCGACCTCGCCGGCGTCACCGCCAACGTCTGCTGGCGACGATACGTCCCCGTCAGTACATACACACATATTATTATGTAGTATCTCATCCATACAATTATTGAGTTATGGGCAAATGGTAGACCTACGTAATTAGCTGGGACTCCGTCATGTGATCATCTTTCTCGACTTTGCTTGACATAACCCGACCAAATCACTTAGATACATCGTCTGCCTATGAATGATAAATCCGTTTCATTTATATTACTTTATGCGACATTTCCAACATTTCTAAGTTTTGTGGTAAATGTATAAATATTCACTGTGACTCAGCATGCACAATACGAAGATGGCGCTTAGTTCTTCCTCATCTTTAATTTGAATCGCTTTCTACAGAACTGCTAATAACAGTATTCAATGGTATTGCAGAGCGCGGAGGATGAGGAGCGGTTGTCTCCGAGTGTGGAGCGACAGATCAAGGAGACCCTGCAGCGCGGCCTCAGCGTCATGAGCGACCGCGGCGCGGAGGGTCAGTATATTACAGAGCGCGGAGGATGAGGAGCGGCTGTCTTCGAGTGTGGAGCTTTATAATAAAACTTCACAGACCACAGCAGTATTCTTTTTTATCTGCGTATTTTTGTCGGGTTTTGTCAAGCCCACACAGACACTGTAAGATCACGGCAATTTGTCGATGTATTTCAGGGCACAACATGTCTACGGACAGCTTTGAGATGTCGAGCCTGGAGCGCGCGCTGCCGCCGCCGCCGCCGCCGCCGCCGCCACACGACGCCATGGACATGTCCACTGTGAGTACCTGCACCTTCACTCGTAATAATATTGTGTGATAGTACTATCAGAGAAGTTGATTCCTAGGCAGATGGGGGACCTACGTAGATTGGTCGCGTTACGTCAAACCCAGCTGACAGATCACAATTAACATTGAATTGACATATATTCGACCAAATCATAAAGGTAATATTATATTATATACTTACCTATCGGAATAGAGAAACAATCCCGAGCTGTCAAGCTTAACCAAAATTGGATTTACATCTGTGTATACAATTATGTTTACGTGTGCGTGTCAGTGATGTACAAACATCTTGTAATTGCACCGTCTACCAAGCCGAACTTCTAGCGCTCCAAAGAGCAGTAAGTATGGCCTGCAAAAGTGGAATGGCAAAGGTCGGTATCCTTAGCGATTCCAGATCGGCTCTCCAGGCTGTCACCCTTAGTTCCCCTCATCCTCTGGCAGTGCTAACAAGGGCGGACCTCCGAAAAGCTGCATTGCAGGGGCGGGAGGTCTCCTTGTTTTGGATTAAGGCACACGCAGGGTTGAGAGGGAATGAGAGGGTTGACGAACTAGCCAAGGAGGCCGCGCTGAAATTGAGAAGGAAACCTGACTACGATCTGTGTCCTGTTTCATTCGTCAAGCGTATCTTGAGAGAGGATACGATTGAGGAATGGAACAGGAGATACGAAGTGGGAGGGACGGCCGGAGTCACGAAGCTTTTTTTCCCAAGCGCTGCCGCTGCATACAAAATAGTACAGAAAATAGACATCACACACCACATCACACAGATTCTGACCGGTCACGGCGGATTCGCCTTCTACTTGAACAGATTCAAGCTGAAGGAGGATCCGTCCTGCCTGTGTCAGCCAGGAGTTGAGGAGACGGTTCCTCACCTGCTACTCGAGTGCCCAATTTTTGCTAGCAATAGATACGATATTGAGCAGAAATTGGGCACATCGATAACAGGTGAGAAGCTGCCATCCATCCTGGGGGGTAAAAAGCGGGACATCTTCCTGGCTTTTTGCAGAACGATCGTGGGTGTAGTGAACAAACGTAACAGTAGTCTTTTGTGTGGTAATAATTAGGTTCTAATTTTAAGCTGTGATATTAGAATAGTCTCCGTTCTTTTTGTTTTATAATATTTGTGCCGTTGTTTTACTATTTTGACATTTTAATTGTAGGTATTTTATTTGTTTATTTTAGTGGAATCATTTTATTGTATATTGGAATTTAGTGCTAATTACATCGTATATTTTATATTGGATATCATAAATATTGTACAAATTATATTATTGAACATAATTAATGGGCTAACTAGACAAATTGTGTTTATAGACAAATAGAAAATAAATAGCCCTGATAATGTTAGGGGGACGATACATAAAAAAAAAACATCTTGTAATTCGACAAAATATCGATCATGGAATAATAATTGTAAGATTGTAAACTTAATGCCGGCTGTACATTCTCGCCGAGACACAGCGAGGCGGCCCGAGTGCGAGAGTGTAAATGGGTGCGCTCGCCTCGTCTCGCCTGTCTCGGACCCTCTCGGTCCGTTGTCGGTATTTTGCGCCCGAGACAAAGGGTCTCGCGAGGAAAACGAGCGCACTACTGTACACTCTCGCGTCTTTCAGTACTAGTTCCGCCGTTGGACAGTGTAGAACAGAAAAATAACAATAATAAACGTCATTATCAGTCATCATCTATGAGAAATAAAATTAAATATGATTATAAATCTTTGGATTACAATGATATCTTTCGATGCATGGTGAATGGTCGTTTTCGTCCATCTTCTCTGAGTTTCTCGCATTGCACTCGGGCAAGGGGCTCTCGCACGAGACTCTCGCCCGAGAGCTCTCGGCAAGAGTGTACAGCGGGCATTATAAAATGGGATAAAATAAAACTGCATAGATATAATATAATAAAATTGTAATTTTGAAGTAAAATGTGACTTTTCTTCAAAATGCTTGCTGCATAATTAAGTATGCATGAATTTTTCTTCGGAGTCCAGTTTGGACGGTTAATTATTTTAAGCCATGAATTTCTGGTATCCAGGTCAGCAGGAAATCTGAAAAATTGGCCAAGTGTAAGTCGGACTCGCGCATGAAGGGTGACCGGTTTCAACCGGGCATTTTCTAAAACCCGGTACGATACGACACGACATGTCATGACCCGATTCGACACGACAGGTTACGTCACGTGACATCAGTGCCTGTAGTGTATTGATAAATAAAGATGGCCGCCTTACACCAATCACGTTGAGGCTGTGACGAGATGGTCGCCAGGTAAGAGCTGTCGACCACTTGCTTACCAGCCGCGACCTGGAGTAGAGTGTTCACTAATACAGTATTCTGTGTTTAATTTACTCCTTCAACGATAATGTACCAATGGTACAGTACCTACACGACACGACACGACTTCACTAGACCTTATTAATTTTCAATTCACTCTCAATGAGCCTACTGAGCCCTTTTATTTGATGCCCATCTTGTAGAAGTGCTTTCAACTATTTCCCTATCTTGGATGAGCAGCCGTATTGGATGTAGAATGACATTACATCTGTAGAAATGTCAGTAGTCTATTACTATAGTGGTTCTTGTTATACAGCCTGAAGACAGACAGACGGACGGACGGATGGACAGACGGACAGGCAACGAAGTCTTAGTAGCAGAGCGGACTGCGGGACCCCACTACTAGGACTTAATTTTTACCCTTTGGGTGCGGAACCTTAAAAACGATAAATTATGTATGATAGTATATTAATATACTTAAACTAATTATAAACTACAGATGAGTATGTTATCATTTCAACATTCCTCGATACTAAAAAATACTTAACTAAAAATATTTTCATATCGACACAACTTATCGATAACTTGATGCAGCCCTAGTGTAAATTAGATGAAAATTGTTTACACAAAATATCCTTAAATTGTGCACCATGGCTAGTCAAGTTATGTTTTCCATATAATTAAACATATGTGACTGTGTCTAGTAAAAGGGACCACTTTGAGGATTTTAGTTATCGAGTTATAAGCGATTTTCTAAAATTTGTCGAAAACTATGCAGATTGAGTTTTTTTTACTAATCGGTTATTAATACCTTAAATAACATTATGTATATAATAATACAAATATAATCATTATATTTCAGTATCATAATAGGTCACGAAGTTTAGTACCAAGGGTACCACTTTGAGGTAATATTTGACAAGTGAAGTATTTTTCATTGTAAGGTTATCGTATGAGCGACAACAATATTTGTTCCAAAAAATTCGTCAGTATGTTTCCCCTGACGCTCAAGATGTGTTGTGTCCAGAACCTATAAAAACCATTACAACAAGTGCTACGGAAAATCCATTACATGACGTGGTAATGCCGCTCATAAGTACTGACTCAGCAACCCCATCGACGTCGGTACTCACGATAGAAAGCCAAAGACGTAAAACACCCAAATGCGGCTACTGTGGCCAACTGGGTCACAGAAATCAAAAAAGAAATAACGTTTATTTTTGCAAACAAAGGGAACTTGATGAGCGCTCTGAATCTGGTTAATAGTTTAAGAAATAAAAAAAAATGATTTCTTTTTGCTTAAATTATTTTAGTTTGTCAAGCTGTTTTTTTTGTAAGCAAAATATTATACTTAAAGTTTTTTGTAAGTAAGCCAGTGTAAAGTTTAGTGAAGTGGTACCTGACTTAAAATATTAATGAATAATTTCCTTACAAACGAATATTCGCAGAAAAACATTTATTTTACTATCGAAATACATTTACTTTACTATTTAACATAGTGATAACACGATTTCTGTAATATTAATCATGTTAAATAGTAGTTATTTTACTTGTGACACTAAACTTTACTAGGTCCTCAAAGTGGTACCCTAATTATATTTCCGTAGGAAAAACACACTATCAAACCACTAAACTTTAAAACACGATAATTACTACAAAACATAGTAGATAGCATCATTACTATCTTTGGATCTCTGTGCTTATGTATATTTTAGCTGATTTTGTGATGTTACTTTAAAAAATCATAAAATTTAGTTGTTTTATGTTATGACAATGTGTAAAACTAATTTATGATAATTTTAATACTTTTGATTAAAAAAACATAAAAGATACATAGTATTTTTATTTTTTCCGTTCCTTTACTACTTCAAATATATAACCATAATTAATAATCCATTGAGTATAGCGTATTTTCTTAAAATTATTCAGTAATTAAGATACTTCATTTTTTCCACTCTTGCATGTTTCTTCTTTGTAAACCTTTCAAACCATTATAGTTATTGAGACCATTGATATCTTTTTTCAATCTTTGATGATAGTAGATTAACTTGGTACCAATCATTCCATAACTTCCTAGTAGAAGTGTATTTTTCACGAGCTTAAACTTCAAAGTCATTTTTCTCAACTTGTACATTTTGCCTACTACAAGTTTAAAAAAATATTAAAAAATAATGGTTGCATCTAAGAAAATGATTCTTTTTTTACTCGATAGGTAATTTTATCTAGTTTTAGAAGATATCAATAACTCCATACCGCTTAAGTGGTCCCTTTTCCCTGGCACAGTCACATATACAGAAGTGAACACGGACGTAAAAATACCAAAAACTCGTAGGGAATTGGCAAAAATAAACTTAAAACTAGGTCCTGTCGATGTAGAATAATTATTCACCTGTGAAATGAATATTTTTCCGGGGTTTTTCGATGTATGGATCCAGAATCATTCCACAAACATTTAACCATGTTTCTAGAGCAGTATTTCTAAAAATTATTCATTATTTAACTTAAAATCACAATTTTTCTGAGAGCCCAAATTGACAACTATCGGCCCAGGGGCAGACAGACTGTCAAACAGATAAAAAAAAAGCTATGCAACCTCAAATCACGCTTCTCTTTCTACCACGCAGTGTTACTGATAGTGACATCTCGCTTGCTCAGGCCTTTGTTTCTCTATTCCGATAGGTATATTAACTTTATGGACCAAATAATGTTGGTCTATCAACAGCATAGGAATCAATTTCCTCGATGGTACATACATACAACTACACGAGTGGTGTACTCAACCTTTTTTCATACAAAATATTTAAACTCTAAAAAATATTTTTTAGTATTTCAATATTTTGTAGTAAATTTACTATTTATTTATATGTTTTTTAGTGTTTTTCTCTATTTTTTAGTGTTTCAATATTTAGTAGTAAATTTACTAAAAAAAATTTTAAACAAAAAATTTTTTTTTGTGTTTAAATATTTTGAAGTAAATTTTTGTGCAGGAACCTAGGTAATTACTATTTTAAACTGAAAAATAACTCAAACATGTTAAATATTTTCGTATGAGAAAATGATTTTGGTATTACGTTTGTATGAGAAATTCCAAGGGTACCCGGCCCCTTAAGTCCACCTATGTACCAACATTGTGCAAAAAGCATAAATAAATAAATAATAAAGTGTCAGCGAACCGGTCCGCAGTGCTAATTGTTATAGTGCACATCCATTAATTGTTTTCAGAGTGGTTCATGGCGCGCGGGCGGCGGAGTGTGCGGCGGCGGAGTGTGCGGCGGCGGAGTGTGCGGCGGCGGAGGGTGCGGCGGCGGAGTGTGCGGCGGCGGAGTGTGCGGCGGCGGAGGGTGCGGCGGCGGAGTGTGCGGCGGTGGAGGGTGCGGCGGCGGCGACGTGCAGTACCTGGACGGCGCGCACCTCATCCTGGACGCCGAAGCCGCCAGCCTGCTGCCACTGGCCATCGAGTGAGCACTGTGACATATTTTTTTTTGCTGTTTTTTGAAGGACTTGTGTTACAGGTACCAGACAACGAAAACATATTTAATACTTTTAAACTGTACATATATTTAAGATTTTTTATTATATCATACTCATAATATTTAATACACATCCATTACCCGGGAACATAAAACTTTTTGTTCCGTCGGCGGGATTCGAACCCGCGACCCCCGGCTTGAGCTACCAACGCGCTCACCACTGAGCCACAGAGGTCGTCACATATTACAGTACCCGGCGATAAATATTGCACATCGACCTTTGGAAAGTGACAGTCGACTAATTTCGGTTTTGTAGAGCGTTATCTCTTACGCACGAAAAACAAAAAGTCCGGTATATATTAGGAGCTGTTAAAACAATAATGGTTCTCTTCTTTTGACAATTTTATTATTCTTTGTATAAAATACACCAAATTTTCTATAAGTTATGGCTTTAGGTTCGGGTAAAATAAAATAAAAGAGGGTGTTCAAATTATGTGTACGTATTTAAAATTCTTTTGGAAAATTACAGCTGTAGCAAATTTAGGGGTGTTAACAACTCTAGATATATATTTTGAACTGGACGCGACTGCACTCTATTGAATTTGAACAACGACTGACATAATGTCAAATAGGTGTGTGCTACAAAGATAACGCTCTATGAAACCGAAATTAGCCGAATGTCTCTTTCCAGAGGTCGATGTGCAATATTTATTGCCGGGTATTGTATATTATGCTTTATTTACCGACAAGGAGCAAAATGTCCAAATTCGTTTATTTCGTGCGAACTGTAAAGTTATTCGGGAAACTACCCTATGTCTTTTCCCGGCACTCGAAGACCGAAGTATGCATCTCATACCATATTAATTAATCAAAATCGCTTCAGGAGTTTAAGCGCGATGAGGTAACAGACAGAGAGCATACTGCACAGGCCAATTTTGCAGTTATGATATTGATGTTAATTTTTAAACAAATGGAAATTTTGGTTCATTGTGTTCATGATGCTCCTTAATTCCTTGAATACATTATTGGAAAGTTTGGAATCACTTTTAAATTTTGATTTTTTAACCGACTTCAAAAAAAGGAGGTTATCAATTCGACGCGTATGTATGTAATATTTCCAGAACTGTCCAGTTTTTGTATATGTTGATCTATAGCAGCTTATGAACAAATGTGCCAAATTTCGAAAGTGTATACTGTATGTATGTATGTAACATACATACATAATATGTATGTTTTTATGTTTGTATATCTCCGGAACTGCAAGTCCGATTTAAGTGATTCAACCACACACATCAAAATCGGTTCAATAGTTTTTGAGAAGGGAATTTTGATACATAATTATTAATTACGTACAACTTGAAGTCGGTTTTATCTTTTTAAAATACTATTATTTTATTATTCCCAGTGGACGCGTGCTTCACTCGCGGCACTTCACGTGGCGGCGCGCGGGCGGCGGCGGTGGCGGGGGGGAGGGCGGCGCCGTGACGCTGGTGCCGCCGGCCGTCGCAGGCGCCTTCGTCACGCCCGACCGACCCTACGCCGCGCGCGACGGCTGGCTCCAGGTACATCATTTGTGTACTAGATACACGAGAATGGGTGATAAAGGCTAATCCTCGTTTGATATGATTTAATTGACGTGCGCAAACAGGTTCACAAATATGCCTGCCAGACTTGTTTTCAAATGTTATACGGCACAGTTACGAGGGCTGCTATTTATGTATCCGGAATTAAAAAAAGAAACAAACATATATCATTTAATATGGTTTTATTGCTTTTCAAAATATTCGCCGCGATGATCGACACACTTTTGCATACGCTGGAACCAATTTTCATAGCACTTTTTCCATTCTGATTGAGGTATCTCCAAAACGTGCATTTTGAACGCATCAACAGCCTCTTCGCGGCTCGAAAAACGTTGACCACGTAATTTGTTCTTCGCGTATGGAAATAAAAAGAAATCGTTAGGTGCCAAATCAGGGCTGTACGGCGGATGACCAGTCAATTCGATCTTTTGACCCTCCAAAAACTGAGTTGTTTCAGCTGAGGTGTGACGGCTAGCATTGTCGTGATGTAATATGATTTTGCGTTGTCGGTTGTCCTTTCTTATTTCTTCAAAGACTTCTGGTAAACAAATGGTCGTATACCATTCAGAATTAACCGTTTTACGATTCTCTAATGGCACTGTAGCCACATGTCCATTAATTCCAAAAAAAACAGGCGACCATTTGCTTCAAAGTACTTTTTGCACGAGTAACTTTTGTTGGTTTCAGCTCATCTTGGAACACCCACACCGTTGACTGTTGTTTAGTTTCGGGGTCATATGCATAGATCCAAGATTCATCACCTGTGTAGATATTATAAACGGCTTTTGACGTACCACGGTTGTATTTTTTTATCATTTTTTTGCACCAATCGACACGAGCCCGTTTTTGATCGATTGTCAAGTTGTGCGGAATCCAACGCGAACATATTTTTTTTACAGCCAAATGTTCGTGTAATATCTTATGTATGCTCGTCATACTTATGCCTAAGGACGCCTCTATCTCGCGATATGTAACATGACGATCACGCATTATTAGTTCCCGCACAGCATCTATATTTTGTGGGACAGCAGCTGTTTTTGGGCGACCTTCTTTATTTTCATCCGTGAGCATAGACCGCCCACGATTAAACTCACTGTACCAGTGATAAACAGTGGTTTTTGATGGTGCTTCATCTCCAAAAGTTGCGGTGAGTTGAATAAAGCACTGTTGTTGATTTAGCCCACGCCGAAAATCGTAGTAAATCATTGCACGAAAATGTTCACGCGTTAAATCCATGGCAAATGAAGACACGCAATTTTCAAAATGACGCCACAATGTAAAAATAATTGACAGTCACATGAAACAAAATGTATTCTTCAACCAAAGAGTTCTATTTTCAAATGTTGTAATTACTTTTTAAATATTGATCTTGTAAGTGGCCAGTTCCGGATACATAAATAGCAGCCCTCGTATTGCAAAGATGGCTGACAGATTGGACGACGATTTTGTGGACGCTGTCAATCTATTTTATTTGAGTGCATTTAATTTTTTGTAATATAATTAAATTTTTGAGAGTTCTGTTTGAAGTAGCTCAAGAAATTCGATAACTATCATTACTCCACTCCATTATTGACGTTCAAATCTACAATTGCCCCAAAGTCCAAAGTTTGTGCGACAAGTGTGGCAGGCGGCACAAACTTTGAAGTTTGTTTACTTTGATGTGCGCAGAAAAACCGACTCATGATGGCAAACTACAATTAATGTGTGTTCAAACTTTGCACAAATAGGCAAACGTCAGTGCCACACTTGGCTAATTTGTAGGTATTTGACCCTGTACATGCTGTGCCTATAAAATATGAGATTAATCTGCTAAAGAGTTAAGTTTTTTTAAAATAAAATAAGGGGGCAAATGAGCAAATGGGTTACCTAACGGAAAGCAACTATAGTCGCCCATGGACCCTCGCAACATTAGAAGAGCTGCAGGTGCATTGCCGGCCTTTTAAGAGGGAATACGCTCTCTTCTTGAAATACTACTGAGGTCCGGAAATACTGCTGGTGGCAGTTCGTTGCAGAGTTTTACAGTTAAGGCTCCATTCCACCGCGGCGCACGCTGTGCCACGCGCACGCGTGGACGTGCACGTTTTTATTTCTTTGAGTCAATTCGTGCGTAGCGTGTCCGTGGGTTGCAGTGGACACAGTCACATATATTTTCTTACAAAGCGAAGCTTGACGCACGTGCGTAGTCTCCGGTGGAATGGAGCCTTTAAGTGCTTTAAAAAGACTTGAATGAATTGAAACTTATGTTACTTAAGGTGTTGATACCGGAGGATCTGGCGCGCGACATGTCGGCGCAGGCGCGTGAGCTGGCGCGGCTGGCGGGCGCCGACTCCGAGAGCGAGGACGAGGCGCCGCCGCCGCCCGCGCTGCCGCTCACGCTGCGGTGGCCGCGCCGCCGTCTGCAGCTCACAGTGCGCCCCGCCGATCTCTGAAGTCTAGCAACGCGCCTCGTCGAACTGTTAACGAGCCAGCAACCAGCCTCGTCGAACTGTAAACGCGTTAGCAACGTGCCTCGTCGAACTGTTAACGAGCCAGCAACTAGCCTCGTCGAACTGTAAACGCGCTAGCAACGCGCCTCGCGGAACTGTTAACGCGCTTCGTGGAATTGTAAACGCGCTAGGACCGCATCCGTTAAACTGTTAACGCGGCTTTCGTACGCTATGCTGTAGTGTTGGTGTAGTATGTAAGTGCGCGTCAAACATACACTGTAAACACGCCTGTGATGAAGAGACTGTAAGTGAATCTCTAATACCGGCTATGTTCATTTGAACGCCCCGAACTCCCCCAGTTGCTACAAAGGGAAAAATAACTTTCATGAGCTGATTCTAGTGTGGTGACTTTGTTAAAAATGCTTTTACTGCATATAAGTAATACGGCAATATTCATGTTTTCGAATCACACTTATTGTTAACGAAATAGCGTGCCTATTATAAAGGTAAAGAAGTAGGGTCCGGAAGGGAGAGATTTTTTAAGCGCACGCTAGATTCGTATGTCGTCTACACAATATAAGGAAACGGTAAGGAACGTTATGGGACCTGTCATCTTCGGTCACTGTATATTAGTGATCGAAGCCTGTCATGCGTGTTATCGCCCTCTGTCTGTCTTGACTCTTGGCCAATCTCGGCCATTATCTGCTTCTCCTAGTGTTCTGTCACGGGTGTCATCCCTTTTTGTGCCTACTGGTATTCGTAGTGGGCGCATCCTAATTAAGGATATTTACATGTAGAGGGGCAAAGCCCCTGATCATGTTTTCCCACTTATTTAAAATGTTTATTTTTATGGTCATTAGATCATCTAGCTCCGTATGCTGCGAACTCGCCGTACGTCGTAGCCGTCCGCGACTAGTGTGACCGTGCCGAGCTGCCGACCCTAATAAATAACACTGTTATGTAAACCTAAAAGCAACCGATAGTCCGACATTTACTCGAAAAACCTATTACTGGAATATAAGAAGGCTCGCCGGGGAGTTGCAATTTCTTTGATTCCCGTCGGAATGATTTCGCCGTTGGGTTCACGAAGAGCCAGTTCCGCTGAGTGTGTGTGCCGTTCCCATGTGCGTGCACTTAGTGAGATTTTTATTTTCTTACTATTTCCAGTGCGAGTGACAACACCGTAGGATCGGCGGTGAACGCGTGGGGAATACGGCCGCCATTTACCAGGCCTGTGGTTAATTTAGCAAAGCTGCACTCCTCGTCAACTTCCCACACACCAGAGCCCGCGAAGGGGCCCCGGGTGGAAAACCATGGTCAGGGTCGACGGTTACGACAATAAGGCTGTCGCGGCCGTCAGGCCCCAGTCGGAAAAGAAAAATAAAAAGGAGGGGGAAAACGATCCTACGGTGTTAGTGGGCACCGCGGCTAGGTGCCGCGGTGCAGTGTCCTCCTCTTCGTTGGTGGGGAGGGCGGAGTATCCGCGATGTCCTCTGGGACACTGGGACAGCGTCTCGGGGCAGTCGGTGGCGGTCCGGCGGCCGTGCGTGCCACGGCGCCAGGTCGGCCAACACAGGTAGGCGCGAGGCGTCCGCTCGCGCGAAAAGGCTCTTGGAGAGTTGCGCTACGAACGCCTCAACGCTCTCCACGCGCAGATCTCTCGCGATGGTGTCGTTCCTCACGTACCACGGTGCTCCGGCGATTCGGCGTAGCACCTTGTTCTGTGCTCTCTGTAACGTTCGCTTATGCGAGTCAGAGAGCAGGTGGAGCCACGCCGGTGCTGCGTACCGCGTACGTGAGGCGGCTGCGAACATATAGCTTATATAGCGCTATGCGCATGTTGAGCGGGATCTGCGGCGACGAGTAGGCCGGGTGCAGCTGGGCTACCGCTGCCTTGGCTCCGTTCACCGCTGAGGAAAGCTGCGCTGGAATTGCGTTGAGATAACTCCTTACGTCGTAGCCGTCCGCGAGTAGTGCGAACGTGCCGACCTTACTGCAGTGCGTAATAACCTGATACCACGTTCGGTTCGATGTATCGTTATACATCCGACTTATATTTCTACGAATATAAGAAGGATTATCGTCTTGCTGGGAGCTGCACTACCTTTGCAAGTGTTTACTTGTAAGTACTTGTTTTTATCGTAGGTATGTGTGATTCGTGGCTATGCCGCGACCAGCGTATTCGCCGTCGAGCCGACTCGCAGTCGCCCTGGAGCTCGACCTCGAGTAGGTCCAGCTCATGTGCGATGACCTGAGCAGGCTACACAGTACACACCGCCCGCCGAACTGAACAGGAGCGAGACGGATACCGCCCGCCACGGACCGTCGTCGGCATTCGCGCGGGGCAGTACTGGTGCCTTATGCCCCAATGCACTCCGACGGTGGCCCGAGGCGAGTCCGGGCTTCCGCCCCGGCATATATGAAATCACAGAATTTCTAAAGAAATAGTCAAAATAGACCTGGAGGAAAAAGGGCGGACCGGCGCAGTGCTACCGCTGTTAAAAGTTTCGGCATTCAAGCCAGAACTGTTACTGGAAGGTGGCCTGCGTCAGGTGCGGCGAAGAGAACGCCGCAAAGGACTGCCCCTTCGATTCCGCCCCGCCAATTCAAATGATTGTCCCGTGGAGCAGCGACAAATTAATATCAAATACGCAGGCCCGCAAGCGCAGACCACCCAAATTGTGAATTCGGTCAATTTCGCCGTACCACCGGCCACTAACCCCTCTCATCCCTCTCCCCCTAGACGGGAAACGAACAGGCAAAACTGGGACACCTCAATGGCCGATTTATCCAGGCCTTTTTCTCCCTGGTCATGGATACCTTGGATTTTGACCGTGGGAGAGCCATGCTTCGGCACAAATGGGCCGGCTCGACCGAAGAAAAACCACGGCCTCACAGAAAACTGGCGTGAAACAGCGCTTGCGCTGTGTTTCACCGAGTGAGTGAGTTTACCGGAGGCCCAATCAAGCAAACACACAAAGGCACCCCCCTCGATATTAAACGTGGACTTTTGTAATATCGGGGGATTACACTCCAACCTTAAGAGGCCGGGTACACTTGGAATTTCTCATACATACGTAATTCCAAAATCATTTTCTCATACGAAAATATTTAACATCTTTGAGTTGATTTTCAGTTTAAAATAGTAATTACCTAGGTTACTGCACAAAAATTTACTTCCAAATATTTAAACACAATTTTTTTTTAGGTTTAAAATTTTTTTAGTAAATTTACTACTAAATATTTAAACACTAAAAAATAGAGTAAAACACTAAAAATATATAAATAAATAGTTAATTTACTACAAAATATTTAAACTCTAAAAAATATTTTTTAGCAGTGAACTTTAAACTACAGGAAGAGTAACTCCGTCAAAAACAGTGCACCAAAAGGCTACAAAATGTGACCCGAATACATGCACATTTATGCATGTGTTCGGTACACATTTTTCTTGTATATATACACGAGTGACATTTAACCAGGTTGACATGATAATTATTGTCAAACTCATTTTACAATTTGTTTACTTACTTTTTACGTAGCTTTTTACAAAATTTTCGTTGTTAAAATGCCTGAATGCCCTGTGAAATGGTGTAGAAGTCATACAGATACGACTTTTAATACAGGAATAACCTTTCAAGTTTCATCAGTAAGTGATTTTTTTAAAATTATGCTTAGGTAAAGTTCTTGTATTTTTCCGACCCATAAACATGCCCAAAAAGATGGTTTATTTAAGTTGGATGCCAGGGTATTCGCGTAAAATTAAGCTGGTCTCTTTGTGTTTGTCTTATTAAGTTTACATGTTATTGTAAAAATTCAATAATCAAAAAATTATATAATTACAAAATTTTTACAAAGTCGCCATGGACAGTGTTATGCAAGATTTAATCATAAATCAATCAATTTAAAAAAAATTAAATTCAATTTAAAATCAATTTAATCATAATTCATAAACGAGGGTCTGACTGACATCAGTATGGAGTATCTTATTTTTATAATGCCGTTCGTACTTCGTTTAGTAAGAAACGAACCAATTTCTTACTTGTTAGTAAGAAATTGGATGCCGAGCCAGATTACTCGTTAATGTAGCATACACTTTATTAGTCATGATATATTTTGTATGAGTAATGACCGAAAATTAAAGAGATTATGAAAATCTGCATTTGCACCTTAAGTTTTTTTATTTCAATTCTGTAATAATTTAGCACATAGATTTTTGTAATCTGAAAACGTCTTGTCTAGGTGCTCTGGATAGTTTTAAATTCGTCCGAGTCGTACAAGGTTCGTTCAAAATTATTATATATTACTAGCTGTTGCCCGCGACTTCGTCCGCGTGGACTTCAGTTTACGTGCGATGTCAACAAAATTGGTGTCAAATTAAGCTTTTACAAAAAAAACCCTAGTACTCATTAAACCAAAACACCCAAAAACAGCTGTGCAGTGTGCACATAACTTATTTCATTTTTTAAAATTAAACTTTATTTATGCCAAATAAAGTATATTTAGCCCCCCAATTACACAACTTTACCCATAAACTATTTATCATTGATAGATTTAAGGTTACGTCACTGCATAGATAAAGTGCTGAGTTATTTAAAAACGTAACAAAGAAATAACAATCGAAAAAATCGAAAATCTGATGTAAGATGATACCACCACTTATAGAAAGACATTTGAGCAAGCGTCATTGCGATGTAGGAGACGCACGGCGCCATCTATTATGAATTTTTGGAACTAACTTAATTTGAACAAATTCACGCATTTTCACCCCCTCACAACTATTTTTTCCAGTTAAAAAGTAGCCTATGTCCTTTCTCAGGCTTTAGACTATCTGTGTACAAAATTTCATTACAATCGGTTCGGTAGTTTTGGCGTGAAAGCGAGACAGACAGTCAGAGATACTTTCGCATTTATAATATTAGTATAGAGTATAGATTATTATCGATGACTTAAGGATCAGAGGAAAATGATTGATTTTCAAATAATAATTATGTACTCCTTTCTTCGTGATTGTAGATAATATTATGATTGGTGTACCTATACTGCATAATGCCATCCGCTTTTGACAATTATTGTCCACGGCTTTGTTTCATAACTGTGACAGTGACAAAAACCGCGCAGGCTGTCGTCCAGCGCGCAATATTATGATACGTTACCTGGGAAACGACCTTGGCGAGAATCTGAATTGTCATATTTTAGTGTTCGAAAAGGAGCCAAATTTAAAACGGTTGAAGTATGGGAGTTACGTTTCCTGTAGTTTTGTTATTCGTAGTTTTTTAGTATTTAAATATTTTGTAGTAAATTTACTATTTATTTATATATTTTTTAGTGATTTACTCTATTTTTTAGTGTTTAAATATTAAGTACTAAATTTACTAAAAATTTTAATGTTTTAAATATTTTGAAGTAAATTTTTGTGCAGGAACCTAGATAATTACTATTTTAAACTGAAAAACAAGTTAAACATGTTAAATATTTTCGTATGAGAAAATGATTTTGGAATTACGTATGTATGAGAATTTCGAGGGTACCCGGCCCCTTAATGCCGTCCATTACGACCTGGAAACATTTAAGAAAAGAGCGTATCTCTTAAAAGGCCGTCAACGCACCTGCAGCTCTTCTGATGTTGCGAGTGTCCATGGGTATGGTAGTTGCTTACCATCAGGTGACTTGTTTGCTTGTTTGTCCCCTTATTTAATAAAAAAATACCTATAGCGGGATCTAGGCCGGGGAAGGTACCCTTTCCGCCATCTTACGGGCGCTCCCTGAGGGACTCACCCTCATTTCTAATTCAGCTCCTCGAAATTGAAGGTCGTCCACTGGAACGTCCGGGGGGTCCGCGGCAAGGCTGTCCACATCTCTCATGTTCTAAAAGAATACGAAGTGGATATAGCCTTGCCCTCACGTCCCCTCAAGACCGTTTCAGTGCCCCGGGGTACCACGTGTACCGCCAAGATTTCCTGGGTGGATAAAGAGTTAGCAGAGGTGTCGCTGTCTTAGTCGGCAAGAGACTCTTGCATCAACTCCTCCCAGCTCCCAAAACGTCTCCTCCATTTTGCGCCCCATGAGAGCAGAGGTGCTGCTCGGCCACATACACACGCACATAGACGCGAGTTATAAACCGCCTGGATTACGTTAAGACATCTCCGACATCACCAGGCTCCTATCAGAGGCACCCATAGTGATTGCTGGAGATCTAAACTGTAAACATCCCGGGTGAAGCTCGCGTATAGCAAACACGGATGGCAACCGTCTCTTTACAGACTCCGAGAGGGCTGGGTACTCTGTGGTGGGTACTTACACGCCCACCCATTATCCAGAAAAGCCTACTTCCCAGATGTGGCGATTAACCACAACTTTTCCGGGAACTTCCAACCAAGCGATCATTCCCCCTTCGCCACCCTCCCTTTCGTGACTGGGAAAAATTAACTTCCCAGTTACACGAGACACGCCCAATTTTCCGGTGTATTATGTAGAGAGTCGATGCTATGTCTCTTTAGATCACCGAGGCGATCTCTGCGGACCTGGACGCGGCAACACAACCGCCCCGCCGCAGATTTAAGCGAACTCTTGGCTGAAAAGAGAAAGGCTCGCCGGCACTAGCAAACAACAAGATGCCCAACTGCCAAGAACAGGCTCAATAGATTAAACGAGCAGGTCCTAATGGCAGCAGAGTGCAGACTAATGGCGCATCCAGGAGGCAGGTGAAGAAGGTAGTCCCTGCATCGTTTCTGTCGTAGCCTTTCCAGAGCCACACCCCCTGTCAGACCTCCCTAGGTGCCTAACTAAACAACTTGTTTAGTTTGGCACCTTATAGGTCAGAGCCAGGGTGGGGCAAGCGCCCCAGCTTGCCCCAGTGTGGCTACGCCCATGGCGACGACCACCGTTGCGTCTATGCCTGCCTCTGCAGGTCCCATAGTGGTGAAGTGTATGTGCCGTCCGTTTAGTGTTTAGGGTCCGTCGTGTGTTATTTGTTATTACTTATTTATTACTGTATCGTTCGTACTTTGTTTCGTTAATGTACACTATGTTAGTGACATTCCCGTGATAGAGATTATTAAGAAAATTAAGAACTATGACGACACCTTACGCCAGAATATAGACCCAAGCTTTCAAATTATTATTTTTAACGGGAAAAAGAATACCGTGATTTAATGCAGTAGTCAAAGCAAAAAGCATGTCTTGCGCCCTTCAACTCAGCACTAGGGCCTGTGGGGCCTCCCAGTGCTAACGGCATCCCGTACACACCAGTCCGAGCTCAGCCAGTTAAGACCTCCTCTTTATGATTCGGTGGCCGACGAACTAGTCACGTTCAACACCGTTAGAATAGAGTGTGAATTGTCATTTGTCGCTTTGTAAGTTAACACTCCTTGCATTGGCCTCCCCCGTTTGATAGAAGTTTCAAGGTCTAGAAGATTTCACTTCCCTCCCTCCGTTTTTCCTGGGAGTTTTTCAAAAGAGCCTCCCTTTTTGTTTTTGCTGGCTGGAAACATTCTCCTCCACCCTTTTTCCCAGGTCGGTCGTGCTCGCAGATCAGTAAAAGCGACGCGTGTGGGAACGGAGAGTGTAAACCAGCACACGTCACCCCGGCCTCGTCATCAGAAGCCGATTAGGCTCTCGTCGGCCAGTCAGTATTTTTCTGCTGTTTTTTTTATATTATCATTTTATTGTTACTTATTATTATTATATCAATAGCTGTACCTATATTCTTTTTTTGTTATTATAGTGTTTTACCTGTCTCTTATCGTACACTTCCTTTTTTTCTATTCCAGATTCCTGTAGACTTTTTGGATCACATTTTATAAATGTTCTTATTTAAAATATGATATCAGGTTGACGAATAAGAAGGAAAAAGTTGTTGAAGATGTCGCGTGACCTGCAGTGTTTTTTGCGACTGCAATGTAACATGCGTTTGTCAGCAGATTTTGTACAATTATTTTTGCGTGTTGCATTGCTGTTGCAAGATACAATCACTCAATAGATCACTCTGTTAGACTACCATTGCTGGCAATGTTTTGTCACTTGTGCGACTCTAGCTAGCGCTTATCTCGTAATGATAATTTCTCCTTCCGGACCACTACTATCTTCAGACCGTTGAATTAATTATTATTATCCGTCTTTACTCTTTATACGAACATAATAAGGAGAAATGTTATAACTTATAAGGCGGTATATGCAAGTACAACGCAGGACTCGTGAGTTGTTTGTGAGTCACAACTTGTGATAGACCAACGCCTAACGCGACGGCAGATTTAAAAGCATTTTGCCTCATGTAGGTACGTCTCCTACTACATAATATCCAAGATTTAACTTAACAATCCCCTTGCTAATAAATTAAAACAAAAAACCTTGTACACTTATACTCGCCCTGTAAGTAGTTTTATTAGAGGGGTGAAGCACTAATGTGTTCTGTGGTTCTGTGGGGTGCAGGTGTCAGGTGCCAGGTGGAGAGTGAAGGAATGATGACAAGGTCAAAGATTAGCTGATTTTTTAAATAAAATAAAGTTTTGCGGTAAAAAATAAGCACTTGTAAAAGTTGGATAATAGAGTCTTTAATTAGAGAATTTTTTTTAATACATTTCTTAATATTTGTATACCATTCGATAACTTATGTAATTTTAAGCAAATTTGGTTATGAAACCACTTTCATAAATGCAATAATTAATATAGCTATCGAACAAAGTTCTCCCGCGATGTGTACAGGCTACTCTACGCCCTACGGGTACGCCATAATCGAGTAGCAGTTTGTATGGAGCATTTCAGACAGGTCTATTTTATGATATTTTAGAATCTTGGAAAGTTTCTTAGCTAACACAGTAATTTTTTCACCGATGTTTCTATTTCGAAAAATTCCTTTATTTATCATCAAGAAAAAAACAGTCATCATGATTCATGACTTTGGTTTGTACTTTGTGTGTATCCCATATTTTATTTTTTTCCGCTAGGAAGCAGACCCGACTCGCGCCGCCTGCTAGACTAGAGTTTTCACCTTTCACCAACGGATCCTATAAAAAAAATTTAGGGTTTGAAAAATTTTACGAAAATACCGTCTACTCGTAGGTTTGTACCATCGAGGAAATTGATTCCTATGCATTTGAGAGACCAACGTCATTTGGTCGATCATGTCAAATCAATGTTAATTGTGATCTGTCGGCTGGGTTTGACGTAACGCGACCAAACTACGTAGGTCCCCGATCTGCATAGGAATCAACTTCTCTGATAGTACCTACTTTGTACCTAACCAAGTCTGTATCGAAATTCTAAATCTTATCAAAACTGTGTATTTGTAAAATTGTTACAAGATATAATTTGTTTCTAATAGTTTAAAGCTAAAACCTATGTTCACGACCGCGACAGTATATTGTAGCACCAGAACCTGGTGTTTTGTAAATAAGTTAGTTATGTAAGTGCAAATTACGATACTTTCTAATGTATTCAATATTTTTGTATTCTGGGACAATCTTAAATATATTTTTGTACACCAATTATTAATTTTATTTAATCTGTAAACTAATATACTGAAAAACTAATGTTTTTAACACTTTTTTAAAGTTTTTCACAGATAGGTACGCCGGTCGCCGCGCCATTAGCCGCGTACTGACCAAGCGTGCCGCCTCGCGAGGCAGCCTCGTGCGGCAGTTGCTCGGTCGGTCAGGACGTGGCTAGTGAGCGCGGCAAACGTACCGAGGCGCCTTTGAGCATCGACAAAATCCGACAACACTCGGCTCGGGCCGCGGCACGCTCGGGCGAGGCAGCGCGTGCGTTTATCTCGGGCGAAGCACGTCGCCGACCGAGCAACTGCCGTGCGACTGCGAGGCGGCTCGCTTGGTCAGTACGCGGCTATTTACGTCAGGGTTACCAATTTGCCCCAATCATGAGAATGCCCGTAGTGTGGGAATTCCCCAAACTGCGAGCATTCTCATGGTATGGTAACTAATTGGTAAATGTACAAGTTGGAAGCCCGCTACAAGAAGCGCCAGCAGACGACGCGACGTATCGTCGCGATACTATAATATTGTATTTTTATGAATAAGTGTTGCTAGCTCCATATCGCTAGCCGCGGAGGGTATTTCATATAAATTAGAAATACATAGAAAGTAGTGCCGCGACGACACGTACCGTCTGCAGTTGTCGCAAGTCGCTCGGTTCCAACTTGAACCTTAATGAGGATTGTTTTTATAAGTAATCGATTTCGACAATTTCTTTAAATTCGTATCACGTATTATTGGCAGTTGGCACATCCTTATGAGTTAAGGTCGATAAGTCGATATTTTTTCTAATGCCCGCTGTACACTCTCGCCGAGAGCTCTCGGGCGAGAGTCTCGTGCGAGAGCCCCTTGCACGAGTGCGATCATGTACATTCTCGCTTAGTTCAATCGCAGTTAAGAACTCAGACAAAATGGACGAAAACGACCATTCACCATTCACCATGCATCGAAAGATATCATTGTAATCCAAAGATTTATAATCATATATAATTTTATTTCTCACAGATAATGACTGATAATGTCGTTTATTATTGTTATTTTTCTGTTCTACACTGCCCAACGGCGGGACTAGTACTGAAATGAAAGACGCGAGAGTGTACAGTAGTGCGCTCGTTTTCCTCGCGAGACCCTTTGTCTCGGGCGCAAAATACCGACAACGGACCGAGAGGGTCCGAGACAGGCGAGACGAGGCGAGCGCACCCATGTACACTCTCGCACTCGGGCCGCCTCGCTGTGTCTCGGCGAGAGTGTACAGCCGGCTTAAGATTCGCCTCTAGTCCACCGACTCGCGACGCTCGCGCTGCGAACTGCGGAACAGCGGCGAACCGATTTACTGTCTCATCCGCCACACAACAATGCGTTATAAATTATTTTGCATCTCGCTCTAATGGGTTTCGCGTTCGGTTCGCCGCTGTTTCGCAATTTGCAGCGTCACGTCGATGGACTAAAGGCGTAAAGCTACATAATATTATCTTATATATAAAATTCTCGTGTCACAATGTTAGTCCACGAACTCCTCCGAAATGGCTTTACCGTTTTTTACCAAATTTTATATTATGCATATTCAGTAGGTCTGAGAATCGGCTGCTCGGTACTTATTATATTGATAAGTGCATTTGTTGAATAAGTAATAGTAAATTATTACAACTCGAGAAAAACGACGACCATGATAGCGATGGACGTTGCCATGGTGACATATTTATTTAGTCACTACAATAAAATAATACGGGCGATATACTTTATAATATTATGGCAAAGCAACGTTTGCCGGGACAGCTAGTACGAATATAAGTATTATTAATGGTCCGGGAGCTGTCAATCTCAAAAGTGTAGTGTATGAATTTTAGACGTGACAACGTCACAACAACGTCTTATAATTCGATATGGGCTGCGCGCACGAAAAAACATGACGCAATATAAGGCGTTACCTCGCTCTGAGGCGTTCCATTTAAGGCTATGACGTTGTCACGTTCAACTATCGTCAGTAAACCGACTTTACAGACAACCGAGTTCGAGTCGAGTTCGAGTCAAGTTCGAGTCGAGTTCGAGTTCGACACAACACACTACTCTCCAACCGTCTTTTTTTGATGAAAATAAATAGTTTAAACTTATAGGAATTCAACAGAAAATTTCTTTGCATTTCAGGAAAAAAATACGCAAACCATTATTGGCCGAAAGAGAGTCAGGCGCAGGCAAGCTTCTTTAGGGCCAAGCTAACGCGAGGCCAACGCTAAAACTCGCGCGGGCGCACGCTCGAGATCGAGCTCGAGCTGTCAGCGCCCTTGCTTCCGACCGCGAAGACGTGGTCGTTGAGGCGCGTGCGGCCGCAACGACCACGTGCACTATTGCAAGGGCCTCTCATAGGGACAACGATGTTCCCGCTCTCCTACAGACGTTTTCACCACTCTCCTACAGATCTTCCCTGTAGGAGCCGCCACCCTTACCGAGCTCCTTTCCCGATGAGTCTGTATGGTCCATTGGAACGCCAGAGGCATCCGGGGGAAAAGGCAACTCCTCCAACACTTGAGGACCTACGAGGTTGATGTCGCTCTCATCAGCGAGACACCTCACCCCCCGTTTGTTTCTATGCCCTCGGCGTTTAGCTGATGCTCGGCACTGTCTACCCCCACATACGCATAAGCCGGCCGCTTACGCGGTTGAACACCTCCGAGATCCACCATCACCTAGCGGTTGGAAGACCCGACTGTAATCGCGGGGGACCTCAACTGCAAGCACCCAGGCTGGGGCTCGCGCGCAAACCAAGACGGCCTTCGCTTCCGGCCAAAAAAATTTATTTGCGTTTTTTTTTTTTGCTGGAAGGCAAAGTTTTCTATAAATACACAGGCAAACCACTGCACATCATGAGGGCAAAACATTTATTCTTTTTTTAGAGTTCAGTACCCAAAGGGTAAAAACGGGACCCTATTCATGAGACTTCGATGTCTGTCTGTCCGTCTGTCTGTCTCCAGGCTGTATCTCAAGAACCGCTATAGCTAGAGTTCTGAAACTTTCACAGATTGTGTATATCCGGTGCCGCTATAGCAACAAATACTAAAATAAAAATAAAATTAATATTCAAAGGGGGGCTCCCATACAATAAACGTGATTTTTTTGGCCTTTTTTGCTCGTAATCAATAATGATAAGAGGTAGGCACTTGAAACTTTCACGAAGGCCTTAAATATAACTGTACTTTAATAACTATTTAATAATTAATAATAATATTTAAATAAAATAAAATATAAAATTAAGGTGGGGCTGCCATAAAAAAACACAACTTTTGGCCTATTTTTGCTCTAACGGTACGGATAACGGAACCCTTCGTGCGCAAGTCCAACTCGCACTTGGCCGAATATTTTACGTACTTCCGGCTTTGCAAATCTACGCAAACCGAGCGTTTTGAGTTCCTCAAAAAAATTTATGCTCAGTACATAGTTTCTTATGTCATGTCATGCCCTCATGACATGACATAAGAAACTATGAGGGCACTTTTGAGATTGACAGCTCCCGGACCATAAAGACTGAAGGGACTTAAAAAGCTGAGCGGCAATGTCAAGTTACTCTTCGAACCTTAAATGCTTTCGACAAAACTGACGAAAAATGAGAAAAATAATAAAGAGTAAAATCATTGTCTCAGTTTGAGGCAAATTCAATTAAAGTCTCGAGAACCCATGTGCCGAAAATTGTAGACTTCCATCCAGCTGCTTTCGCCAAACGCTGCTCCAACAGGGCTAGCATAACACGTCAGTATATTCTATATCTATGATAACAACAGTAGACATGAGAAAGAATGAAAGAATCTATATACTGACAGATTTTATCGACAAAATTGCGGATTTCCATTGTCACTTTGTCTATTCTTCCGTAGAAAGAAACCGTTTCTATGGTGACCACTGACCATGCTATGCCTCATCTATGCCTGCTGCATGTTATAAGTAAACGCTCTGCAAGTTGCAACTCTTTAATTATATCTGCATTTTATTTCAAAATATGCCTAGTAACAAAAAAACTTCTGGCTGGGGTAATGTTTACAAACCTTACCCCAGTGCCCCAGTCCCCAACCAAATCTGTTTTTCGAGTTTTCCACGAAAACTACAAGGTACCTAGTAATGGGCAGGTTTTTTAAGAAATCGATAACATCTGGCTGGGTTATTAGATAAGTATTACATACAAGCTCAACTTATCAAGTCTCCACTCTCCACTCGCCCGTAGGCCGTAATAGGCACCGGGGGGCAGTTCTATCAGCGGGCGTCTGCCTGGTCGTCGGCAGACACGTCTGAGTGAGGGTGCCCCACATTTCCCGTGGATCTGTCAGTTGCGGCGCAGAAAGGAACATGGTCGGGTTTAAGTGGGTGCGGCCACTTACCATCTGATCGGTCGCAGCGAGTCCCACATATACCCCGGTTGTCCTCCCCAGAACTGCCGGGGATGCATAATAGCATTTCCCGACCAAAAAAAAGGCCGTAATAGGCAATAGGGGACACACTATAGCAGATAAGTGGTCCCCAACCTTTTTTCATTTCACAAACATGTTTTGGTCTTGGTGTCGCGGGCTGAAACAAAAATTTTTAGGTTTAAAAAATAACGTTCTTCAAAATTAACGATTTGAAACTTGAAAGTGAAAAAAAATTCACGACTTTCGTCTTTCACGATGACTTTACCTACATTATTTTGCCGGTGGGCGTGAATTTCAAAATGGTTAACATCACGCGGCCCGGGCGGCGGGCCACAAATAAAGTCCCGGCCGGCGGGCCGCAGGTTGGGGATAGCTGCACTGGAGCGTTGGGACTTGGGAGTTGAGACAAATTGACTTTAGTAATTAGTTGTATATGTATATAGGTTTTAGAAAGTAAAATAAGTAACATATTAAGTAAGTACTTTTTTATGGTTGCCGCGGATTCTTGTAGCTAGATAAATCCCGTGTCTTAGATTAATCATTGGTTAATCTAAGTGCCGCGTATCCTAGAATCCAGATTAATTTAGAATTAGAATTATAGAGGTCAGTGCTATAATCAAAAATGTTCAAAGAGAACTTGCGTGTGGGTAGGTAGGAACGAACAATTAGGGTTAAAAAACAATAGACGTGACGAACAGTTCCCAGCCGCTTCCCCTATATTTTAGTTTTTTAACCCCGCAGTTAGTCAGTGTTGTAAAAATCTTACGTACAGTTTACATCCTCTTTGTAAAAATCATTATTGAATACTTACCGTTCCGTGGCGGTTTAAATACTTACCAAAACTCATACTAGTTAATTAATAATTTTATGTTTGTGACTAGTTTTGTAGTTTTGGAAGGACGTTTAAATAATAATTCTATTAACTGAACGTCCTTGGTTTTGGCCATAGAAATTTATAAAATAGGTACCCTTTCACAGTAGGTACTGAGTGTCTTAACTATAAACTATGATTCCACAATCCACTCTCTCTATATTTTGTTTGTTTTCGAACGAGGAGTGGCAACGCCGCGCCGAGCTCTGCCTATATTGATTAATTCTATAAATGGAAGCACGCATTTGCCTGGACAATATTGGATAATCTCGCTCGGATTTTAAGTATTTCGATGCCATTGTGGGAATAATGCGTGGAGGCCAAAGGAAGATCTTCCGACCGAGCAAGGTGGTATGCCCGGTCAGGCCGAAGCCCCACTGACGTCATTTCAGACGTTGTATAAGTAGGTATATATCTTGCCATTCTCCGAAACTTGGATAGCATAGCGCGAATCGCGATGTAGAATAAGACGAATTGTGGGTACCGCCACACCTTTACCTATAGTATTACTTGTAAGTTGTATAGTCACTTCTTCTATTTTGAATCAGTGAATACCTTACAAAACTATGTAGGTATGTATGCGAGTTGCGACTAGTATTATTCTTGTAATCAGCTAGACGTAAATGTCACGTACGCGTACGGTCTTCGATACTGGCTCCCCGCATACGGCATACCTACTGCATACACTGCATACAGCATACATCATACTAATACATGATAGTTGATACTTACAAATTACTTACAATTTACAAAAGTGCATACAAAGTCAATGTACTAATTAGTACATTCGTTTGGTTCTGTTCTTATTAGGGTTCCGTACCTAAAGGGTAAAAACGGGACCCTATTACTGAGATTTCGATGTCATGTCTGTCCGTCTGTCTCCAGGCTGTATCTTAAGAACCGCTATAGCTAGAGTCTAGAGTCTAGACTATATGAAACGGATATCCGGCAACTATCCGGTATCCGGCCTATCCGGCGATCTTATTACTATCCGGCCGAATACCGGATAGCTGCTATTCGGCCGGATGCCAATCCGGCCGAATAGCAGCAAAAAAATATCTGGATAAAAAAAAAGTTAAGTAATTATTTACTTTATTTAGTTAGTCTTAACTCTTAGAAAATATATAAGTAGTTTTAGTTTAAAGTAGAAAATGAATTAATTAGTACTCATACTGCACTAAGGGCAAATTATGGTGAATAAAAACCTGCAACTTCTCTGCATTGAGAGGTAGCGGTTTCGCTTCTCTTCATAAATAAGGCCAGCTTCAGAAAAATCTTTCGCTGTACACACTGCTACAAGGTGCTGAAAGTTTGTGTTCTTTGCACCAAACGGCTAAGTACCGCCGGATATTCGGCGGCCGGATATCCGGATATCCGGTCAGGTGGTCGGCCGAATATCTGGTATCTGGTATCCGGCCAAACTGCTATCCGTTTAACTAAAAAAAAATATCTGGATAAAAAAAAAGTTAAGTAATTATTTACTTTATTTAGTTAGTCTTAACTCTTAGAAAATATATAAGTAGTTTTAGTTTAAAGTAGAAAATGAATTAATTAGTACTCATACTGCACTAAGGGCAAATCATGGTGAATAAAAACCTGCAACTTCTCTGCATTGAGAGGTAGCGGTTTCGCTTCTTTTCATAAATAAGGCCAGCTTCAGAAAAATCTTTCGCTGTACACACTGCTAGAAGGTGCTGAAAGTTTGTGTTCTTTGCACCAAACGGCTAAGTACCGCCGGATATTCGGCGGCCGGATATCCGGATATCCGGTCAGGTGGTCGGCCGAATATCTGGTATCTGGTATCCGGCCAAACTACTATCCGTTTCATCTCTAGCCTAGACTTATGTTTTCACAGATTGTACTGTATATTTCTGGTGCCGCTCGCGCTATAACAACAAATACTAAAAATAAAATATGATTAATATTTCCCATATATATATAATATACAATACAACAAACGTCTTTTTTCACTTTTTGCCTTTTTTGCTCGATATCAATAATTGGTTAAACAGGTAGGCTCAATGATATTCTCGTTTTTCATTTAAGTAAGTATTATTATTTAACTATTATCATTGGGTAGGCTCTTGAAATTTTCACAAAGCCCTTTATTAAAGATAACTTATATACTTATTGTGTTCTTTATTAATAAATAAAAGTACTTACCTACCTACCTAATTAAAAATTAAAAATAAGTGGGGATCCCATACAAAAAACACAATTTTTGGCATATTTTTGCTCTATAACGGTACGGAACTCTTCGTGAGCGAGTCCGACTCGCACTTGGCCGATTATTATTTTTTATATCTGTACTTAGGTGTAAGTATAATAGTAGGTACATTACTTGATACTTCGTTCCTTAGTTTTCACTTTTTTTTACTTTTATGAGTTTTTACCTCTTTAGCCAACGCGAACGCAAAACGTAAATACCTACTAAATATGTACACAGTACAGCTAGGTATTACTTAGACTGGTAGATGTAAATTTTCCTAACGGCCTAGTTGCGCCAAGCCCGAAGCCGTCGTGAGTTCGTGACTCGTCAGCCCCGCGACGTTGCCACTCCGTGCGACAACAACAACCGCGGTGCTAAGCGAGGTGATGCGGGTCGAACGGGCTGTACGTAGGCTGACGTAGTGGGGCAGCTCAGCACACAAAACAACCCAACTCATAAATGTATTAATAAAACTGTATAAAATATGTATATATGTGAACCTGTTACATGCGTGTGTGTGCGTTGACTCTTTTGACGCGATATTATGGTCATAAGGCGATATAATATTATAATAATAATATTTTAATTTATATAAAATACCAAAGAGAAAATATTATACTTAGGTACATGATATACTTACTTACTTAACATATATTATATTATGTCTGGTCTCTGATAATACTAAATATGTTCTTCTTTTTTCAGTAGTCATCAGTCATCACTCATATCATATTATTATGTTAAGTAAGTATTAAGAAATGACCAGCGAAACTGCCTAATTTTGTGGTGGTTTAACTGATAGTTGAATCTCCAGTTCTCTGACAGAATATTTGAAACTTTTGGAACTGGCACCGACTTCAAAATTATGAAGATTGAGTACAGAATTAGTTGAGGTTTAGCCGAATTCGGAAAAAGGCACTACTTATTAGAATATAGGAAAAATTATTTAATACTTTTTAGTTCATATTAAAAGGATATTATTATTGTTGTTACCTTGGAAGTCGGTTTTAATTTTTTGTTAAAAATAATAATTTCACTCTTTTTAGTTACTTACCTACCTCGTAGGTAAACCATCGCGTATATTCTACGTACCTATGTTTAGTTTAATTGTTAACTTTGTTCTTAAAAATGGAGAAATATTATAACGCCGCGCCGCGACACCGTTTTGTTTTAAGCAAAATATTAAAATATTCAGGAGGGGGGGCGCGCGCGCAGCCCCCTCAAATCAAATGAGACACGAAATCCGTATGTTTAGTTTAATTGTTAACTTTTTTCTTAAAATGGAGAAATATAACGCCGCGACACCGTTTTGTTTTAAGCAAAATATTCCGGAGGAATGTGATTTGCATAGTAGTATATGCTTCCCGGTTTTAAAACAACGGCGAAACCCCCGAACTTGTATCTATAAGGATTCAAAAGTTCTGTACAGCACCTTCGGAACCATACACTGGTGCAAAATGTCACTTTTTGGAAGCATAATATGCTCAAAATCCTTCAGAAAAAGTTAAAATCATAAGATGTTTCCATATAAATTTCAAGGAGTCCCCTCGATTACTCATGGATCGCATCATCAGATCACCACTTTAGTGACTATGGTACCAAATGATGACTTTATCTATACAACAACAAAAGAATTTTGTAAATCGGCCCACAAACGACGGAGTTATCCGCGAACAAACATTAAAAAAAAAAGAAAATAATATATACGGTCGAATTGAGTAACCTCCTTTTTGGAAGTCGGTTAATAATGTTTGCCTTGTCAGCAGTATTTAGAAGACTGTTTCCGACTGTGACGGTACCTACAATTCGCCTAACATTTCTGCATCGCGCTAACGAAGTTTTCTGAGCGCGTCGGTATATCGTCTTGGCCGTCCATACGCCAGCTATTTTTTTTTCGAAATGTGCTTAAAATTTTTAATTCCTGTATTGTGGAGGTAAATATCAGTTTTTCCTAACAGGCTATAGGGGTAACAGCTCTGAAAAGGTTAGGAACTACTGATCTAAAGTCTGACCTATATTAGATAAAACTTGGAGATGGTTCAGAGTTATTTTACCTCGAAATTTGAATGATCTTTATGTCGTCAACACAAGAGTATTGTCAGATATGGAACCGCGCGTGGAAACGCGGCCACTTGTGTTGCAACAGGGATTTCGTTGACCTTTCATTTTGACTACGTTTTGTGCTAGTTAAATACAGTTACGTAAAAAATATGCTCGTAATATCAAGGCTAGAATTATTGTTAAGTATACGTGCTGTACCTATTATAGTGTAAACATGTCTGTAAATTATTAGGTATCTTGTTTACATTTTTCGATTTATTTTGTATTAGTAATGAACAAAAAATAATCTTTCCGTTCGAGCTCATTGCTCCTACGAGTCCTACCAATGCATTCTAATTCCTCATACTAACAATTCCGACGACGTACCAACTATATTACAATTTATACCAGCTACTAATAAAAATAATATTCAGACTATGTGACTTCTGGGCGATTCCATTATCGCGGGTGCAACGATTTCACAGACATAAGGCTTCCTACAGGCAAAATAAAACATATTTATTAATAAACTATCCCTTGAAGGGATACATTTTAACCAGTTTAACAATGATTTATAAATGAAAACCTTAATCAAATGTATGAAGGGCCACAAAACAGGTTTGAAGTGCTATCGCGGGCGCAACCGGATCGACCCTCCATTAAGAAATGTGATGAGTTCATAATTATGTGAATACTGGTTATCGTGAAACTTTTACAAAATAACTTGCCTATATTTCAAAATAGCATAAAAAACAAAGAAACTATGTAACTAGATAAAACTTTAAAAGTAATTTTAGGATTTTTTATTTATTTATTTCAGGCTACAATAAGTACTTACAAATATTAACCATTTCTACGATCGCGGGTGCAACATAAAAATTCTCAAATCTCTTAAAGGTAAATTTAATCATAATTCGACAGGAATATAATGTAACATTACAAGCCAATTTGTAATAAAACGGCATTATATATATTTTTTAATTTTCAGTTGTTTATTGACCTGACAAAATAAATTGTCTAAGTAATTCACTAAAAACGATTGAATAGGGTAATTTATACAAAAGTTTTGGACGTTTTGCTATATAAATATACTACAACTAAACATTAATTTGAAGTATATGTTATTTTAATTAAAATATATGGGAAAAAATATCGCGTCCATTAGATTATATTCTCTAAAAACACTCTTAATTATTCAAATTCCATTTTTTACCGATAAAAAATGTTTTGTTAGGAATAAGACATATTCAATCTATATAGACATAATATCTAAAAAATGTAACTAATGCCACATTTTAAAAATTCTTGTTTAGGGGCGGCTCTAGCGGAATGGCCCTTCTACTACTCCAAAATTATTACAAACTTTATCTGCAGACGGTATGGTTATTTCCTTTCTGTCGTGCTACTTTATCTGATAACGCAAAACATTGTTTTGCCGAATTTTTGTAAAACGATAAAATACTGCATAAAATATAAATAATGTGAATCTTTTTATTTGCATTTATTATTATACCTGCTCATAATAATAATTAATAAATAATAAGTAATATTATGTAATAATTAGAGTTATAAAAAAAGAGTTAAGTATAGGGAATGCAAATCTCGCGAGATTGGGGCTCAAGCGAGATCAATGCTGCGAGATCTCACCAGTTTCGAGATCTCGCGAGATTAGCAGTTTGGTGGGAGTTTTTTTTTTTTTGGAAATAATCATAATATTTGAATAAATTAGGAAAAAATTTAATATTAAGTCTTCATCATTTATTTTCACGAATTTTTTCAAAGACTTTTATAGTCCGGGTTCCGTAGAACATTTTTTTTAACTATCAAGCAAAATATTTTTTGTGAGTAGCTTCATTTTTGCGAAAAATCTTGAAAGTGGTAGCTAACAGAGATAGAAAGAAAGGATTTCATACTTTGATTTGATGGTACTAAAATATGGATTGTTCTATTTGTAGGACAATGTTACTCTTAAATTATGTAAGTAACTACATATTAACCTACCAACAACCAAGTACCAATATACAAAAAATCTGCTGGTTAGGGTTCCGTTTTTTTAATATCGAACAAAAATCTTTAAGTAATAAAACAGTTCTAAATGAAATTTATCATCTAAGTTGAGTTGACTATTAAACTGAGATAATATAATCAATTAAATGAAACTATAATATTATTATGTACTCCGCAGATCCATTAAATAGTGTCGGTTCGCGCTTCGAATAATGGCTGGTTTACACGTATAATAAGTAGATAAGTAGTAAAGTAAATTCTAATTGTCATCTAGTTTAGTATAGTCTGTGCGCAACTAGTTGGCCGCTCAGCCGGTATGTGAGTATATGGGCAGAGCGGCCAACTAGTTGCGAACAGACTATACTTACTAAATTTTAACTTGCTACTTTCTACTAAATTTTGTGTTGGCATGCAATTAACAACTTAAAATTAAGTTAAAATTTAGTTAACTAAGTACTTATCAACTTAATACGTGTAAATATTAAGTTGATAAGTACTTTCGTTATAACTTACGGGGACAGGTGGTCACGGACCTTTTCTTTTTTTTCGTGTTCGTAAATAAATAGTAAATTTACTACAAAATATTTAAACTCTAAAAAATATTTTTTAGTATTTAAATATTTAGTAGTAAATTTAGTATTTATTTATATATTTTTAGTGTTTTACTCTATTTTTGAGTGTTTCAATATTTAGTAGTAAATTTACTAAAAAAAAATTTAAAACATTTTTTTTTTTGTGTTTAAATATTTTGAAGTAAATTTTTGTGCAGGAACCTAGGTAATTACTATTCTAAACTGAAAAATAACTCAAACATGTTAAATATTTTTGTATGTGAAAATGATTTTGGTATTACGTTTGTATGAGAAATTCCAAGGGTACCCGGCCTCTTAAGGGCGTTTCCTCCGGAGATTCCGTAATTGACCGTATTTAAAACCTTATTCAAAAAAAATCCTTAATTATATTCGTTACGAGCTTTTGCCCGCGGCTTCGCTCGCGTTAAGAAGTATTATTATATAATAAAAACTTTCATCCCCTATTTTAACCCCTTGGGGTTGGAATTTATTAAAATCCTTTCTTAGCGGATGCCTACGTCATAACATCTGCCTGCATGCAAAATTTCAGCTCGATCCGTCCAGTGGTTTGGGCTGTGCGTTGATAGATCAACATGTCAGTCAGTCACCTTTGAGTTTTATATATATTTGTAATTTAATAAGGGAAAGGCGCTAATGGTAGACACTGAACTAATAGAAGACACTTACGACAAAAATGCCATAAAAATAAGAATTATTCTAATTATTTCTCAACACTGTAAATTTTATAAGCTTCGTATGCTATCTGTTGATGTGAAAAAATATATTAGGGATGCCTTCGGGAACAAAATTTTAAAATGGGATCAGTTTTCGTAAATGATGTGACCGCGTCAACACGCACCCGGCAATTTCTTAGCAAATAGGTTAAGGAAGGCGAAATTTTGCACGTAAGTTTTGAATACATATATTAGATTTTTTGTAATTTCTATTGATTTCATTGGATTAATGGTCATGTTGTATACACTAATTAATGTTTATTTAAGATTTTTTATCAATTTTCCCTTACAATATAAAGGGTGTCTACTATTAGTTCTTGAAAATGTAAAAAACCTAATAGATGACATGTATCTCATCTTTGAGTTTTGCAATACATACTAAAGTTATTTTGTGCTTTATTCTACTACAAAAATCATCACTATTCTCTGAAAATATAATTCTAATAACAATCTAAGAACTTAGAACTACTGTACCTAAAAATGGACATGGTATCTAATATATTAGACCTTGTACTGATCTAAAAATCGATTGCTTTAGTTTTTTAGCAGTAAAAAAAAGAAAAAGGAGAGCAGAGAAAAGAAAGAAGAAAAAAGAAGAGGCAAAAGAAGCATGGAGACTAAAGACTGAAAATAAATTTGCTAGGAAAAAAAAGTCGGGTTGCACTCCGGGAGTGCCGGCAGAAGTGAAACCTTGATTATTAACGTTGTGCAATTTTTTAACCCATTTTTTATGAAAATCGATTATTAAAAAATCGATTTTTTAAATTAATCGAAACCCTCACAATCGATTAAATTTTTAACCCATTTTTATGAAAATCGATTATTAAATAATCGATTTTTTAAATTAATCGAAACCCTCACAATCGATTAAATTTTTAACCCATTTTTATGAAAATCGATTATTAAAAATCGATTTTTTAAATTAATCGAAACCCTCACAATCGATTAAATTTTTAACCCATTTTTATGAAAATCGATTATAAAAAAATCGATTTTTTTAAATTAATCGAAACCCTCACAATCGATTAAATTTTTAACCCATTTTTATGAAAATCGATTATTAAAAAATCGATTTTTTTAATTAATCGAAACCCTTACAATCGATTAAATTTTTAACCCATTTTTATGAAAATAGATTATTAAAAAATAGATTTTTTTTTATTAATCGAAACCCTTATAATCGATTAAATTTTTAACCTATTTTTATGAAAATCGATTATTAAAAAATCGATTTTTTAAATTATTCGAAACCCTTACAATCGATTAAATTTTTAACCCATTTTTATGAAAGTCGATTATTAAAAAAACGATTTTTTTAATTAATCGAAACCCTTACAATCGATTAAATTTTTAACCTATTTTTATGAAAATCGATTATTAAAAAATCGATTTTTTTAATTAATCGAAACCCTTACAATCGATTAAATTTTTAACCCATTTTTATGAAAATAGATTATTAAAAAATCGATTTTTTTTTATTAATCGAAACCCTTATAATCGATTAAATTTTTAACCCATTTTTTATGAAAATCGATTTTTAAAAAATCGATTTTTTTAATTTATCGAAACCCTTACAATCAATTCGAGTTCGAGTTCAAGTTCGAATTCGAGTTCGAATTCGAGCTCGAGTTCGAGTTCAACACAAAACACTACTCTCCATCTCCAACCGTCTTACGGTTTTTCCAAGGATTTTCGATCAGCACGAGAATCTGACGCGAGTTTCACAGTTTTTACCCATCCCACAAATTAAGTGCTTAACGCCGCTAAAGAAGTTTTCACTTTAAAAATATGAAAAATTAAAGGAAAGATAGTTTCAGCATGGAAGAATAATGAATATACGTGGACCCCCGGTAATCCGGCAAACATTATGCAGGGCAGTGTCGGACTATCGAATTTGTCGGATTATAGAGCACTGCCTAAGACCCCTATAGTCCGGATTTTTTTACGAAAGAGTACCTTGTAATCCGACAAATTACATATCTAATGACGAGAGTCTATATATTATACGTACATATGTATGTACTTTGAAGTACAAATCAGACTTAATTTATGTAAGTCGAATTTAGTAAATTAAATAACAATTGAGAGCTTACGTTTTATTACAAAATTAAGCATAAATGCACATACATGTCTACCAAAATAATCAAGAATTATTAATCAAAATCATGTAGTGAATACGATCTAAAATATCACATTTTTCTCTTTCGCTTCTGGGTTTGTGACGACATTACTAGGTACTACATATACCTAATACACAATGAATAAATAGTAAACAATGAACGTATGCTAGGCCGTACCGCTATCACTAGTAGTCAAATTCAAACTATATAGCGGTGGCGCGTACGAGTTGTGACCTGTTCAAACTTGCGTGATCTATATTAGCAAAGATTGTCAAACATAATTCTGTCATGTCGGATTACAGGGGGCGCCGGATTAGACAGGGGCCGGATTATCGGGGGTCCACTGTAATCTGGAGACAACGTGGATAATATTTCTGATGCATGTAGTTACTATTATGAAGTAAATGAAATCTTTTGAAAAATGGCAAATAAAGACCAAATAATAGGAAAAATGTAAAATGTAATGTAAAGTTCTATGTCTACTATTAGTTCATATTGGTGTCTACTATTAGTGATGTTCGTTTTTTGTGATGTCATCTATTAGTACTTATGACTAAGTTTACAAAAAGACAAATAATATATTTTTTAATTGATTTGTCAGAGAATAATTATAATAGTTTTATTTTGTAAGAGTTACTGAAGACATGGAAGAAGTTATCAATCCTTTATATTCATAAATATATATTTTATAACATTTAAATGTTTCATGTTTCCTTATAGTGTCTGCCATTAGGCCCCTTCCCTTAATTAATAATAAAATTAAAATTAAGTAAATGTTTAAGAGGGGCTCCCATACAAAAATACACAATTTTTTGTCTACTTTTGCTAAGATAAAAAAAGATATAAGCTACGAAATTTTTTAAATCTCTACTAACGATAATATCGATGCCTTAGTTCACAAATGCACTAACAACATGTTACATGAATGTCAACTTTACAGGGGAGCGTTTTCAAGTTTCGGAATATTGAGATCTGGATTGCATGAAAGTAGCATATCTTAATTAAACAATTTTGCATGTATTCCAAAGACTAATCCTTTAGCTACATTACATCTCAATATTTTGTTATTATCATAACAATAACATTACTAAAAGAGCCAAATAAACCTATAAACCCCTATATAATACATTTGTGCACAATGCAAAATTACTTTTTACAGGTAAGTATTAAGTAAAAAACACAATAAAACTTTCATAATTTACCAGGCCAAAATAAAGTAAAAGGTCCATAATATAAAAAGACAAAGGTAAATTAAAAGGTTTAAAAAGTTTAATAAAACAGAATAATGAAACAACCAGTAATTTGTTATGATCATAATGTTTAATTTTAGGTTAAAAAAACAGTTTAAATTACTGAATATAAAGTAAGCCCTAACCTTAGGGCATTCATCAATGATAATAAAAAACTTTTAAATTAGTCTTTTCTTCCTGAAGGACTATTATAAAATTTCACTAGTACAAACAAACGTTGTTATACTAGTGAAATTGATTTTTAAAAACACTTCAAAGGAAAAAAGCTAGTTAAAGATTACAAACAATTATTAAGTATAAAAAATATCAAATATTCCTCAAGGACAATAAATTCGTTAATTTAAAAAATAAAACAAAAGGACTAAGCCATAGTGGCCATATCTATAAGACTCATTAGACTAAAATGATAATCACACATGATATTTATCAGTCTTTAATTAGACGGTCACAAACAATAACTTTTTGAATAAAGAGGAATTATGTACTTATAAGAAACTTTCAAATAAAAAAAATCAATTAAGTAACATTTTTTAATTTGATTTAATCTCGCCTCATAGAACGCACGGGTGACCAGAGGGCTGGAGCGTATTTTGGCCAGCGATTAAGCCTGGCTTTACAGCGGGGCAATGTCGCTAGTATTCTAGGCACTCTCCCTAAAGGCAGCAGTCTGGATGACAATCTTTTTTTATTTATTTTTTATTATAGTTTAGTATTTATTGTATTAGTTAATTTTGTTTATTTATTACTTAATTTTATTTTAACTTAGATTTTATTATAGCTTTTGTTTGTATATTAAATAAACAGATTATTAACATTTGAATTTAAATAAGCCCTTAACCTAATCCTTGGCCATTCTACGTCAAGAAATTTGACTAAACAAAAGAAATCTTAGTCATCAAAAAATATAAAAGGCAGTAATCATTTAATTAACACCTTCACTGCGGCAAGTAAAATCTTAAACCTACGTCTGGTGCGGCGGCGGGTCAAAGTGTGCCTCCAATGATATTTCCGCCAATGCGGGGTAGGCCTTTCTCGACCCACCAGCACAAGGTTAGATTAAATTACTATAACTTTGCGAAAACATAATGTAGGTGTACAGTTTTTGGACTGTTGGAATAACCTTGAACCCAACTACTTTAGATTTAATTCGCCCCGGGATCTGCCAAACAGGAAATGAGAAATAAACCAGGGAAAGTGGCGGGTCGATATCGACCTGAACCGCACTAGAAAGTATTTTTAGTAGAGATGGGAAAAACAAAAATAAGGGGATATCGAAAATATATATTTTTATTAATATATTTAAATTCCTGTCTTTAAAACACAAAGTCCGTTTTTGTTTGCACATTCTGCAGTATGTTTTTTTATTTTAATTTCTTTTTTGATTTGACACTCATGGTCAAAGATCATGTCCTCATCTCAAGGACATGATCTTTTGTTTCCTGCTATCGTGCGTTGTTAATTTTATGAAATGAATAATTATTGTATTTTAAAAAGATAAAACCGACTTCAAAATAGTACGTAATTGAGAATCAAAATTACCAATTTTAAACACTACTGAAGCGATTTTGATGAGCAGTATTCCCGAAGTTTTTCCCGAAGTACCCAGTACAAAAAAAGAATTACTTTAATCGGACTAGTAGTTCCGAAGATGTGCGAACACAAACATAAAAACATACATAAATATGTATGTCACTTTAAAAATTTGTCACATTTGTTCAAATGCTGATAATATAGACTAAAACATATCAAAAGTAGACAGTTCTGAAAATAATACATACAATATACAGGTTGAATTGATAACCATTTATTGAAGTCGGTTAAAAAACGCGACGTACGTCAGTTACGAATTACGATTGATTGCACATCACTAACTGGCGAGGCGGACGCTCGGTGCGGTATCGGGTCGCCAACCGCCTGCTTGTACGGCGGGCGGCAATAGGCCCACTGCCGCACTGAGCTGATTTTTGACACCTCCAGTGCGTGGTAGGCCGATAACGACCTGCCATATTTTTTTTATAGGGAAGACCTATAATTTTGAACACAATCTCAAATATATTTATTGCCTCTGTCATACTTTTACAAACACCTGAGATAATCGTTTCGCACCGAGTGAGAGAACATAGTTTTCTTCGTCCGCACCAGCTAAAATTCCGCGGCAGGCCGATTTCGGCCTGCCCCGCAGTGAAGGTGTTAATAAAAAAACAAATTACAAAATATCACTCCTTGCAAAAGCATTAATAGTGAAAGTATTTAACATACCATATCCCTCAATATTTTTTAAATCATATGTGTTAACAACACATAACACACTGCCAAAGCTAGCGATAATAAATGAGCAGATATTATAAATGTACATTTGTGTTTTGTATTTTTCAGTAATTAGTGAACCTAAAATCAGTTACGTCAATATTTTTTTTGGATTTCTAAAAATAAAGGCGGTTAATACATTTGGTAACCAGAAACTATATTTATAACAACTGTGTCACTATGATTTTTAACCGACTTCCAAAAAACGAGGAGGTTATATGTTCGGCTGTGGATATTTTTTTTTTTATTTTTTTTTTGTATGTTCAACGATTACTCCGCCGTTTGTGAACCGATTTTCGAAATTTTTGCTTTGTTGTATTTGGTTTTACTCCAATTTGGTACCATGTTCACAAAGTGGTGACCTGATGATGGGATCCAGGAGTAATCGAGGGAACTCCTCGAAATTTATATGGAAACATATGGTGATTTTGGTTTTATGTGAAGTGTACTAAGAATATGCTACCAAAAAGTCAAATATTGGGTCAAGGTATACCATGGTTTCGAAGATGCTGAGAGAACTCCTGACTCCTTATAGATACACGTTTGGGAGTTTCGGCGTTGTTTTAAGAACAGAAAGCATATGCTACTATGCAACTCATATTCATCATCATAATCATCATCATCATCATCATCATCATCATCGTCTTCATCATTACCACGTCGTGTTAAGGTCACCAATGTCTCATGGCACAGAATAGATAATAGTACAAGGCATAGGTGTGGATATACTAATAATAATAATAATTTTATACTGTATAACAACACTTTGTTTAAATATACACGGCGGTCAGCGCCGCGGAGGCGACGGTATCGCGGCGCGTGGCGGAAGACGACAGATCGAATATACTTTACTACTTTATATACAGATCGAATACTATACTAACTACTTTATAAAATTTTAATAGACAAAATATAGAATTAAAATAAAGTTATTTTAAAAAGAGCATTTAAACAAAACAAAGTCAATAAGTGTCTTTTTAATTAGTTATACTTATTAATCGATAGATGGCGCACTAAGTATCGATTTGAATGGATTTGAAATTGAATTCTTGATTACAAGAACAGCTGTCAATAATTATGACAATATTATAATACATTACTAGCTGTCCCGGCAAACGTTGTTTTGCCATATAAATAATTTTTGGTATGAAAAATAGATGTTGGCCGATTCTCAGACCAATATCCTCACAATATGCTCACATAATTTCATGAGAATCGGTCAAGCCGTTTCCGAGGAGTATGGCAACGAAAACTGTGACACGAGAATTTTATATATTAGATGAGTAGCTACGCTACATCCTATGCAAGTTTATACAATTTTTTATCTGATAGATCCTTGGATCGTGGAAAAACGAGACACAATAGCCTTTCTATTGTTATCGCAATCGCCGGTGACCGCTTGGGGTTTGAAGTAATAAAATTGTTAAATTACTTAGCACAATATGTTCACTTCACTGATAAATGATAATATATTATTTTGTGAGTGTGAACTGTGACTCTTAACAAATTGTAATAAGATACGTAAAATATACGCGAAGGTTTACCTACTAGTGTAACTAAAAAGAGTGAAATTATTATTATTTTTAACAAAAAATTAAAACCGACTTCCAAGGTAAAAACAATATTAACATTAATATGAACTAAAAAGTATTAAATAATTTTTGCTATCTAATAGTGCCTTTTTCCGAATTCGGCTAAACCTTGACTATTTCTGTACTCAATCTTCATAATTTTGAAGTCGGTGCCAGTTCCAAAAGTTTCAAATACTCTGTCAGAGGACTGAAGATTCAGCTAAGTATCTGGTACCGACTTCAAAATAATGAAGATTGAGTACAGAAATAGTCAAGGTTTAGCCGAATTCGGAAAAAGGCACTATTAGATAGCAAAAATTATTTAATACTTTTTAGTTCATATTAATGTTAATATTAAACACTTGACCGTTATTTGAAGCATAATGATTGAGATAGGCACTTCCGTTTCCGCAGATTTTACCTCCTTTTCTTTCCTGAATGTTGGTAGCTCTGTCAACCTTGGCGCCATTATCGAGCAGGTAGAGGGAGAATTCCCGCTCGACTATGATCATTGGCGTCTTGTTTTCCGCACCGCACAGTCGTGCTCAGAAGCCATTACGTATATACCTCCTTATTATATAACTCCTAGTTATATAATTTATGTAAAAAGTGAAATAATTTCAGTGTTGTGTTTTACCGTTTTTCAAGTGTTGTGGTAATTCACGTAAGTTATATTTTCATACCCTTATTTTCTTGCAAAATGCAAAGATGAATATTTCATATTATTAATAACGATTTTATCGTTCGTTTCGTTATTTTAATAACGAATTTAAATTTAAATACTACATTTAAATTTTTAAATATTGCAATTTTCTAGATAAGTTCTTGTGTTTGTGTTCTTTCCTAGGTTAAGGTAGCTATTAATAATGAATAACGAATGTGAATTTGTTAATGATTCGGTAGTGACACCAGCTAACGATTTGGAACTACCCTCTAATGCAGTTAATAAAAAGCCTTGTTCTTTTGCAAGGTCATCTAGTAGTTGTAGTTCCACATGTGATTGGAGCTCGTCATCGACTTCTACTTCACACTGCAAACGTAAATCGGGGCGCCGCCGCCACAAAAAAAAGGGGGGGGCAAATACAGACAGCGCCGTGACGACCATTTAGCTAAATTAACTCAAGAGGTTAATGAAGAAAAGGGTTAATTCTTTTTACGAAAACCGATCTTTTTTTCTTCAAGGTCATGCAGATGATTGTTGCATCGACGATACTGTCAGTCGGAAATTATATTGCGAATCAAATGAAAATGAAACGACCGTTAGCAATTCTTTATAACCGAATCTTGTTTTTGAAAATGAAACGACCGTTAGCAATTCTTTACAACTGAATCTTGATTTTGAGAATGAAACAACCGTTAGCAATTCTATACAAACGAATCTTGATTTTGAAAATGAAACGAACGTTTGCAATTCTTTACAACCGAATCTCGTTTTTGAAATTGAAACAAAACTTAAAGAAACGCCCGTTCGGAAAACTTCTCCGGGGTGTTTTGGCTATATTAAAATTATATTCAACATACTAACGAATGGTCAGAAGTTCGTTATTCTGAAGTTCAAAAATTTTATAATGATATAATCATACATTAGTTTTTGTCGATTTAGAGGTCAATGATGAGCTTAAATATTTCGATTTTCTAAAAAATCTATTTCACGTGGACAAATCATACGCGGCATTATTATATTGCGTACTTAAACAGCACGAAGCATTGCAATCTGCTCTTAAGAAATTGTTACAATGGTCACACGCTTCAAGCTTGACCCCTGAAGGTTTAAATGAAACCGTTAGGAATTGTATCACAATGTCAGATTTACTTCAATTAATTTGTGGTCATAGAGCTGAGGTTTTCAAATGAGACGCAATTATCAATTTCGTTCGCGACCCAGTTCTTACAATCATTTTATCTAAGTAAATTCCGAGTTGCTGGTGTCACTACTCGAAAAGACTGAGGGAGCTCGCAAAACCTTTGTTGCGAATAATCAGAATAATGTTGCTGCCGCTGCGCAAGCGGGTTCTAGCAGCAACAGTTTCGACTCGCCACCCCCCGCAAGGGCAGGCTAAGAGTTTTATATCCGCGCAGGGTATGTCTATGGATGTTGTGCTAGCTCGCACATTTCCCATGCTCACAAGCCTGCGCAAGGCTGTTCTTACAATCGTCTCCCGCAGGGACAGAGAAATAATTTTGAACCACGGTCAATACCTGGCAATGCACGAAGTATTTTTCACTCGAGAGCTTAGCCTACTCCCACAGGGGCAGGCTAAGAGTTATATATACCCGCGCAGGGTATATCTCATGGATGTTGTGCTAACTCGCACATTTCCCATGCTCACCAGCCTGCGCAAGGCTGTTCTTACAATCGTTCCGCGCAGGGACAAAGAAATAATTTTGATCCACGGTCAATGCCTGGTTATGCACGAAGTTCCGTTCACTCGAGAGGAGCTCGATTGGATAACAGAGGGAATTTCCACGGCAGAAGTACCCGTAAATGTGCCGCTTCTCTTTAGGACCTCGGGAATGCCAAAAAAAAAAAAACGTAAGTACTGACAAACAAAAATTCAGAGCGGGTCAAACTTTGAAGTTTTACCGCCGTTGGCAGCGCCTAGATGCTCCAGGTTATCTGTTAAAGATTGTAAAAGGGTACCGCATACCCATCATGGAGAAACCTCCTCGGTTCATAGCAAAATTGAACCAAAATCATTTTCTACCACAGAGTCGGAGGATATGTCTCTCCAAATTCGACAAATGATACACCAGGGTGTACTAGAAGTTGCCAGCCCCTCACCAAGTTTAATTTCGACAATGTTTCTGGTCCCTAAGGTCGACGGGTCCTGCCGTCCTATTTTCAATCTATCCACTCTACTCGATTATGTTTTGACTCGGCCATTCAAGCTCATAAATATTTAGTTAATTACAGTTTTTATGCAACCCAACGATCGGCTTTGCAAAATATACCTGTCCCAAGTTTATTTTCACCTGGCAGTCGCTCCATCGCACCGACGGTTCCTACGTTTGATATACAGGGGACAGTTGCTGCAAATGACTTGCTTAGCGTTCGGTCTCACCACTGCTCCGAAAGTTTTTGCTTCCCTGACCAATTGGGTTACACAAACCCTCAGAGAGCAAGTTCTACGTATCATCGTTTATTTAGACGATTATCTAATTGCTCATTAAAACAAAATCATCCTACAGGAGCATGACCAGATTTTGCTTCAAAGACTTCAATATATAGGTTAGCAAATAAATCTAAAGTCTATACTTACGCCTCAACAAGACCTGATTTCTAGGTGTTTGTTGGAACACGTTACAAAACGAAAAGCTTTTTTCAGGCGAGAAAATGTCAAAAATTCAACAAAATATTTTACCTGTCCTGAGTCCTGACAAAGGTCTGGTAGATCTAAAGACCTTGCAGAGCATCGTCGGAATCCTGAACTTCGCCAGTTTCATATTTCCGAAGGGGAGACTACATTACCGAGCTCTCTTGTCCCTTCTCATGGACATGGAAAAGCCTGCATTTCTGAATCGCTGCTCTCTACCGAGACAAGCGTTACGTTTAGCGACGATCTTCGTTGGTGGTTGCGAAGTCATCATCTATCAATTTCCATTCATTGGAGCCCACCGTCGCACTGCTTGGCAACAGATGTATCGGACCTAGCTTAGCGTGCTCAACTCGACCACCTTTCCTTAACGGGGACAATGGACATGGTCAGCACAAGAAAATTTCATGCATTGCAATCAGAAAGAGCTTCTAGCGCTCTTTTTCTCCGAGGTCAGCATCAGACTCTCACTCGCTCGACAGTTCTTTGGCAGAGCGACAATCGAACAACTAGAACCTATATTCGCGAGTCGGGACGAGGGTCGCACCAGGTCAGATGCCCTGATGGACGTAACCATTCAGATTTTTCGAGTTATTGGATCATTCCCAAATCTGTTAACTTCTTGCACGGAGAAGTTCAGAAAACTTAGTGTATCTCTGACCGGTCTATTTGCTTCCGCCGAAGCTCATGTAATGACTAATTGTGTTAACTCTCGACTTGAACGATCAAGCAGCTTTATATCACGATACCTTTTCTCAGGTGTACCCCCTGGCTCCTAGCCTGGGTGTTTCCCCCACCTTAATTAATACCCAAAGGCCTGGCTCACCTAAATCAGGCGCCAGGAATTTATCTCCTAGTGGTTCCACGCTAGGAACGAGTATTTTGGCGAGCAGATCTCAAGTCGAGTGCAATAGCAGCACCGTATACGATTCGCGATCTGGAGAAATGCCTAATCGACATTTCAACGAGGGTCCCTCTGCCAAAGATCAGGAAATGACCCTGGAAGTATAGAAATATGGGGGTGGTCGCAAAATTTCGTAGGCTGAGATGATAACCATATAAAATTATTATTGTTATTATCATGACGACCTTCTACTCTCAAAACTTATAAAGTTGCCTAGAATGATGGTTATCGGTGTAAGTTACACAGATGTGATGCTCACAAGCCGACGGCCACAGTCCTTGCAAATTTTTTAGCATATCAATTTTTAATAGATATAAACTCTCTTAAAACACTATTTTCTTACATAAATAGGTAATATCTACCATGTCTGATATGGATATTTCTGGCCCTTTGATTTCTCGTTTTGGTAGAACATGTTAAAATCTATTGCATTGAAAAAGCCTGTTCAACATAATATTATATTCAAAACTTTTTGAAGTCTTATACTGTTGACGCAAGTAATCTATTTGCAGTCTCTAGACATACAGATATTTTGCTTTTGTTTTCGTTGGGCAGACGTGTACATGATCTTACACTTCTTAGTGATGATAATCACATTAAAGACTTTGACTAAAACGAACAGTTCTGATTCTAGGCAATTTAGCTGGAAGATTTTAACTTTTAAGCAATTCCAGTGATAAGCAACCTTGCTGTTTATTGGCTTAAAGGCTGTAATCATAATCTTCATCGCTGGCGTAGCGAGTAGCGAAGCTAGATGTGCCAATTTATTAACGAATTTGCGAGGAAAACCATCTGCCGCGTTTAAAACTGTAATAGCTGGCTGGATCCAAACTAACTTGTCTGAGGCAACTGAACCACCAGGTAACGTCCGCTCAGCTGTGGCTAAAAGTTGGATAAACAATGTATCCATTGATGAAATACTTTTGGGCAGTTATTGGAAATCGGTACAAAAACAAGTATTATCATCTAATTCTAACGATTAAGGAATTCTTTTGTTCCTTTAGTTGATTTCATTATGTCCATATCAAAGCTTTTATAATTTATATTTTTGATTTGTCAGTCAGTTTTGGATGTATTTCTAAAAGGAATAATTTTATTTTATATTGTTATATTTTCTTTTCACATTGGCGTCTAACAACATTTTGTCACATTGGCGTCCATCATCACCAGGCGATAACAAACACGTCTCAATCATTATGCTTCAAATAACGGTCAAGTGTTTAATAGCAGCGTTTTACCCTGAAATAAAACGCTTATTAAATACTTACCTTATTTGAAGCATAACTTTTTATTTCTGCCTGGTGTCATTTCGACTCAATGATCATAGTCGAGCGGGAATTCTCCCTCTACCTGCTCGATAATGGCGCCAAGGTTGACAGAGCTACCAACATTCAGGAAAGAAAAGGAGGTAAAATCTGCGGAAACGGAAGTGCCTATCTCAATCATTATGCTTCAAATAAGGTAAGTATTTAATAAGCGTTTTATTTCAGGGTAAAACGCTGCTATTGTTTTTACCTTGGAAGTCGGTTTTAATTTTTTGTTAAAAATAATAATACTAGAAAGAGACGGAGTTCCGTTATTTCAATGTGCGGAGACGAAAGAGCATGACATTTAATGTGTCTGGCACTTAAAAACTGAAAAATTAAAATTTTGCAGTTAATACATTTGTGAACTAAGGCATCGATATTAACTATTGTATAGAGAATTTAAAAAAATATATAACTTAGACATTACTATCGAGACTTTATGAGATTAAGAAGGGAGTGTCGTACCCGGCACTGAGGGACAGGGAGGTGGAACGAATGGCTCTTGCGATTGAGGACCCACATCCGGCAGAGCAGGAAGAGCTGGGGTTCGGGATGGTAGACGAGGACTCGTATGCTGTCGTGGTAAACCGCCACGTCCATAGGATCTATACGGACGGCAGCAGGATTGAGGGCCGAGTTGGGGCCGCACTCTCTGTATGGAAGGGTGAGGCCGAGACAAAGGCCGTCAAGCTTGCTTTGTCGCCGTATTGCACCGTCTACCAGGCCGAACTTCTAGCGCTCCAAAGAGCTGTAACTATAGCCTGCAAGAGAGGAGAGGTGAAGGTCGGTATCCTCAGCGACTCCAGATCGGCTCTTCGGGCGGTCACCCTTAATTCTCCTCATCCCCTAGCTGTGCAAACAAGGGCGGCTCTCCGAAAAGCTGCATTGCAGAGGCGGGAGACTTCCTTGTTTTGGATAAAGGCGCACGCTGGGTTGAGGGGGAATGAGAGAGTTGACGAGTTAGCCAAATTAGCCGCCCTGGGATTGAGGAGGAAAACCGACTACGATCTGTGTACTGTTTCATTCTTCAAGCGTATTTTAAGAGAGGATACGATTGAGGAATGGGACAGGAGATATGAGGTAGGAGGGACGGCCGGAGTCACGAAGCTCTTTTTCCCAAGCGCTGCTGCTGCATATAAAATAGTCAAAAAGATAGACATTAGACCTTACACCACGCAGATACTGACCGGCCACGGCGGATTCGCCTTCTACTTGGAACAGATTCAAGCTGAAGGTGGATCCGTCGTGTCTGTGTCAGCCCGGAGTCGAGGAGACGGTTCCTCACCTGCTACTCGAGTGTCCAATTTTTGCTAGCAATAGTTACGATATTCAGCAAGAGTTGGGTACATCGATGACGGGTGAGAATCTGCCATCCATCCTGGGGGAGGAAAAAGTGGGACATCTTCCTAGCTTTTTGCAGGAAGATCGTGGGTGTAGTTTATAAGAGAAAGAGTAATATTATAATCTGTGATACTAATTAGGTTCTATTGATAGGTTAACAGCTGTGATACTAGGGCCGCTGTTTTATTGATATTTGTATTTTTATATTGATATTTTTTTTTACTATTGACATTGTATTTTTTAATTTTAGAAATTTTATTTGTCTCCGTTTCTGTTCTTTCTGTCTGTTTTCTGTTCCGTTCCGTTCCGTTTCTGTTTTAGAAATTTAGAAATTTAATTTTATTAATTTGAATATTGTTTTATTATTGCCTTTTTTAAATTATTCATAGATGCATATTGTGAATAGGAAATGTATTTGGAAATTGTATTAGCCATCATGTGGAAAACCAAAAAAATAAGATTCTGAATTAACGAGCCCTGATAATGTTAGGGGGAGGATTTAAATAATAATAAAAAAAATGGATTGTTCTATTTGTAGCAGGGCTCGAAAACGTTATTTTTAATAACGGTTTTTATTCGTTCGGAACGGTTCACTGCAATAACGTTTTTGGGAACAAAAACGTATTTGAGAACGATTTGAGAACGTTTTGAAAACCGAAATGTTTGGATGTTTGGATCAGGGCTCGAAAACGTTATTTTTAATAACGGTTTTGATTCGTTCGGAACGGTTCACTGCAATAACGTTTTTGGGAACAAAAACGTACGTATTTTGTTTTTAGGCAAGTAATTATTAATATACAAAAATTTGGCAAAGTGCAAGCAGAACTCGTGCACGAAGGGTTCCGAGTTCCGTACCATTAGGTACAGAGCAAAAATAGGCCAAAAAATGTTTTTTGTGTATGGGAGTCCCCCTCAAATATTTATATTATTTTAATTTTAAATGGTTTTTTTTATGTTTTTCACTCTATTTCGATTAAAATTTCCCAGAGCTTTTTTTTTATAAAAATAAGTTTTTTTATTTAATTCGTGATGAAGTAGAAACACTTTATATGGCAAAACAACATGATATTTTGTCGAGAAAGCTAGTATGTAGTTATATTATAGTAAAAAAAAGACGGGTTGCACTCCGGGAGTGCCGGCAGAAGTGAAAACTTGATTATTAACGTTGTGCATTTTTTTTAAAACCATTTTTAATTAATCGAAACCCTTACAATCGTTTAAAAAAATATCGACAATCGAGAAAAAAAACAATCGATTGTTCGATTAATCAATTTCGATTAAAATTAATTTTAATCATTACTTAATTTTAATCATTGCTTAATTTTAATCATTACTTAATTTTAACTATTACTTAATTTTAATAATTACTTAATTTTAATAATTACTTAATTTTAAGCATTAGTTAGTTTTAATCATTACTTAATTTTAATTATTACATAATTTTAATCATTACTTAATTTTAATCATTACCTAATTTTAATTATTACTTAATTTTAATCATTACTTCATTTTCATCATTACTTTATTTTAACCATTACTTAATTTTAATCATTACTTAATTTTAATCATTACTTAATTTTATTTTAACCATTACTTAATTTTAATCATTAAGGTCAATCAAAATCAAGTCCGTCTGGGAGGTAAGTCCGTCTAGCGGCAATAACTTCCATATTTGAACGACTAGTTTCATATGGCTCAGTGGGTAAAACAATATTGCAAAGTTTGTTTGACCTAAGAAACAGATGTGTCGCTACTAACTACCTGTTACGAAAAAAATGATCTCAAATTTTTTCCCGTTTTGTACTCGCAGTCAGAGTGTAAGTCTCTGCCAAAAAAATAAAAAAAAGTGGAAATACGAAGGAGTTTTTGGAGTTTCTTGGATTACATAAATAATTTAGTGATGCTTTTACTTATTACTGGTGTTCGATTCGTTAATATCGCTTTAATTTCGTTATTATCACCTGCAACATGTGTCTAACCTAAAATTGCAATAATTGGGAAGTCCGTCTAGTCTTAATAAGGAAAGGCCGTCATATGCCGGTCTTGCCTCGAATCAGATAGTGTCAACCTTGTCGAATCAGATACATGTCTTTATTGTTAATTTGCATTTCAACTTAGGACTACTAAATCATAGCATTGCCCAAATTTTACTGCACGAAAAGAGCATACAAGAGGGGCTGATAAAAATTGCAAAAGTTATAAACAATAAATTAAAAAAAAGAAGGGTTTGGTTTTTTTTTAATATTCCAAATACCAAAATTTATTTGAAATAATCAAAAGAATCATGGCCAAATTTATATAGAAGCCTGGACTCGACTTTTATTTTTGATGTCCCAAAATAAACTATAGTTAGATTTGGTTGTTCTTATGCTCTAAACATAATTCCGTTTGAGAATTATGTCTAAATAGCCACGATTTTTTATAATAATTAATAACGTTTACAATTATTTTGAGGTTATACTTAAGAACTACCTTTTAACCGACTGCGGTGTAGCCTACAAGTGTATATTCGGCGATCTCGTTACTAATTATTTCAATTTTAAGTAGAGTATTACCCAAAAAATTGAACGAATGCGAATGATCGCCGGCTGTCAGAACATAACGAAACTAAAATATATTGATCTTTTTTGTGGCTATTTAATGATGATAATGATGACCTTTCTAATGATTTTCGATGCCTTAAAATATTAGGGAATTTGTGCTACTAATGGCATATCGGGACGTCACCACCCACCTGGTACGATTTGGCCATTGTTCTTTGAAAAAAGACCCTAGAGCAGGAAATTTCCTTAAAAATCCTACCTCCCGGACCAACAACCCTTAAAATTTTAATTGAGCGGCGAAATGAAAATGTTTGCAACCACTCAGACTTACGATATGCCGGACTTACCTTAAAATGATATAAAATTAATTTTCTCTGGAATGCGAACTTTATTACCGACACCTTAAACACATATTTGAATGGCCGTTTTGCGGCTTTACTAGAAACCGTTGTCATGCATTTTACTTCACAAGTTAGGGCTATACTGCTGCTAGACGGACTTACCTCAAACTATAAGGGAAGTCCGTCTACACGCCGAGTTTTTAAAAAAACCACGTAAGTAAAAAAAATACGGCAATTAAGATTATTATTAGATCATTAATCATTATAGGTCTAATAAATATATCGCCTATAATTTCCGATGACACAAGTTACTTTAAAAAGCAAATCTCAAGTCAATAAATTATGTTAAACTTTAATTTTAGAAAAGTATTGTTATATTATTTTGACTTCGACACATTGACCTTACTTAATTTTAATTATTACTTTATTTTAATCATTACTTAATTATTATTTTTTTTTTATTAAATAAGGGGGCAAACGAGCAAACGGGTCACCTGATGGTAAGCAACTACCGTCGCCCATGGACACTTGCAACATCAGAAGAGCTGCAGGTGCGTTGCCGGCCTTTTAAGAGGGAATACGCTCTTTTCTTGAAGGTTTGCAGGTCGTATAGGTCCGGAAATACTGCTGGTGACAGTTCGTTCCAGAGTTTTACAGTGCGCGGCAGAAAGTTACGCGAAAAACGCACTGTGGAAGACTGCCACTCATCAAGGTGATGAGGATGGTATGTTTTTCGCGTGGGACGATGGCGAAAAGTTTCAGGTGGTATGATTCCGAACAATTCCTCAGAGCACTCCCCGTGATATAACCGATAGAGGATGCAGAGCGAACCTACATCTCGGCGTAATTCCAAGGGGTCCAAGCTGTTTGAAACACTATGAATCAACAATTCGAGCGGCCCTTCGTTGAATACGATCCAGAGGGAGCAGTTGGTATTTTGGCGCCCCTGCCCCGAGATGAGAACAATATTCCATATGAGGCATTGTAGAGTTGTAAGCGTTGGTCCGGACTGAAGTACTGTCTCGCTTTTAATTATTACTTAATTTTAATCATTACTTAATTTTAATCATTACTTAATTTTAATTATTACTTTATTTTAATTATCATTTAATTTTAATCCATATTTAATTTTAAATGTTACTTAATTATTACTAATTTTAAATATTATTTAATTTTAAATATTACTTAATTTTAATTATCATTTAATTTTAATTTCAATGTTACAACACTAGTAACTCTCCGGTTGGAGAGTTAACTAGTGTTGTAACATTGAACTTGTCTTACGCGTTTTGTATGGTTTTTCGATCAACACGAAAATCTGGCGCGAGTTTCACAGTTTTTACCGATTTTTGCTTTTTTGCTCGATATCAATAACGATAATAGGTAGGCTCTTGAAATTTGTCATAGAGTCCTTGACTATATGAGTTCTTTATTAATTAATAAAACCAATAAAAAAATAATAAAATTAATCCCATAGAAAAAACACAATTATTGACCTTATTTTGCTCTGTAACGGTACGGAACCCTCTGAGTGAGTCCGACTCGCACTTGGTCTATAATTGCCTCGGCGTGCTCGCCGCAAACGAATGCCCGAAAAATAATAGTTAATTTTGTTATATATTTAACTTTTCATCGAGGAAACGGGAAAAACGGTTTAAAAACGTTTTAAGGATCAAAAACGAAAAAATCATAACGTTCTCAAATACTGTTCCTAATAGCGTTCTGTTCCGAACGAAAACGAAATATAACGTTCTTTAGGTACGTTTTGAAAAATATAACGTTTTTCGAGCCCTGATTTGTAGGACAATGTTACTTTTAAAAAAGGTTCCGGGGGAGACTCCGGAATGAAGCGCGCGTCACGTCGCCGTTAATTCGTGATAAAGTGTAGTTATTAAGATTTTATAATAATTGATATGTATGTTAGGGTCTACACTCTACAGTCACAGACGGACTGCATTTCAACTGCAATCCAACTGCGATTTGCAGTTGGATTGCAGTTGAAATGCAGTCAGTCTGTGTAGACCCTTAGACATTAAGGTATAATATATTGTATGGGCCTAGGTAGCCTGATTTAAATAAATAAATAAAAAATAAATTAAATTATGTAATGTATTAACCTACCAATATACAAAAAATTTGCTGGTTAGGGTTCCGTTTTAGGGTTCTGTAATCAACAAAACTTGGTTAACTTACTTGTTAACTAGTTGGACGATGAGTGATGATTGTTACATCAACATTGGGCCGAGGAATGGGTTCATTTAATGAATGCGCTAGTCGTTCAATCAAATCGCAGATTAAACCAGATGACTGCGACACATATAAAACTGCTTGGTTGTTGATCTCCTTTTCAGGATACATTTTGAATCTAGGTTAAAAAACTATTTAACCCATCAGTCGTGGCAAAACGAGACACAATAGCTTTTTTATTGTTATCGCGGCCAGATGTGGCCTCTTGGGACTTCATGAATAATTAATATATAAATTATGAATAATAATGTAATAACTCCTGCTATTTTAGTTCTTGTGTTGTAACTTGTAATCTTTTAAAGCATAATGAGAACTCACCATGGTGACGAAATTTGAAAAACCTCAGGAACAAATGCCCAACTTGTGTCCAATTATAACCTTGAAAGTTTGTCCTTGCTGCTGCTTGATATCTTCGTTCTTGTGGTAAATGCTAAAATAAAAATAAAGCCAAGATGGCAAATACGTTCGTTTTGGTCGTGAAACCAGAAATATTTGGCGGGCTCCGAGGAGCCCTGGGGTTTGGACAGGAGAGAAGGATGGGATGGGTAGGGATATTGGGAAACTGCGAGTGGCTCGGGCACAGTGAATACATCACCGCACCTCCATCTTCACTTAAAAGTATACTTTACAAACTAATTATAAAAAACTTGTAAAATTCCAAATATACTTTGTTTGTTTTTACATCACAGAAACCTACACCTGACCGAACTCGCAGCTGAGATCAATAATCTACTTTCTGTACAAACATATATAATCTTGAATATGTCAACAGTTTTTTGTATGTACCGTATCGCATTAAAAATCTACTACTAGAATTAAGTACATCGAACATTCACTTGATAATTTTTTTTAAAGCTCTTTTCCAGCGGGGTGTTCGCGCTTGGTACGCGCTAGAGTGATGCCTCCCGTTGAAGTGATGTCCGATGCTTACAAATAAAAATACATTGGTCTCGAAGTAAATAAACGATACGACTAGCGGAGCGCGGCCCCGGCCCGCCGCCACGAGCCTCACCGCAGAGACACTATAAAAATATAATATAACGCCTCGTTTATAAAAAAAATGCAACATTCGACGCCTTGCAACGACAACGATCGCGACGCGGATCCACGACATGATACGCTTTCACATAATTATCCTTAAAATAAGAAGATCAGTCAAGACAAACTCAAAAACTAGTCTCACCTGAGGGAGAAAGCGCAGCACGCCGATACTAATCCTTATAAAAAACATCACAGTAGCGCCATGGACTCGTTGAAGGTGCAAGGCGAAAGCGGCGAGGGTCGGAGCGCCGGGCGTCGCGCAGCCACAGGCCCGCAGCCTGAACACGAACAGTCTCCACCATATTTTTTTGTTTTTTTTTCTCGTTTTTAAAGGCGATACTGTCTGCACTGAGGCAGTGGTGTCTGTGATTGCGCGTTTGTACTTATCTACTAAAATTTTCTCAAAATAATACCTAACTCCGGAATTTTGTTGACGTCGGGGCGACATCGCACGATTTCCACCGAGCGATGCCGTCCCTCGCACGTCGTAAACGCTCTTTTGCGTTACGAAATAAAAAACTTAGCACGAGAGAGGCGAAGGCGCAGTCCTAGGACGTCGAACGACTTAGGACTGCGACTTCGGGCACTAACACTAGAGTCCTTGCAGGGCGGTGTGAGTTACGCTGTGACGCTGAGGTTGAGAAGAAGTTTGAGTGACACGGCGCGGTCGGGCTCAGGTCGACAACGGCCCTCCACGCGACGCCAGTGGGTGGGAGGCGGAGGCAGCGCAGCAGCCTCGGGGGCTTCCCCCCACTTACTGCACGCATATCGCTCTTCGCGTCGGTCACGTTCCCGCTCCCGCCGCGCTGCTCCTAATGCTGGCAGACCCATTCGGATGCTGCGCCGCCGCCCACGGATCTGTTGCTGAACTTGACAGTTCATTGCCCCGCTCGGCACGATTATTCTTAAATTTTTTCTTTACAAACTATGTTGGACAGTTCACTTATCACTTTAGTGGTTGTTTTGCGACGTCCTCGGAGTAGAGTGCGTTAATTGCACGAGACAAGATGGTTGCCGTACGCGCACGCTCTTTTGGTCAACTTCGTAATCCGCCTTCAGCCTCGAAGCGCTGTCGATCTCCGCGGATGACACGTCGAAACACTTCACTGCTTCACTTTCACGACTATAACGTCGACGGTCACACTGCTAGCTCCGGTGATAAACAAATATGGGTACACGATACGGACGCCACTTTTCCATTATTCGCACCTTCACCTCTCGATTTAGACTACGTGACGCGCCTTCATTTCGTGACTTTTATATCGTAATGGCGGCTGCGCATAGAGTTGCGCAGTGGGGGTTTAAAGCGAACCATTCACGGCCATAGAATTAATAATATTATACCTATACTACCGCGAAACATGCCAACTTTGCCCGCTTTTTTCGAATAATTTTAATTCTTGGAAAAAGAAATGTATGGAAGTGTAATATTTTTTTGCCCTCTGCAACTACAAGGCATCATGTGCAGGTGTAGGAATGTCAAAAACATTACTTCTGTTCATTTAATTCTATTTATGATTGATTTTCATGCCGGGTAAAGTTACCTGCACTTGTAGCCAACATTGCCCACCTTGATTTTTGACGTAAATATGAACTTTGCGCAGGTGGCATCAAAATCCAGTGAAAGAATTTTGGAAAAGATGGCGTTTACTATAAACATTTAAACGATATCGCGAATAATATCCTACTAAATTGACTGGGCAATGTTACCCTTACATTTTTTTCCTTTTTTATACAATTTGCATTTTGGTCTGTAAGAGTACTAGGGCTGCCACATATCTATAAAATTACTTAATCATCTTTTACATTATTATCAGGAATATATTATAAATATTTAATTGCTTCTGTTTATTTATAAATCCATATCATCATTATATTATTTGGCTGGCTGAGCAAGGCATACAGTAATAAAAAATGTCATCGATTTTTAGTAAAGTATTTAAAAATGTCCGATTTGACAACCCTAAGGATTTTTTGATACCGGGCAATGTTGTCAATCGGTGATCGGAACACTGCTGGGTTAGTTTGCCCACCATAATAAGTTTTATTATATAATTCCCTGATTAATTACATTATCACTATAATACTCTATAGATATTATTTTATAATATATCAAAAGCAAACTAACCTGTGGTTTCACCATCACGCACAATTTACTCACAAATCTGCACCACAATTTGCCCGCAAAAATACGTACCGTTTTTCAGAAGTTCCAACAAGTTACTGAATAAAGTTAGCACTACGGGGTATTGTCAATGTTATCAGTCATATAACCTATTTTCCGCCAAATTAAACAAATATTTCCATAATATTAAAATACCTCCGTACATCAAAGATTTGCTTAAGAATGGATCTTAGGGCAAAGTTATCCTATGTGGCAAAGTTGGTACGTATAACTAGAATATAATATTAATTCCATGTCCACGGCAGCTCTTCACTGGTCGTCGTCGCATATTGTCGTCACAGAGTACTTTTTTAGGGTTCCGTACCCAAAGGGTAAAAACGGGACCCTATTACTAAGACTTCGTTGTCTGTCCGTCTGTCGCGTCTGTTTGTCTGTCTGTCTGTCTCCAGGCTGTAACTCAATAACGGTAATAGCTAGAGAGTTGAAATTTTCAGAGATTATGTAAACAACAAATACTAAAAACAAAAGAAAATTAATATTTAAGGGGGGCTCCCATACAAGAAACATGAATTTTTTATAACATAAAACAATGTAGTGGTGATTGGTGGGCGCTCTTTGTGTTTTTCATATACATCATATCCTTGGATAATATTATGTTACGCACGACCGAAAACGCTCATAGAGATTTGAGCGGAAAAATAGCCCACAGCTCGTGAGCTATTTTTCCGCTCAACGCGTTGTGACTTGTGAGTTGTGAGTTACAACTCACAACGCGTCGTGGTCACTGTAAAACAGCCACGACGCGAAATTCACGTTGTAGCTCTAATGACGATGCGTTCTGGCAGTCACAAAAAGACTACGTAAAAGGACCATGACGCATTCTGAACATTTATTCTTACCATTCGCTTGTTAACAATACCAACGAAAACGGTAAGTCAAAGAAAAGTTTTCAAGACAGACAAAATACTTCGTATTCCATAAGAAATAATTTAAATTAAATACTTAATGGTTTTATGTGATTTCAAATTATTAATAATATTATTTTGTGTTCAGTACTTTGTTACTTCATATTAAGTATGTTGTTTTTTAATATAATGTAATCTGATCTCAATAAATAATAAAAATATAGTTTTATTTTAATTTATATTATTTAAACTAGATGTCCTGCGCGGCTTCGCCCGCGTTAATTAGGAATTTTAACCGTATATTTTCCTGTAAAAAAATAGCTTATGTCCATTCATGTGGTCTACTCTATATCTATGCCAAATAACATAAAAATTGTTCCAGTTCGTGATATAAACCCTTTCTAATAATTTTCCCAGTATTTTACACATTTTGTTCTGTTTCTTCGGTCCTACTAATGCAAAATCTTAGCGTGATAATATGAATAGCTATAGCCTTTTCTCGATAAATGAGCTATCTCATTCTGAAATATTTTTTTAATCGGACCAGTAGTTCCTAAGATTAGCGCGTTCAAGCAAACAAACAAACAAACTCTTCAGGTTTATAATATTAGTTATGTACTTATACATTTTTTTAAATCGCTTGACAAACTCGAGTCTCGATCTAAAAGACTACGAAAGTCGAAAAGTACCAATAATAAGGTCATAATAGGCTCATAATCATTCGACGATGCATGGCATAATATGGTAGTGATTATGATGATGACGATGACTGTAATTACGTAGTAGCATATTAATATGCTCTTCGTTCTTAAGACAACGCCGAAAATTCCAAATACCTATCTATAAAGAATTAGAAGTTCTCTCCGCACCTTCCGGACCATGATATACCTCGGTGCAAAATCTTACTTGTTAGTAGCATATGCTCAAAATACTTCTCACGAAACTGAAGTTACCACATGTTTCCATATAAATTTTGAAGAGTTCCCTCGATTACTTATGGATAAGTAATCGAGGGTCTGATGGTCACCACTTTTGTGAATATAGTACCAGATTGGGATGATTCATGATACCCTATACACCAAAAGAAAAAAATTTAAGAATTGGTTCTCAAACGGCGGAGTAATCGTTGAACAACAAAAAACGAACATAACATCTCCCCCATTTTGAAAGTCGGTTAAAATCGTAGCCTATGTGTTATTATGATGTATAAGCTATATTATTGTAAAGTTTCGTTAAAATCCATTCAGCAGTTTTTGCGTGAAAGAGTCACCAACATCCATACATACACACATACAAACTTTCGCCTTTATAATATTAGTAGGAACTTAGGAAGGATATAATTCAAGACGTGAGTGGATATATATAATTATTATGCTACTAGTTGATGCCCGCAAGTTCTACGTTGCGCCAGACAGACAGACATACAGTAATTAAATAATAATATTAGTATGGATATTATGGAACTATGGACATTTTGTAAATAATAATGATAAACACGTCATGCAGTGATTTAGTTAAAGAAAAATCGGTTGTCTGTTAAGTCGGTTTACTGACGATAGTTGAACGTGAACGTATGACGTTGTCACGTTCAACTATCCTTAACCCCTTAACCCTCGCTTCCGAATATCTATAAATAGAAACAAACTTTTTCGAATGTAACCTAAAGTTATTTCGATGTATTTCTTTCAAATCGACCTATGCAAAGAACAAAGTTCTATTTGAATATATCACCAAAGTACTTTTATTGTACTCGTATTTTTTACTGCTATCGGACCTCTACATTTTATAAAAAAAAATAAAAATTTAATAAAAATGTTACGTAAAAACAATAATTACTACAAGTGTCACCTCACTACCAACTTCAAGTAGCAAGATATCGACAATTGCAGCACTTACGTCAGCGTCTTGTTGGCCCAGCGGGACAAGCTAGATAGCACGCGGCGGCAATACTAAACTTTTCGCTTTCTTTAAAAAACATATTGTAAATGTAGGTACTATAGCATATATAACAGCTGTCCACGCAGACGCATCGCTCACTCAAGTAGGACAGGAGAGAGACGGATGTCGAACGCTGCCGAACGCAAAGGCCGATTATGCTTCCTTGTCGCTCGTTCCGCGCTCTCCCTTGCACTTCAAGCCTTAAATGGAACGCCTCAGAGCGAGGTAACGCCGCATGAACTGTCATGTTTTTCGGGCGCGCACCCCATATCGATTTATAAGACGTTATCACGTCAAAAATATTTTGTAAAAATAATTACAATATTATAATCTTCCATACCTATGGACGATTGATCAATCAAGAACAAATCAAGAAAAAAACGAATAGCATATCTCAGCCACGACACGAATTCGCGTTATGGGCTTTTTGTGATTGCTAGAACGCGTCGTGGCCGTTTTCATTAGAGCCACAACGCGAATTTAGCGTCGTATATCGCTGTGACTACAACGCGTTGTGACTTGTGAGCTATTTTTTGCTCACTGTGCGTTTTCGGTCTTTGAGCGTAACATATTATGTAAATAAAAATGACTGTTAAAGCAAAAATCAATAGGGGCGTTAGTTTTTCCGTAAAGTGTACAACAAAATATTGTGAAGGTTGTGTTGTGGTATATACTAGGGCTCGCTTCGCTCACCCTGATAATAATATCTTAATTATTCTTATTATACTTGATCAATGGGACACGGCGGCCGGTAAATATCTTCTCTAACGGGCGTATGTTTCATAGGTGTACAGTGAACACCAACATGACATTTTATATGTACTTGTAAGTATAGGTATGCCAATAAGGTTCGTTGTTCTTTAGTTTGTCTTTGTAGTAAATTTTATACATGTTTAATATTTAAATTGAACATGTTTATTTAGCTGGAAAAGCTTTTTCTATTAGCTTTGTTGATTCCCTAGGTTAGAAAAATTTAAATCAAAATATCTTTTAAAATTGTGAAGTGAAAAAGGGCCCAAATAGATAATTATTTTTGACGTGACAACGTCTTATAATTCGATATGAGCTACGTGCACGAAAAAACATGACGCAATATGCGGCGTTACCTCGCTCTGAGGCGTTCCATTTAAGGCTATGACGTTGTCACGTTCAACTATCGTCAGTAAACCGACTCTTAACGGACAACCGAGTTCGAGTAGAGTTCGAGTCGAGTTCGAGTCGAATTCGAGTCGAATTCGAGTCGAGTTCGAGCCGAGTTCGAGTTCGAGTCGAGTTCGAGTTCGAGTCGAGTTCGACACAAAACACTACTCTCCAACCGTATTTTTAGGGTTCCGTACCCAAAGGGTAAAAAACGAGACCCTATTACTGAGACTTCGATGTCTGTCCGTCTGTCTGTCTGTCCGTCTGTATCCAGGCTGTAACTCGAGAACGGTAATAGCTAGAGAGTTGAAATTTTCACAGATTATGTATTTCTCTTGCCGCTATAACAACAAATACTAAAAACAAAATTAATTGAATATTTAAGGGGGGCTCCCATACAACAAACGTGATTTTTCAAACATTTTTTGCTCGGTATCAATAATGACAACAGGTAGGCACTTAAAAATTTCACAAAGGCCATAATTATGTGTGTACTTTAATAATAATTTATAATAATATTTGAATAAAATTAATACTCAAGGGTGGCTCCCATACAAAAAACACAATTGTTGGCCTATTTTTGCTCTATAACGGTACGGAACCCTTCGTGGGCGAGTCCGACTCGCACTTGGCCGATTATTTATAATTATTCACGAAAAGTGATTATTGATTTTAAAAAATATGCAGTAATAAAAATGTACCAGGGAATCAACTAAATAATCCAAATCCGGAGAAATGCCCATTAATATGTTTAATAATAATTTGTTAATAAGTATTGAACAGCAATCCTTATTTTTATTATGGCCGCCATCTGCGTGAAATCGACGTGAGGCGACGCAAGGAGGCAACAAAAACATAGCCTGACTAAGTTAAATACAGTACAGACACAAAGATATCAGCTGCGTAAATTGGACTTCTCAACATATTCGGGTTATAAGCTGTTTATGTTGCACATTGCAGAGCTAGGTACGTTCATGGCTAGGTAAGTATATATATAAATTTATAATAATTTAATTATTTTTTTTAATATTCGGGACTGTGGATAATACTCATCCCATTGCGACATTGCGATGATAAAAATATGTATACATTGTATATATTTTTTGTTACTTTAGTTTTATTTCAGCAAAATTGGTTCAGTGGTTTGGGCGTGAAGAAGTAGGCCAACCTAACCTAACTTAACAGAAACACAGACAGACACACTTTCGCATTTATATTATTATTTATTACATAGATTAGTATTTAATTTGTGTTATAGCTGTACCGTACTTATTTAAGTACTTATAATAATTAATAAGGCACGGTATGCTACTATAGGTATGGAATTAATCCACATTTTATATGTGAAAGTTTAAAGTGTGTCTGTCTGTCTCTTACCTCTTTACGCCCAAACTGCTAAATACTAAAGTAGTAGTCAAAGTAGTATTCCAGTGCGATAAACGAATTTTGGCGCAACGGAGAACTGCAAGCGCCCACGCAAAGCATCAAGTTAATAATAATAATAAGTTTCTTACCGGCTGTTTATGTATCCATCTCACTTTAACGTTAAAAAAAGCAAGAAAGAGACAAAAAAACGCACAGAATACATCAGCTGTTTGAGCCGCGCCGGGAACAGGATGAAACAGGTGTCAGGTTCACAGCTGAGCATCCCGGAGATCGTGCGTTTTTGTGCGTTTTCTTTGTTCGTTTTTTTGGTAAGAAACGCTCTAACAGCTGAATAGCTGGTGTACACACTACACAGTACTAGGTACACATCCGCTTATTTAGGGTGATCTGTTGAACAGTGGCCCAGAAAAAGTTTGAAAGCTCATAACTTCACCGAGAGTGATTATAATCGTAATCTTTTTGATATGTATTATTTGTTGTTTATTAAACTTTGAATTTGCATTAAAATTTTAGTTTTAAGTCTATTGCAAATTTAACAGTTACTGTTTTTTGAAAAGTCGGGAAATGGTTCACTGTGTACTACCATATTATGTACGTACACAGTGAACCAGGGGGTTAGCCTACAGTGAACCAACGCCTAAATTTTATTAATTTGGGGTGATATAATTTGTTTAATAATATTATTAGTGATATAATTTTAATTTTAAACAAATTATATCACCCCAAATTAATAAAATTTAGGCGTTGGTTTATTTCCATATGAAAATAAATGTTTTATTTGCGTAAAAATTAAACAACATTAAAATTAACATATTTTTTTAACAATTTAAAATAAACATTTAACAATAACATAAAACAAATATAAATGCTGTGCTTAGGATGTTTTTATTATAATTAAAGCATTTTTAGCGGCACCACCCTATTTTGAGCCACTGTGCTGTGTTCGTAGAGTCCACAGGATGTGGACTCTACGAACACGTGAACATGTGAAATGGAATAAGCGCTTAAGTTAGTAACATTTTACTTAAAATTTAATAATTTATTTCTTGTTTATGTCCAAAAAGTTATATTAAATAATTTTCTACAACTAAACAATATGTTCTATTCAATCAAGAACCTGTTTTATGTAATTTAATAAGAATAGAATAAACTTTTTAATTTCTGCACTTTAACTGAATCACCCATATAATCTGCAGAATACCTAGTTAATATGCAGTCTAACTGGTTTACGCACATTAACAGTAACATTTACATAATATTATTATATTATTGTATTTATCTCAGTATGTAACTATGTATGTGTGTTTTATGTTTGCGTTCGCATATCTCCGGAAATACAAGTCCGATTTAGGTGATCAGTGATCACAGATTAGGTACTAGTATATAAACACACCGGCAAAATTAGCGGAACATAACAAAATTTAATTTTTTTTAATTATTCGCTGTTTTTATATATTTATTTATTTATTAAATGATTGAGGATTAATAAATAAAACTTATATAAATTTAGGGCATAAAAACGTGTAAAATAGAAAAAATCTGCAAAAATCAAAAAGTAAGAAAAATCTTTGAAATTTGAGTAGTAAGTTTTTAAGTTAAATTCTTCATTTTTACTTAAGAAATGCCATGTTTAAAGCGTGTAATGCCTTCTATGGATCTCAAGAGGGTCTGGATACGCCATTCCATGCTTGCATTTTGATTGTCGATCATTTCCTGTGGGATATTCTTTTACTCCTCCAGTAGCACCAACTCGAGCTTCTGAACACATTTTTGGAGCTGGAGTTTTAACTCGTACCGTTCACCCATTGATGTGCCACACGTCCTCAATCGGATCCATATCCGTATACCGTGCTGACCTCTCCACCTGGGCTACGCCAGCATCATTTAGGTAATAATACCCGATTTTTTACTCTATGGACGCGCATAAAATTGAAGTTACTGCCTAAAACTGTGTAAAAGGCACAACATGCAGTTCTAGGATGTTTGTGCTATAGCCCTGTACTGTCAAAGTACCATCATTAACAATCATCAGCTCCGTGCGGGCTCCAAATCATATGACACCCCAAACCATTACGAAGCCTGCATGATAGGCCACTGTGTCCGTTAAGTTTGATGGTCTATAGCGTTCTTTACGATTTATCCACATTCCTTATCGCCTGTCAACCAAATTTACACAGAGTTTTCTCCCATCACTGTACAGCACACGATTTCACTCACTTGTTAAATTTTGATGTTCACGCGCAAATCTTAGCCTGGCTCTTTGCGGTCCTGTCTCATGTTTTGGTGCCCTTGCTGGCACTTTTGAGTTTAATTTAACTTCTTTGATTCTTCTTCTTACTGTACAATCACTTACACGTCCATCTCGGACCTGTTTCGACAGGTTTCGTCTCTGCAAAGCAGTTTGAGGTCGATTTCTTAAGGCGTGTACCCTTACAAAACGATCATTCTGAACCATTGCCACCCGAAATCTGCCTTGTTCTCGTCTCCAAACGTAAGATCCAGTCTCTCTGTAGCGTTGAAAGTTACGATGGACCACGAAAGCCGACACACCTAAGGTCTGACTGACCGAACGGTAGGTGTGACCTTTCTCTATCGTGGTTACAGCTCTAGCAGTCGTAGATGCTGGAAAATCACTGATTTTGTATCTAAGCAATGTGTTCTTCCAAAAACCAAACAATCAAATGAGCTGGCATACCTTGCACCCCGCTAAAAACGCCATTCTTATCAGAAACACTTACGACGTCAATCATCGAAAAACACTTAGTAGGGCATAATTGCAATAAAAATGTGTTAGCTTCCCAGTTGTGTTCAATATTTTATTTCTTAAATGAGCTTAGAAACTATAAAAAAGGATTTCACACAGCCCGACCCACTTGAATTCAAGTTGTGGCCCTTTTTGCCTATGTTCCGCTAATTTTGCCGGTGTGTGTATATTTTGTAGATAAGTGATTCTTTTTTTGTAGTAGATATGTACTTACTAGGTATTGTTCAAGTTAGGGAATACTGCTAGTATCATCAAAATCGGTTCAGTATAGTTTTTGAGACAGGGAATTCAAATCTTAATTACTTACGTTATACGTACCTATACTTTTGAATTCGGTTTTAACTTTTACCTTTTTAAAATACTATTTTTAATTTTTTATTTAGGTACATAGATACAAGCCTAAAAGCTCGGGCCACTGGAGACTGGACTCGTGTATCGAGATTCGAGCGTGACCCGTCTCCAGCTATCACTCCCAACACCCAACTCCCAAGTCCCAACCCGAGTCCCAACATGCTCCCTCGGCCACCGTGCAACCAGCACCGGTTACCGGCGCGGCACGGAATGGCTGCACATCAGTGTCTGCGTACAGCGTACTTTCCTTTAAATTCGGTACTCTGAAAGGCCGATTGGCGATTAGTTTCGTTCACTAATGATTTCAAAAAGTTTTTTGAACCAATTGTGTAAATATTATCAAATAATAAAACAACATGTTTTCTTTTGATATCAGCTGCTTACGCAAGCGATGACAAGAATATACTTAAGGTGTCTTTGTCTGATAACAGGAAAATATCGTATCAACTAGGTACCAGTGGCGTAACAATAGGGTGGCAGGGCTGCCAAAATGCCACGAGCCCCCGACACGAGAGGGCCCTGGCCCCATAAGCCCCAAGGTCAGAAATATTTTATACATTGATTGTCAGGTACAATAATTATCAACGCGACAATTTTTACTAAAGGACCGCTGACCCATTGTGTGCGGACTGCGGCCTGGCATTTTTGAAGATGAACTTCGTTAAGGGGCCGGGTGCCATCGAAATTCTCATTCATATACGTAATACCAAAATAATTTTATCATACGAAAATATTTAACATGTTTGAGTTATTTTTCAGCTTAAAATAGTAGTTACCTAGGTTCCTGCACAAAAAAATATTTAAACACTAAAAATATAGTAAAACGCTAAAAAATATATAAATAAATAGTAAAATTACTACAAAATATTTAAATAAGTAAGTACTTACTTACTAAAAAATATTTTTTAGAGTTTAAATATTTTGTAGTACTTAAGTAAATTTACTATTTATTTAAGTATATACATTTTTTCTGTTTATTTATTAGGTATATATTTTTTGGTGTTTTACTATATTTTTTAGTGTTTAGGGCTAGATGTCGTGGAGTCGGACCTGCGCGATCTTCAAGTCACAGCTGTGGCAAGAAACTGCACAAGACCACGACAAGAGGCGCAAACTCGTGTCGGAGGCCAAGATCCACTTTGGGTCGCTGAGCCATCGTAGTTAGCAAGTAAGTATTACGTATGTGTCGCAGCCAACTGGTTTAAATAGCCGATCAATCACACGACTATACGTCGTTTAGCCGACTTGTTGACTGCAACGTTCAACACTACATCTAGATGACGCTTAGCTAACTGGTTAAATGGCAAATTAACTAAGCTGACCGTTAGTTTAGTTTTATTATTACACAAGCGCAATGATAATAAGCAGAATAAATACTTGTATTCTAACTCGTTTTGAACACAATTGCAATTAATACCTTCGTGATGCATTTCATAATCCCGTAATTTCTCCTCGAAATTCGAATATTTGTTTAAATTTTGATTCACTCGTATGTGAATAACTAAGCTAAAGCCCCCATAATTTCTGTTACTTTAATAACACTTGTAACGTATATAATTTACGAAAAATATCTTAATACAATCACAAGACACCGGCTAGTTGACGCCATATTGTAAACAAAACGCACCTAGCGCCCCGGTGGTGAGCGCTGAACTAATTCAATCAAACGGCGGCGGCTTGAATCAGCTGTATTTGTGAACGTTTCGAGCGACTGAAATATTCAATTAAAAAGCTAGCTGTGAGATTGAATGGCGTTGTTCAATTATTTTTAACAAAAAAATGGTTGCCTGTAAAGTCGGTTTTACGGGCGAAGATTTTACGTGACAACGTCTTTTTCTCGGTAGAATATTTATTGATATGAATGCGCGCTGCGCACGCGGCAGACCGATCATAGTTGAGTGGGAGAGAGACGCAAGGCATTCGGCGGGCCTCTCTCTCGTTCGGTGACTCATCGTAACGTTACCGAGCGTTACACTTTTTCATAAGTGACTCCCAGCCGCAACCTAATTTAAGACGTTGTCACGTCAAAAATTAAAACCGACTTCCAAGGTAAAAACAATAATAACATTACTTAATATGAACTAAAAAGTATTAAATAATTTTTACTATCTAATAGTGCCTTTTTCCGAATTCGGCTAAACCTCAACTATTTCTGTACTCAATCTTCATTATTTTGAAGTCGGTACCAGATAGCTGAATCTTCAGTCCTCTGACAGAATATTTAAAATTTTTGGAACTGGCACCGACTTCAAAATTATGAAGATTGAGTACAGAAATAGTTGAGGTTTAGCCGAATTCGGAAAAAGGCACTATTAGATAGTAAAAATTATTTAATACTTTTTAGTTCATATTAAGTAATGTTATTATTGTTTTTACCTTGGAAGTCGGTTTTAATTTTTTGTTAAAAATAATAATAATTTCACTCTTTTTAGTTACACTAGTAGGTAAATCTTCGCGTATATTTTACGTATCTTATTACAATTTGTTAAGAGTCACAACTCACACTCACAAAATAATATAATATTATCAGTGAAGTGAACATATTGTGCTAAATAATTTAACAATTTTAATACTTCAAGCCCGAAGCGGTCACCGGCGATTGCGATAACAATAGAAAGGCTATTGTGTCTCGTTTTTCCACGATCGAAGGATCTATCAGATAAAAAATTGTACAAACTTGCATAGGATGTAGCGTAGCATAATATTTAATATTATCATAATTATTGACAGCTGTTCTAGTAATCAAGAATTCAAATCGATAGGTACTTAGTGCACCATCTATCGATTAATAAGTATAACTAATTAAAAAGACACTTAATGACTTTGTTTTGTTTAAATGCTCTTTTTAAAATAACTTTATTTTAATTCTATTTGTCTATTAAAATTTTATAAAGTAGTAAAGTATTCGATCTGTATATAAAGTAGTTAGCAAAGTATTCGATATTCTGTCTTCTGCCGCCATGCGCCACGCGGCGGCGCGGGGCGGCAACGCCGACCGCCGTGTATTAAAAACAAAGAGGTGTTGTTATACAGTACATAATTATTATTATTAGTATATCCATACCTATGCCTTGTACTATTATCTATTCTGTGCCATGAGACATTGGTGGCCTTAACACGACGTGGTAATGATGATGATGACGATGATGATGATGATTATGATGATGAATATGAATTGCATAGTAGTTTATGCTTTCTGTTCTTAAAACAACGCCGAAACTCCCAAACGTGTATCTATAAGGAATCAGGAGTTCTCTCAGCATCATCGAAACCATGGTATGCCTTGACCCAATATTTGACTTTTTGGTAGCGTATTCTTAGTACACTTCACATAAAACCAAAATCATCATATGTTTCCATATAAATTTCGAGGAGTTCCCTCGATTACTCATGGATCCCATCATCAGGTCACCACTTTTGTGAAAATGGGACCAAATTGGAGTAAAACCTAATACAACAAAACAAAAATTTCGAAAATTGGTTCACAAACGGCGGAGTAATCGTTGAACGTACAAAAATAAAAAATAAAAAAATATCCACAGCCGAACATATAACCTCCTCGTTTTTTGGAAGTCGGTTAATCAAAGGGCTAGCTGTTTGATTGAACGGTTATTTTAATATTCGTTATTTTATTTCAGTAAAAACCAAGCTTTCCGACCTCGCATGAGTCGCACGGCTCACACGGTCGTACCTCTCTAGTTAGTAGCTACAAGCTAGCTACTATCTAGCTACCATGGCCTACAGGCTACGAATAATAAAAACCAAGGAAACATAACTCCCATACTTCAAACATTTTAAATTTAGCACCTTTTCGCAAACTAAAATATGACAATTCAGATTTTCGCCAAGGTCGTATCCCAGGTAACGTATCATAATATTGCGCGCCGGACGACAGCCTGCGCGGTTATTGTCATTGTCAAAGTTATGAAACAAGGCCGTTGACAATAATAATTATCAATTCAACCTGGTTGAATGTCACTCGAGTATATATACACGAAAAATGTGTACCGAACACATGCATAAATGTGCATTTTGTAGCCTTTTGGTGCACTTTTTTGACGGAGTTACTCTTCCTTAGTTTTTATTATTCGTAGCCTACAGGTTAAAAATCACTGTCAGGCAGACTGATGCATTGCAAATAATTGCAATGGGGATTGTCCATTTTTTTTTAATTTTGCTCATTACAAAAACATTTCGAGGAATAAGGTCAGTGATCGTTTTTCTGTATATAAACGAAAAAAATACCCATTAGTTACTTATATTTTTGAACAAATATGTTTAACCTTAGTTTGACCTTCAATGGCGTTAAATTAGGAATAAAGTCGACCAACATTACGTTTCGAACTTTTGGTAAGCTTCTCGTATCAGCTTTCACATAATGAGAACTTGCATATTTTGACGAACCAGCCATTATAAATAAGATTGAAAGGAAAAAAAACATACTGCAGAGGTCAATTGGCCGCCGATGATGACGTCAGAGCGAAACTTTAAAAATTTATTGAGAAAAAACTAGCCAATGAATTTCAAAATTATTTAATTTATATTCTTAAAAATAACCTATTTTAACGAAAAAAAAAAGTGCATATGATTTTTTTTTTGGACAATACCTATTGCCTGTGCTCGATGGGTAAAAAGACTATCTGTCACTTGTCTTGAAGTTTACATTGAGGTTTTGACATTTTGACATTGTCGTCAAAATGTCAAAACCTCAATGTATCCGATCCTTCATCTTAGTATCCGGAGCACAGTTAAGTAGTTTAAATAAATAAAATAAATAAAAAACTCTTTATTCAAACCGCTAATTAAAAAAGTCAGTTTACAAGAGTTACAAAGAATGAAAACAGTTTGAAATGGCGGCCTTACTGCCTTACTTAGTTTAATATAGATCCGGAGTTTTGGCGGGCATGTGAAAGAGTGCTGTTGTGGTTTTGTATTATTTTCCTAAAATTGTGTTAGCTGGGTTTTTAATGTGTAATATTGGTAGAATATTAACCATTAGATATTCGTGTTCATGCACAAGTGTAGGAAAGTGATGTAATATCCAGAAACGTGCTATTTTGTGTTCCCTCCAAAACTCCATCGAAAGTTTCAGTAAAGCGTCTACCACTTTACTGAATCGACCGACTTGACTCCTTGACTGTATTGACTTTTACTTAGACTTTGACTAGACTTTAGACCTGACGATACATGAAAACGATGATGAAAAACATAGAAATGGCTGTATGGGCAACGCTCCCTTTGCCTGTCCCGACCGGGACGAATTAAAAAAAAAACTTCAATGTATCCGGTAGGCGCCAGGCGGTATCGTAAGATCGTAAAAAAAACGGACTTCAAGCTGCGTTCTCGAATGTATGATACAAGGTTTTGAGGTTACGTAGTTTTTTTTCTGGTTAGGTTGTTTCTTTCCTTTCTTTAGTTAGTTATTTTTAACCTTTAGCTTAAATATACGTAGGATAGTATTTAGTTTAGTGTATTTTTATAATAATTAGTCAATATGGATGTTGATCCGCCGGATCCTGGTGGTGGGGATATTTTATTATTGGATATGCCCGACACTAGTTCGGACGGGTCTATAATTGCTAGAAAAAGACCAAATGCGGACAGTATTCCTCCAATTATTAACTCCAAAAGAAGTACAGCGGTTAATCCATCGATTCAGCTTATATACAATCATCCGGACTTTATGGCTGATAAAAAATATTCTGATGGCGATGTTGGCCCGTTTATTGTCCAGGTTTCAAGGAATGAACCGAATAATGCTTCTGGGGTGGTTTTAAAACCTATAAACAATGAGTTTCTAAAATACGTTAGTAACATACAATATCATTGCCTATAAATTTCGGACAACTTCTGTTTAAAAATAATATCAAAAAAATTGTGACAGATGGCATTAAAAGATTAGGTCGGAATAAGGTTGCAATAGAGTTTGAAGATTTTGAAAGTGCGAACTCTTTTGTTATTAACCCTATTTTACAAGGAAATGGATACTCTGCAACGATTCCTGCATACAACGTTTTCCGCATGGGAATAGTCCGCGATGTCCCCGTCGAGTGGGCCATGGAGGAATTAGTGGAAAATATAGAAGTCCCTAATAGTTTGGGTAAGGTTGTGAGGGCACGGAGACTGAGCCGGAAATCAGTTGTCAATAATTCTCCGACTTGGATTCCTACGCAATCAGTTGTGTTAACTTTTTCTGGGCAAAAGCTGCCTAATCGAGTTTTTTGCTTTTACGATTCGCTGCCGGTTCAAATTTATAGTTTACCGACTATTCAATGCAACAAATGTTGTAGATTCGGGCATGTAAAGGCGTTGTGTAGATCCCAGCCAAGATCTTTTAAGTGTTCTGGAACTCATGAAGGTGAGACTTGTTCAGTGCAGTCTGTATCTTGTCTTTTTTGTTCTGGTCTCCACCAGGCTAACTCTATATCCTGCCCCGAATATTCTAGGCAAAAATCTATTAAATTGTTAATGTCTCAGGAAAGCATTTCTTATATGGAGGCTTCTACAAGGCTCCCCAAGGTAAGTCGTTCTTTCGCTGATGCCTCGAAAACTTATCGGTCGCCGTCCTCCTCGCTACCTTTGCATCATGCCGATCTGAGTTCCCAAGCGTCTACGGTTCAGCGCTCATATCGCAAAACCGTTCTTTCTCCTCGCCGTACTCCTCCTCTAGCGGTTCCAGGCTATGACCATCTCGCTCATCAGCATTTAATAAGAAGCCCAAATTTTTTCTCGCAAAATGGAAGTGCCTTTCCTAGTCAGGGACAGGCATCCCAGGTGTCCACTGAAGGTTTTGTCCCTACACAATTGTCACCTAATGTCAATATGATCGAGTTTATGTTTGCGTTTATCATCAATTTTGTTTCTAGGTTTAGTGACGGCTTACCGGACAATATCCTAAATCATTTATCTAAGCTTTCATCTTTCATACCTCAAAATGGCACTCAAAATTATCCAGTAGAACTGTCGTAGTTTGAAAAACAAAAACCAAGAGATTAGGACTCTACTTCAAAATTTGTATCCCATAGTCATGGCCGTTCAGGAAACATGGTTGAGACCTGGTGTTCGTTTTAGAATTCCAGGTTTTTCATGTTTCCGGGACGATCGGAGTGATGCAAAGGCTGGATCGGCTATTTTAGTTCGTAATACTTGTAAATATTCACTCATTGCATTACCTCCCCATAGTGATGGGATAAATATTGTTACTGTTCGAGTTATGGATGTCACATATGTTTCTGTATATATTCCGAATCCTAACGCTTCTTTACTAACTGAGTTTTTTTTCAATTATATCCCCTTTACCACCTCCTGTTGTGTTTTTGGGAGATTTTAATATTCACAGCATGGTGTGGGGTTCCCATTTCAATGATAATCTGTCTAGTTCTTTGTTAGATTTTATTGATGACCGTAATTATGTCATTCTTAATGACGGCTCCCCAACTCGAAGGGTTGCACCATCACAGAATCCTAATAGCGCTGTCGATTTATCATTTGTTTCTTCTGCTCTTTCTTTGCAGTGCTCTTGGTCTATTCTTCCTAATTCGTATGGAAGAGATCATTTTCCAATTGTTATATATTTTCAAAATTCCTGTAGACCTTGTTCCGTTGACATCCCTCCGAGGCAGATCTATATTCTATTACAACGGATGAGGAGTTTCAATCTATTCCTCAGGTTACAACGGATAACATCTATGATATTTGTTTCATTAAGTTGGCTTTATTACGAAGCGCTGAAAAATCTTTCCCCGTCAAAAAGCATGGTCCATTTAGAATGCCGTCTCCACCTTGGTGGGATGCGGAGTGTACAGAGATCTGTAAAAATAGAAAAGAGGCAGAACGAGCCTACTCATTATCAATGACTTTGTCAAACTTTCTTACGTATAAAAGAATTGCTGCTCAGGCTAAGAGGCTTTTCTCTAAGAAAAAAAGACTTGGGTGGCAACTTTTTTGTGAAAGTTTATCCCCCCAATCTCACTCTTCCCTGGTATGGCAAAAAATAAAAAGATATCGCGGGTCATTTTCTTGTGAGATCCGGGATTCTAGTAGTGATCCTTCATGTTGGATTGATTCCTTTGCAGAAAGGTTGGCTCCTCCTTCAGCTCCTCTACAGCAGGGCAATCGCGCTAAATTTATTCAACTGAACCGCAAGTGAAAATCGGACGTTGATCGACTTTTGGAACGATATCGCGCTAACGTTTTGACAGCTAGTTGAAACGTTACTGAACCTCAGCCCAAGCGCAAACGCTGTCAAAACATAAAGTTGATACAATGCAACTTCTACTCGCACGTTTCTGAAACGTTTCTTATTTTGGTGTTTTAAATTGACAAAAATCGATGGAAAAATATAATATAGGCTATAATTAAATTATAATTTAAGCTTATGGTTTACTTCAAAGCTGTAAAATAACACTACGGACTATGTTTTGTTATAAATTACTAGCGACCCGCCCCGGCTTCGCACGGGTATAAAATATATAGCCACTGAAAAAATTATTTAAATCGATTCAGCAGTTTTGATTTATAAATATTCATTATTACTACCCGTGGCCCGCATTGGTCGGTACCGCCGCAAAAGCTTCGTCTCACAGGAAATTGGAGCCTTTTGCAGGGTATAGGCAAATCAGTAGGGATCATTGGTATTCTTGGTATATGAGCCAATTCACCAGCTGCAGGGCCGGCCATAATCTTCGCTACTGCGCACCCCCGCCTTGCCCATTTCGAAACGGGCGTAAATTGCAATTTTTAATTTCGCCATAACTTCTAAACCAAACGTTCAATTTTAATCATTCGAAGACCAAATATTATTTACACAAACTGTACTTAGTGATTAAATTATTTATTTTGATAAGGATTATCAGCATGAGTAAAAAAATGCGTTTAAATGTAGTCCAAAATCAATCAAGATTATTAAATAAAAAAATGATTGTTGTGCCTCACTTGATACAGATAGACCGTATAGTGTGTTACGGACATTCTTATAGATATTTATAAGATCTACATTTACTTAGAACATTGCATGGTTCTATCTTTTATAGTTAAGGCAGCGTACGCAAAGTAAGTAACTTTTCTGGTTGATTTTTTTCACCTTGTGTCAGAAAACCCCAAATATCTTACGGAACCCTATATTTTCCAAAATAAAAATTAGCCTATGTTGTCACAACTTACAAGTCACTATTCAATACTATGGCGTTTGTAAAATATAGTAAAACAATATTATGAATTCAACTACTTGAATTAAAAACTTCAAGTAATAATCATTCACATCATTGATCATCATAACTACCAAGTACCAAAACAACTTCACTCGTGTCATATTCATCCCTATGTAAATAAACAATTTGTCAATTGAGTATTGACCAATTAACGCATCAGAAAAAATTTGTTCATATTAAAGCCAATCAAAATTAAATCAGAAGGGCGCTGATTGGTCCGCTGCATTGTCTGTCTAAAGGTCAAACGTTGTGCTTCGTTCGAATTCCATCTAAGGTTGAGTTACGGTTGGAACAATAGCACGATACTGAAATTTGCTCAGACGCAGCGGAACCGAACCGTAACTGAACCACAACCAAAGCAAATGTGAACCTGAATTGAAACGTTTAAAATAAACGCGATTGCCCTGCAGGAGGAATTAATGGTATATGAAAATTCTGGTACTTACTGTGAATAGTGACCTAGATGCTCCATTTTCATGGGAGGAATTTCAGTTGGTTTTGGAAGCCTTGAGCGACTCTGCCCCCGGTCTTGATGGGATACCGTATTCATTTATTGTTAAAAGCGGAACTTCAACGCAAAAAATTCTTCTAGAGGCTCTCAATGTAATATTTCAGACAGGTCTTCCTCCACACGAGTGGAAGACTCAAGTTATTATCCCAATTCTGAAACCCGGTAAACCTGACGGTATCCCATCATCATACCGTCCCATTGCCTTGTCTTGCACCCTTTCGAAAATTTTGGAGCATCTCATTAAAAATAGATTAGAATGGTTTGTGGAAGGTAAAAATATTCTTCCATATAATCAGTTTGGCTTTCGGAAAAACTTAAGTACTGCAGACTGTCTGGCAACCTTTGTGAGCGATGTTCGTTTGGCATTTTCTAAAAATGAGTCAGTGGTGGGTGTTTTCCTAGATATACAGTCAGCTTATGATAATGTTCTCCTCCCCGTTCTTAGACATAAATTACTCAGATTAGGTGTGAATTGTTAATTATATTTGTAATTATCTATAGTCTAGGATTGTTAATGTACAATATAAGAATATATCCGTCTCTCCGAGGTATGTTTGGAAAGGTCTCCCTCAAGGTTCTGTCCTTAGCCCACTTCTATACAATATTTATACCAGTGACCTTGAAAGCTCTGTAAGCTGCTTCTGTAATATACTCCAGTATGCTGATGATTTGGCTCTGTATATTATCTGTAAGGATATTATTCAAGGTTGTGATCGATTAAATTCTGCAGTGTCCTACTTAAGCGACTGGCTGGAGAATCATGGTCTCTCAATATCCATAGAAAAAAGCTCTGTAGTGGTTTTCTCAAGAGCTAAGTATATCCCGGATATTTCTTTAGTTTACAGCAACCAAGTTTTTCCAGTTAGGGATTCTGTTAAATATTTAGGCCTTCATTTGGATTCGAAATTGTCTGGTACAAGCCACATTAATAATTGTTTAAAAAAGGCGGAAAGAAATTTAAATATTCTTCGATCATTATCAGGAGTTTGGTGGGGTTCTCACCCATACGTCCAAAGGTTAATGTACAATGCTTTAATTCGTAGCCATTTGGATTATGCGTCCTTTTTATTGGAGCCTTGTAGCAAATTTGCTTTAAAAATGTATGATAAGCTGCAGGCAAAATGTTTACGGGTAGTCTTAGGTGCAATGAAGTCATCCCCCATTAATGCGCTCCAAGTGGAGTGTGTGGAACCTCCTTTATCTCTACGCCGACAGTATTTGTCTGACAGGTTCATATTTAAGGTCTACCAGTGGTCTTGCCACCCTCTTATTAATAAGCTGTCTTCTCTCTCACATCTTTCAACTAGTAGTTATTGGACGCATAAAAGTTTACCCTGTGTTATGAAAAGTTATCAAAAGATAGTATCTCTTTCATGTCCTGTGGCCCAATTTTCAGTTAATCCGCTGTTTGAAGCTTCATTTTCCTCCCTTGTATTTTCTCCAGATGTTATTTTAAATTTACCCATAGTGAAGGGTTCCCCCGTTGCGAACAACCAATTTAATACCATTATAAGTGATAAATTTAAGGATTGGACTTTGATTTACACGGACGCTTCAAAACTATCAGATACTTCTTGTGTCGGTAGTGCCGTGTGGATTCCAAAATTTAATGCCATCCTTAATAATAAATTGCCTTCGCTTTCCTCGGTTTTTAATGCTGAATCTCTAGCGATTTTTGATGCCGTCTCATTTGTAGAATCGCACAAGCTTAACAAGGCAATTATTATGTCCGATTGTAAAAGTTCCCTGGAAGCAATTTTGTCAAATCTAATTAAAAATTAAAGGAAACTTAAATTTACATCTAAAGGATGTAAATTTAAGTTTCCTTTAATTTTTCAAATTAGGGAGCTACTATTTAAATGTTATTGTAGCAACATTCAGGTTGTACTTGCTTGGATCCTTGGTCATAGCGGGATTATAGGAAATGAATGTGTGGATATATATGCCAAATGTATTCTAGGAAATGAATGTGTGGATATATATGCCAAATGTATGCCAAATGTATTCTTAAATGTATTCTTACTGTAATTTCTGCAAGCTGTAAGTTTTCCGAATAAAATAAAATAAAATAAATAAATAAAGAAGCTGCAAAGTCTGGTGGTTTAAGCAATTTCAAAATTTTTTGTCAGGATCTTTTGCCTCTGGCCAAGTCGCGTTTGACTTTGGAGTGGAATACTATTTGGATTGAGTCGAGTAGAAATAAAGGATGTTTTTACGCTGAAGTTCAAGATTCAGTACCTAGTCGACCGTGGTTTTATAAATATTTGAAAGCTAATAAGCCTGTTTGCTCTACTATCTGTCGGCTACGTCTGGGGCACTCCTGTAATCCGGTATTTCTAGCTAAAATAAGGGTGAGGGATAGCTCATTGTGTGAATGTGGCTTGGATGAAGGCTCTCCAGACCATATATTTTTTGCTTGCGAAAACAACCTTTCATTGTACGATTACCTTCCTCCTAATATTCCTCGTCCCACTAATCTTAAATCTATTTTATCGTTAGTATATTCTCCATTTATAGACACCTTAAGCTCGTTCATTGCTAATAATCACATTAGGCTCTAGTTGTAGTTAGAATTCTCTTCCTTTTATATATTAAATTATTTATTGTATATATGTTTATGTATTTCGTGTATATTTAATGGCTAAGAAACAATATTTTGCTTCATATTTGCTTGTTCTGGTTTATTATTATATCTTGTATTTGCATGGTCGCATGAAGTCATCACTCATCCGTGCCCAGTGCATGGCAATCAGTTTGCGTTTTAACTGTACATAATAATATACATATTTTTCGCCTCAACTCTGACGCTGGCAACTCCTAAGTGTTGTCGGGAATACGAAAGAGTGACGTTTTGTTTTTGTATGATTTTCCTAAAATTGTGTTATTTCGGTTTTTAATGTGTAATGTTGGTAGAATATTAACCATTAAATCAATGATATTATATAAAAAAAGTCAAAGCAGATATGTTACTACCGCGCGCGTTGTGAAGCCATTAAATACGGGCCAATTGACCCGTCTTTTGTATAGTCTGTCTCTTTTATGTAAATGTCATTTCGCATCTTTTGTTTCACTTATCTGTCAAATTTGACAATTGAATTTGAAAATTTTTCGGAAGCAATTTAAGCCGGAAAATAGTATGAACGTAACAGATCTGTATTTAGTTGAATATCATTGCATTAAATATTCGTTGTCGTGCACAAGTGTGGGCAAGTGATACAACTTCAAGAAACGTGCCATTTTGTGTTCCCTCCAAAACTCCATCGAAAGTTTTAGTAAAGGGTCTACCACTTTACTAAAACAACTGACTTGACTCGTTGACTTTACCGACTACTTTTTAGACTTTGACTAGACTTTCGACTTGACGATAATCTGGAAAAACAACTTGAAAATTTTGTAAATTTTTTTCTCCCGCCAAAACTTTACTTGACACTGGCCATGGTTTAAAAACCGAGAGCCTTATCAAGAAAAAAAAAAGAAGAAGAAGAAGATCGTAAAAAAACAAAAACATCGAATGAAAATCTGTGATGAAAATTCATTGTTGTTTCATGGTTATTTGATAATTCTTTATTATAGTTAGTACGTAACTAATGGACGTATTATTAGTTTATTTAACACTTCTCGTATCGTTCTTATTTATTTATACGATAAACGAAATGAGGCGAAAAGTTATTTTAGTACTGTTGGTAATTATACTAACTTCGACGTTATCCACATTACTCACGGGCTACGTGCAAATAGAGACAGATAAAGTTCTACTAGACACCGTTGCCGGTTCAGTAGGCGCCGGCAACTTCACGTACTGGCAACTGGGCCACATCGGACCTCTGTTAGTGGAGTTAAACTCTTTAACGGGAGACGCCGATCTCTACGTAGCAGATACGGTGATGTAAGTTTTTACCGCATTAAAAGGTTTATTAATCTGTTAGTAATCATTCTTTAATTCATGTCAACCATAATTTAAATTATGTTACAGGCCAGGCTATGAAGTGGACAAAAACAATTTTAGCTCAGCCACCTGTGGCCTGGATATTGTCAACGTTCCTGCTGATTTCCCGAGACCATTTGGTTTGTTAATTACATAATATACCATGATTTTGCAAAACATTACCTAATATACCAATGTAACATGTGTTATTATAATTATTAAACATACATTCCATTGTTAATAATTCAGGTCTTTGAAATAGAAAGCTCCCCTTGCAAAGAATAGGTGTATGTTTGAGACTAGGGTTGTTGAGGAAGTGATTATGAGGAAGAGGAGGAGAAAGAGGAATTGTCACGCGCAAATTTAGAGGATGCGGATGAGGAAGAGGATATTTTATGAGGAAGAGGATCCGGATGAGGTAGCGGATGAGGAATAGGATGATATGAAATTATAAATACTAGCCCAAATACCAACCCAAAAGAATTTGTCCTGTCTGTAGGTACATAACTAGAGACCGGATTATATGCATTTGCATATTTGCATATGCATTTGCATATTTGCATATGCATTTGCATATTTTAGCCATTCTCAGCAGTAATAGCATATTTTACCTGAAATCTAGTTATGATGCAAATTATCGTACATTTACAAAATTTTTCACTGATGCTGTGTTCCGAAATGCGACCAAAAATAACAATAACAGTTACAAAACATAAGGACTATCGAGTAATAGTTGTGACTTTTTAAATGTAGTCTGTAGCCCTGCGCATCTTTTGTTTTGGCAGTTACGATAATGCTATAAAGACATAGAAGAAAATCGCGCTCGCTAACTACAAATTAAACGGCAGAACTTTGGCCAGAAACTGTAAGTGATACATAGCACCCAAGTTCAAATTCTGCTCAGTTTCCTCAGTGAATATGGAGCAAACCTTTCTTATTTACAAAAATATTCTAAATTATAGTAGACACAATCTTAATACTGAAAATTTAGAAAAATATTTTTTTGCTTACCTTTACAATAATTTAAAATAATTTTAATGTCATTTTATAATGCTACTGTACGGTCTATTATCGCCTATCAAAAAATAAATTACTAATTGTAAGCAGATTTTGAATTTGCATATTTCAAGCATTTTTCATGCATATTTGCATGCATATAAGAAGCTTTTTATGTTGCATATAATCCGGTCTCTATACATAACAATACACAAAAAAAATATTAAAAGGGCATTATCCAGTGGACCAAAGCAAACTATGAATCTAAATTTTAAACCATTCTCGAAACACACACAATATAGAATCATCAAAATCGGTCCAGCAGTTAAGGAGTTCGAGTGCCTAGTGTGATTTTTTTGTGTTACACATTCGAGTTTTTGTTTCACATTCGACCGTGAATACGTTTGGCGTTTACTTACTAAGATTTTGTATGGGATTTGAACAGCGCCACCTGCTCAAGGGAGTGAACCCAGCCCAGTGAGTAATCCCATACAAAATCTTAGTAAACGCCAAACGCGTTCACGATCGAATGTGAAACAAAAAACTCACACTCGGCACACAGTAACATACACAACACACGCACACAAAAAAAAGATACAGAGCGAATAATTTAATACAATTCTCGCGCTCTGGTGTATGCGTTGCCATGATTGGATACGCGACGCGCATGCGCAGTGAACTTCCTCATAAATTCCTCTTAAATTTTGAGGAAGCGATAGCGGAAGAGGATTTTTTTATTTTTATTTATGAGGATGCGGTAACGGTTGAGGAACCCAAATTATTGCAGAACTTCCTCATTATGAGGAAGCGGAAGAGGAATCCTCAGCAACCCTATTTGAGACTGTATGTAAGTGTGGGCATTCACACTCATCATTATAATATATTATTGTAGTGTTCTCATCAATGTTTACGTTGGTTGTGTTATGTGTAGGTATAGGTGTATTTGGCGACTGGTCTCATGCAGTGTCAGAGTACAGCATCCAAGTTTTTCTGGACACATCAGCAATACTCAGCGAGGAGCAGCTGCTAGCCATTGAGCGGGCTCATCATATACCTGACAGGAGTGGTGAGATCCATACTTTACTAATAATTATTATAAATGTGAAAGTGTGTCTGTCTGTCTGCCTGTTACCTCTTCACGCTCAAACCGCTAAACCAATTTTTGCTGAAATTTGGCATGGAAATACTTTAGAGTCCCAAGAAAGGACATAGGGTAGTTTTTAACCCGGAAAAATGTACGGTTCCCGTGCGATAAACGACTTTTAGCGCAATGGAGTTGCATACGTCATCTAGTGATTTTAATAATAGCCAGATCAGGGTTTTTGCTTCTGGTGTTTTTTTTTCTGATATTTTAGCACCATATAATAAAAAGGGAACCTTTTAATACTTACTTAAAATGAGTTTATACAGCTTACCTTACCACTGCTGCGGCCGGTGAGCGGTGAGCGGTGAGCATAGTGCACACCTTTACACATTTTGCTGATATTTTTCTTACTCAGCCAATAATATATTTGGAATTGATGGACTTAAAACTATAGCAAATTAATTTGTGTGTTTATTGTAGATATCCAGACAGAAGCTAAGAAGAGCAAAGAGAAAATAGCAACAAAGAAAACAGAGGAGGAGCGGCCGAGATTCCTTCGCCTGCTGAACATGTTGGATGCTATTTTCGAAATGTTCCTCTTATAGTTATTTGTCATAACATTTTTGTAGTGATCGAGACCATGTTTCATAGTTAACCGAGCGTAAATTAATATGAATGTGGCTGTTATTATCCGTCAAATGGCTTAGCAATATGGATTATTATTAATAGCTTAGTGGTGTAAATATTTTTTATTCTTTAGTTTTGACTTAGATACAGAAATCAGAATTATAAATAATTGTAGTAAACATTTTTCCATTGAAATATTGTAAGCTTATTTTTGAATGGTGTTTAATAATGAAATGAAATGAAATATATTTATTGCAAGAATGTAGTGCATAACAAGGTCTTCAAATTATAAAATACTGTTCTAAACATTCTGCCATCCAGGTGGCGTGCAAAAGTCAAAGGTAACATTGAGAAATTATTAAAAATGAATTAATTTATAGAATAATTACAATATTATAAGAATCTAATATAAAACAAAGTCCAATGCTTAAATAGATAGCTACTAGCTAGATAGAGTGAATGACAATGGAATTATTTTTCTAGAAAGTAAAAAATTATTGTGACTGTGCAATATGTATTCTATATTATGTTTGTGCTGGTACAATAAGGCTGTCCCTGACTACACAGACACACTGTTTTTTTTTTATACTACTAGTAGTTTTTATTATTCGTAGCTACTAGTAGAGCCTTTTACAATTACCATTTTAGTTTTAGCACTATGCATAGTTTTAGACATCTTTTAGTCAATCGTTTATTAAATATTAGCATAACATGCTCTAAAAATAACCTACTATTTAACATGTTGCCAACAAATTATTGCTGAACTTTATTATATTACATCTGTATTCTGTAAATGTCAATGCTTTGTAATCCAATTATAACTGACAATTGTAGATTAAATAGGTTACATTTTTTTATATAATTTTAGTAAATGATTTGTAGGTTACAAACTCAATTTTCTAGTCAAACAAACATATTTGTACAGTTTTTGTACTATTATGCTATAATAAATAAAATGTAACTCAATACTAATTGTTTATTTTTATACAACTACAATTTTTTTCTTAAATAGGTACCTACTTAGTTACCAGATCATTCAATAGTGCATACTGCATACAAATAAAATATAAAATAATAGCTTGAGAGCAATCTTATTGCTTAAATATTGTAAGCCTAGGTGTAGACTGTGCACAACTTTAAAATTGCTCGGTAGAAATGTTTGGGTAACCCATATTATGTTAAGCGGATTTGCGGTGTATACTCACTGCTCATGCTTAGGGCCACGAACACGAAGTCAGCGGGCGGCGCTTTTCAATGTATACACTTATAATAATACTATCTGTCCCGGCAAACGTTTCTTTGCCATATTATATAAAGTATCGCCGTATTACTTTATTGAATTAGTGACTATAAATAAGTATGTCACCACGGCAACGTCCATCGCTATCCCGTGACCCGCGTCGCATAAACAATGGTCGCTCTTTATAGACAAATAATTTGCAATTAAATAAAATTGCGACTATAATTAAAGATCTAAGCTATCCTATCTCTCAAGTTGGAAAAAAGCACACATTAAAAAAAATAAACATTAAAATCGGTTAAGTAGTTTAGGAATCCATCGCGGACAAACATCGTGAGTCGTGACAGGAGATTTACATATATTAGATTATATGTATATTATCTGGCCTCGGAGGCAGCGCGGCGGCTCGCAAGTCGCAAGCGAGGTAAAATACGGCTACCCGCGCCGCTTCCACCGCCCGCGGAATTCGTGTCCGTGGCCTTATGGCGATCCTGTCCTGTTATGTCGCCGTCACGCCTGTCACCTTCCCCATGGATTTCAGCCCCGCCAGTTCAGGCACCGGGTAGTTTCTAGTCGTGACGGCGAGCGCCTGGGTCTGTGCCAACTACCAGCTGCCTGCGTTAACAAACAGTCGCGATTTGCTCAAATATTGCTTGCCTCTTCCTACTCTTGCCCCCAGTAATGATCCCTCCACTTTTACCGAGCGATCCTAAGCTTATAAGTGGCATAATTATACCTACTGGCTACTTGCATAGTCTTAACACGGACGTAAAAAAAATACGGACGGAGCATTACACTATAAAGAGGTGAAGCATGCAAGGTACGACAATTTCGTTTATTGTACTGTATTTGTACACGTGACCGACACTCACACACGCAACAAGGTACTACAACCCGCTGTCATTTTACATTGAGTGACGGCGCCAATGACACGCACACATCCTACACGGGCGGCCATAACTATGCTTCACTCGGGGATTATACAAGGTTACGTCCGTATTTTTTTAAAGTCCGTGAGTCTTAAGTATAATTTACACAGAGCCAGTACTGGCTGCCAATAAGACTGGCAGCCAGTATTGGCTTGGTATATGCTGCGTGTGAACTGTTTGGCCTGGCTTGAAAAACTGTTTACACGCGGCATATACCAAGCCAATACTGGCTGCCAGTCTTATTGGCAGCCAGTACTGGCTCTGTGTAAATTATACTTTTTTTACAGTGTCATTGGTATAAGTAAAGTTTGGTGTCAAGTTTTTGAGGTGACAGAATCCTTTTGAACAATTAGGTAGGTGTAGTTTTAAGTTAAAACTAAAAACACAATGTTAATTTATTATCATTTAAAAGATATTCTTGCTGAACAAGTTCAGATAGGTGCTTCTTAAATTTTTTAACTGCTACCTCATTTTGGCGGTGATAGTCTCTGTAGACTCAAGTCTTAACTGATATCATAGTTAAGACTTAAGAGTCTACAGAGGTGTTTTCACAAGTTACAGAAGAGTGATAAATTAGCAACAGATCATTGCAAAACAGGTGTTCATGGTAAACTACAACACTTAGATTTTAGAGTAACATGTGACATAACCTGATGATTCACAAAAACATAGACATCATTTTAAAGGTAAGTTTAAACGAATAAATGTATTATTATAGAAAAGACTGTGTAGATACACCATGTCATAAATTTGATTTAAATTGAGATTGAAGCCCGTCACAGACCTAGCTATAATATAATATATTAATATGTTTATAGCTAGGCATATTATTATATATTTTATAGTATACTAATTTTCGCGTGACCACACACTCAGCTATAATATATATTTATGTGACATGTGGATTTAGTATAGATTATTATACCTTGCTATAAATATATTAATATATATTATAGCTAAGGCTGTGACGGGCTTTAAAGAGAACTTCAGGATGTTGGTTTTCACTGTACACACTACTCACAACTCCTTATATTATGTACTAGCTGTTGCCCGCGACTTTGTCCGCGTGGACTTCAGTTTATAGCGCGCGGTGTGACAAAATTGGTGTATCCTGGTACCCCTTAAATCAAAATACCCAAAAACAGCTGTGCAGTGTGCACATAATATTTCATTTTTTAAATTAAACTTTATTTATACCAAATTTTAAAGCTTATTTAGCCCCCCATTACACAACTTTAGTTTTACCCATAAACTATTTATCATTGGTAGGTTTAAGGTTACGTCACTGCATAGAATATAAAGTATTTAATAGCGTGTATAACCATCGAAAGAATCGAAAAACGTAACTATACATGGTACCACCTCTTATAGAAAGTCGTATGAGCAAGCGATAGCGAGATGTAGGCGACTCTTAGCGCCATCTGATATGAATTTTTGGAACTAACTTAATTTGAACAAATTCACGCATTTTCACCCCCTTACAACCCTTTTTTCCAGTTAAAAAGTAACCTATGTCTTTTCTCAGGCTTTAGACTAGCTATCTGTGTACAAAATTTCATTACAATCGGTTCGGTAGTTTTGGCGTGAAATCGAGACAGACAGACAGACAGAGATACTTTCGCATTTATAATATTAAGTATAGATTAACATAAATGCTTGAGAAAATAATAAATCTAAATCTATGAACACAATGTATGTAAGCAAACAAATAAAGTCACATGCATCTAGTCATATTGGAGTCCATTAGTCCTAATCTGCCTTCTCCGTCTTTTTCTTGTTTTCTTTTGTTACCATTTTCGTTTTACACTCCTGGTAGATGCCATCTATATCAAAGGCAGCCTTCATGTTATCTTTTGAGAATAGGAACCTGCAAAAATTAAAGCAAAAAATGGTGTTGCTATAAATTAGGCTTTCTCTGCTTTTTATAAATTGTTATATTTAATGATTGTCTGGACTCTGGCAGAAACAGCTGTTAGCAGTAAGGGCCGCGACACACCGGAATGGCAGCGGCGAGGCGAGCACTTTCAGTGTCGTAGGATTTTAAACTTTATCTTCATTACTGTATGTGTATACATAGTATCGCTTGAGAAATCGCCGCCGCCGGCGGCCGCCAGTGTCCACGGGCGGGCGTAGACTTCTCAAGCAATACTATGTATTACAATAATGAAGATAAAGTTTAAAATCATATTATGATACTGAAAGTGCTCGCCTTGCCGCTGCCTTTACGGTGTAGCGCGGACCTAAGACTGCCTAATTGTACAATTAAACATAACCAAGCCACTGAAGCCAAAAACGGCTAGGTAGATTATTATTATAGTTTTCCTATATTGTGTTTTTAACCACCTAGTTTAAGTTTAGTTATAGAATAAATAGGTGGTTAATCCTACTGACTGCTGTGAAGAAAAGAGTTAAGTTCACAGACATAGATCAAGGTAGATACCGCATGTGTATGTACTTTCCATGCCATATTGCGTTCCCAAACAACGAGCAACAATCGCCTTTTGTTCTTTAGTCTGCTATCAGAATCAGAATTTTGGAAATGCCTAAATACCTAAAAGTGCCGTATTGAGCTGTAGAAATTCAAATATAAATGTTGGCCTTGATAATGGACACGTTTCTTATCATCGGTACGTCACAACTCACAGTGGTAATAAAAAATTGACACGCTCATTTTCATACAAATGGAGCGACATGCGGTATCTATCTTGATCTATGTCTGTGGTTAAGTTCTACAAATACAGAATTTTCTATTTTGTGCAGTGACTTGACTGGCATAAGACACCACAGTACACTTACTTTTGCAGTTTGCCTGTGCTATCGGGCATAGGTTTCCTCATCACCTCTTGTCCGTCTTTGAAAAGCAAGACAGTAGGCAGCTGCCTGCTCGTAGGACCGTCTTGAATTCTAAACTTGGTAGCTCCATCTGGATATCTAAAGTCAAATAATATTGTGGCAATTTAAAAAATTTTTGAATGACAGTGCAACAATAAAAAGTAAATTACTTTAGTCAAATTTAGTTACCTTCCAATGTCTAATTTTCCAAATTTCAAATTTTCTAAGTTGTAGCTCGAAGATAATTCAGCAAATATTGGAGCAAAATTGACACAAGCCGGATGCCACGCAGCATACAGACAGACAAACCATGTGGTGCTTTTCTTCTTTAGCTCTTCATCCAGAGTTTGAGGTCCTCTGAAGTATATAATGTTTTCTGGTCCTGAGTAGGTAGGTTCCGGTAGCAACAGAGCCGTGAGGATAACTATGGCTCCATATGGCAGCCCGTACCTACAAAATATATTTTTTAATGACCTTAAAATATTAGCTAATAGCTTCAAGCTTCCTATATTATGCTGTTTGGTGTATGTAGGTACTGTTTAATGTGTACCACAATAATTATTAGCACTTTTGTAACTAGTAGACGAGTGTACTAATGATACTGACCTTACGTCGGCATATAACCACAAAATGAGGTTGGCCACTTTGGTGTAAACAAAAGACGAGGACAGGTAGTTCACCATGGTCACGCTCCCAGTTTTCCTCGTCCGTAGCATCACCACGATTATCAGAAAGAACAGGATTTCCGTTTCCCGACTATCTAATTCGCAGTCTGAGTCAGGGAATAGGTAATTACATACTACGCTCGTACGTTTCGAGATTACATACGAAATGCTCAATAGAATGTTAACCCAATAATATGGTTTTATTAGCTGCCTTAAATCACTTTTAAAAGCCATTATCACTTAATCATTTATTTGTTTATTATTCAAATCAGATAAACATAAAATTATACAAGTTCTCGCTTTGTACCAATTACCAATTCTAAAATTTAAATGACATTGACAAATAGCACAGGACACTGGCAAGTGGCATTTGAATTTTTGACAGCGAGCTTTCTTAAATTTTTAACAGGATACAGGGCTAATGGGATTTGACATCTGATTAGTCATGGGATAATATTGCTATACTGTGTCATTACTCATAATCTCGTCAAATCGCACCGAATCGCACTTTTCGAACGTATACTGTTGAAGTTTAGAAACACAACATATAACACAGTTTTTTCATAGTGGACGAGAATCAAAAAGCAAAGAACACAAGAGTCAAGAGCTCACCGGACAAAGGACTAGGTACCTACTACTTTTGTAAAACCAGAGGGTAGTTAAAAATATTATATAATTTTACTCAGGTTGTATTAGGAATCTTTAAAATCTAAAAGTAAGGTTAATTTCTAGTCAGTTTCAGTTGTAATAAGTAAATTACCGTGGCCGTGGTCTACAGCTGTGAGCTGCGCCATCACAGAAATTATTCCTAGCAAGTAGCAGGTTAGTATAAAATAGTTGCAATAGTTAGTAACGACGTTAATATACGGGCAATAATACCCGTGTTCGGTGTGCGGTAAATAATAAAAAACTGAGGATGCAATAATATAATGCAGCTTTAGCTTATGTGCTCGTAGTACGAGTTACCGCCTTCAACTTACGAGTTACTAATGGTTGAAAGAGAACTCAAAGAGTACAAATTTGAGCTAATGGTTCTAGCTAGACTCTAGAGACTATGTGATAGTAGACTTTAGTAACGGTGTGTAGATAAAGTTTTGATAATATTATTATGTCACAGATTAATGCATATAATATATTGACTAGCTGTCCCGACAAACGTTGTTTTGCCATTTAAAGTATTTCTACTTCATCAGTTGATACAAAATCTTATCTCCTCTTTTGTCCCCTAAGAGGGGTGGGTGGAAAAATTGTATACACCAGATGTTAAATTGGAAAAACAGTTAATAATAATATGAAGTATGTCCATTAAAGAATATAGGTTGATACAAAATCTGATTTGGGGGGGGGTAATTTTTATACACCAGATATTGAGTTGGAAGAAGAAAGAAAGGCAAATATAATGTCTGCGAAAACCGCATGCAAATCGGATCAGTAGTTTTCGTGTTAAAGCAAGTCTTTAAATACAAAATCTGACCCCCTCTTTCGTCCCTTTAGAGGGGTGGGGGGGGTGACAGACAGACAGACAGACAGACAAAAGAACTGACCACAGTTTTGGCTTCTGTATAGCGATGTAGTGACACCCTCCGCTTATTATTTTTTGAATATCTTTAATGTACAGAATCTTCATTTCTACAGTTTTATTATATGTATAGATCTTATGTGCCAAAGAGATTATATGTGCATTCATAAGGTATAATCCCCAAGTCTCAGAACATTTCAGTAATGAACTCATAACATATTTTGAAAACTATAATAGGTAGGCAGAGTCAGAGACCGTAGTAAATATGTTATACGGTATACCTGTGACTTAATAGGGTAACTTACAAATTAAACATTTCTAAAAGTCTAATTACTATAATATTATTTATAGGTGGGTCATCAGAGTATCCGTAGTACCAGTACCTGTTCTGACGCTTGTACCACCGCGACAATCGACAGTGATAATGGCATCGATGATAGAGCAATTTTTCTTCTTTGTCGTGGAAAAACATCCATGGATATTGATACAATTCAATGAAACACATCGACCGAGCTTCCCAGCTGCTTCTCGAGAAAGACCGAACGTCAGACAAGAATCGCAAATGAAAAAGGAGGGAAATATATCTTGCAGTGCACTTGAGAGCACGCTAGTCTTAGAACCTATGGACCTGGAAACGGATATCATGGACGTTTTGGGACCGCAACAGAACGAATTATTTCATTTTGGAAATACGACAAGTGGAAAGGGACAGGCGGATCAGAAATGTAATAATAATTATTGGTCTAGTGGCTGTGTTCAGAATGTTCAGAATACAAACGTATTCGGCGGCAGCTCGGTCAGCGGCACCGGCGGCACTGAGACCACACAATATTATGGAGGAAGTGGGCGCGAAGAAATTTTTCCAAAATCGCAATGTATCGAATGGGGACGTCATTTTAAAACGAGCAACGAGGAGCAAAACGGACACGAAGAACCGAACCACATTCGGGAGTTGGTCAATTTTAAACCTTCACGTTTAGATCAATTAGAATACAAACGAAAACTACGGAACAAACGAAGAAATAGAATTGAAAGTAGGAACCGTAGAATAGCTCGATACATAGATTTTGTAGTAAATAAGTATTCTTCGGCTAGACGCAACAGATGGGTAAATTTGAACTCTGCGAACAATGAAGTGGCGCCATGCGCAACGCCGTGTGGCCATTCTACGCCCAAATGCTCTATCCTGTGAAGTAACAGACTAACTTAACGTTTTAATCTTGATTTTCTAAAGGCAATTCTAAATTAAGCTGCAAATATCGTATTCTTAGACAGTTTAAATCAAATTAAAAAAAAAACAGATTTATCTACTCACCAATAGATGGCGCTACTAACTTTTAAAAATGGTCCACTGATGAGTTAAACTTTTTTTGTTATTATTTTTATAAAAAAGAAATTATACGATATAATTTTGTAACATCGCACAAGTAGGTATGCACTGTTCAGTAAAGTCAGCAGGAAAGGTTTAATAAACGCGACTGACGCTGAAGTCTATAAAAAAATAATGAAGACCGTGTCTGATGAATAAGAGCAAGTGATGATCACGCTGACGCGTTGTCAATCATTGTATTATCAATGCTTAGGCGTGTATCAGTCCGCAAGTAAACTGTATCACAGAGCAACATAATGAATTATATAGCTCTTTGATAAAACTAATAACTTTGTAAGCAGTCGCCGACTGTATGGTGTACCACTTTTCGACCTGATTACTATAACAATCGGGTTTGCAAATGGTACATTGTCGATGACTCCTGCCACTCTAATTTCCAGGGTCTTCATTACTTCCAAGATGATATTGTAATGCCGAAAGAATAAATGCTGTTTTAACTTAAAAATAATCAAAGTGCGGTAATACATTTTTTAATAATATAGCTATATTATGTACACAGTCCAATATAATAATAGTAATAATTATTATGGTTACATACGGAGTTTTTAGACTTAAAAACTTACATTTTTATTTTTGTTGATTGTATTTTTGACTTTAACCACGATCTGGTGAATTTGTTGATTTAAGTAGTTTGATAGAATTGTTAAAATGTGTTAATTTTAACTAAGTACATTAAAACGACTGCTTTAAAATACGCCATTTTATTTATTAATTAAAAAATCTTTTATTTCAATGCTACTCCAATGTGAGATGTGTAATATATTTTGTGACACACAGGTACAGTACCCGGCAATAAATATTGCACATCGACCTTTGGAAAGAGACATTCGGCTAATTTCGGTTTCATAGAGCGTTATCTTTGTAGCACACGCCTATTTGACATTATGTCAGTCGTTGTTCAAATTCAATAGAGTGCAGTCGCGTCCAGTTCAGAATATATATCTAGAGTTGTTAACACCCCTAAATTTGCTACAGCTGTAATTTTCCAAACGAATTTTAAATACGTAAACATAATTTGAACACCCTTTTTTATTTTATTTTACCCGAACCTAAAGCCATAACTTATAGAAAATTTGGTGTATTTTATACAAAGAATAATAAAATTGTCAAAAGAAGCAAACCATAATTGTTTTAACAGCTCCTAATATATACCGGACTTTTTGTATTTCGTGCGTAAGAGATAACGCTCTACAAAACCGAAATTAGCCGACTGTCACTTTCCAAAGGTCGATGTGCAATATTTATCGCCGGGTACTGTACACAGACATTGATTTACAAAAGTCGGTATGACATCCCAACCAGTCCCAACTTAGTACTTAAGTACCTATTAGTAACACCATCAAAATCATTTTTAACTAAAAACATGTTTATAAGTTATTAATAAATATCATTAGGATAAAACTTAAAACCATTAATATAATATTATTACAAGTTCGAATAATGACTCATAATATTTTCATTCAGGACGTTAACTACTTTCATACATAATTATATTATAAACATAGTAAAAAAATAATCTAATTTGGGGCTTGTAAATCGTCATCGTCATAATATCCATACTTCCATACTAATATTATAAATGCGAAAGTGTGCCTGTCTGTCTGTCTGTTTGTTACCTCTTCACGCCCAAACCGCTGAACCGATTTTGCTGAAATTTGGCATGGAGATACTTTGAGACCCGGGAAAGGACGTAGGATACTTTTTGTCCCAGGAAAATGTACGGTTCCAGCGCGATAAACGAGTTTTGGCGCAACGGAGTTGCGGGCATCATCTAGTTATACATAATATATAATAATGTCACAGAAAAATGTTTAGGCACCAACTCATTTCACAAACTCGACATTGTACAAGTCCAGCTGTTTGAGCTTGTCGGTCTGCGCGTGCGCGGGATCCGCGCCGTGGGCCTTCTCGACGTGCCTCCTGAGCTCGTGCGAGCGCACGAAGGTGGCGGGGCAGGCGCGGCAGGGCAGGCGCGCGCCGCGGTTGTGGCGGCGCTTGGCGTGCTCGGAGCGCCGCGACGACGAGATGAACCGCTCGCCGCAATCGGCGCACTCGTAGGGCCGCTCGCCGGTGTGGCGGCGCCGGTGGTACACGGCCGCCATCTTGGACACCAGCTTGGCGCCGCAGATGTCGCACTCGAAGTTGCGCACGCGCGTGTGCACCACCGAGTGCTCGGCGAGCCTCGCCGGCGTGTGGAACCGCTTGCCGCACCACTGGCACCGGTGCGGCCGTACGTCCATGTGGATCCAGAGGATGTGGTTCTTCAGCTGGGGGCGGGAGCGGTAAGTCTTGCCGCAGTAGTCACAGGTGAAGGCGGCCGGGTCCCGCACGTTGCAGCGCCGGCTGCGCGGGACCGTCCGCGGGTCGGGCTTGGCGTCCGGCTCGCAGCGGGCCCGGTGCTCGCGGTAGCAGCTGCGGTTCGCGAACTGCACCCCGCAGGCGCGGCAGGTCCGCACCGCGTGCATCTGCGCGTGCGCCTCGAGGGAGGCCTGCCGCTGGAAGGTGCGGCCGCAGTCGGGGCACGTGAGCGCGCCGGGACCGTGGTCCCGCCCCCGGTGGGTCTCCAGCTCGGCCTCGGTGCGGAACAAGGTCGGGCAGTCGCCGCACAGGAACGCGTCGGTCTCGTGCAGGATGGCGAGGTGGTCCCTCATCTCCCGCCCCCGCAGCGTCATGGCGCCGCACAGCGCGCACGCCTCCTTCTGGCCGCTGTTGCGGAGGTGGACGCCGAGGTAGTAGGGGCTGGGGAAGGTCTTCCCGCAGTCGACGCACAGGCTGGTCGGGCCGTTCCTCCGCTGCCGCTGCTTCCTCTCCGCCTCCCTGCCGCTGCCTCCGGCGAGGTCGACGAACGCCCTCGAATTCCCTTCGAAATTAATGATCGACTGAAGAGATAAGTTATCCTTCAGCAGAGCGTAGATCGCTCTCGTGGGGGAGGCGTCGGGCAGCGCGAGCAGGGATTCGATGCAGTTCTCCCAGGCGCGCTGAGATCTTCTGACGAGGGATCTGAACCGGTAGGCGCCGGTGGCGAGCTCCGTGCAGGTCGCGCACACTCCTCCAGGGTGCGAGGGCGCATCGTCCACCTTGAACAATAGTGATATATATATTTTTATTTTATACGAGTTAAATAAAAGTATCAGAGACCATCCATACTAATATTATAAATGCGAAAGTGTGTCTGTCTGTCTGTCTGTCTGTCTGTTACCTCTTCATGCTCGAACCGCTGAACCGATTTTGCTGAAATTTGGCATGGAGATACTTTGAGTCCCGAGAAAGAACATATGATAGTTTTTATCCCGAAAAAATGTACGGTTCCCGCGCGATAAACGAATTTTGGCGCAACGGAGTTGCGGACATCATCTAGTTTACAATAAATATTAGATTAGAAATAAAGAAAGAAAAACGTTTATTTGTGCAAGAAAACATACATAGCTAGTTACAATAAATAACATCATAAAATGTTTCCGAGCACAAGCCGACGCAGCTCAGCATATGCTGACTGCAAGCAATCAGCGCTGATCTTCCGCTGGGCCGACAGGTGACGTCACGGACATCAATCCGGGTTCACAGATACAATTAAAATTTATATAATGACACAACAATATAGAAAACAGCAAGTCACAAAAGTATATTTTAAGTTGAAAAGAGTAAAGACACAAATATCAGAAATGTACCTAAAAATATACCTATCTTCAATAATAATTATATCATTTTATAATTAAGATTTAAAAACCAGAGTAAATAAAAAATATAGTTAAAACAAAAAAGGGAGAAACCACATCTAAATCAATAACCCAACAACTAATCTAAAATAATAATAATAAAATTAAAACTAAAACAAGAATTTCATTGAATAACGAAACTTCAGAAATTCATTGTAGGTAAAAATGTATAAATAAGGTTAAAAAAATAAATTAATTAAAAATATAAAATTGGTGTATAAATATCATATTATTACGTATAATAAACATGCAACATTAAACTGTAATCCTACTAATATTATAAAGGCGAAAGTTTGGATGTATGGATGTTTGTTACTCTTTCACGCAAAAACTACTAAACGGATTTTAATGAAACTTTACAATAATATAGCTTATATATCAGAATAACACATAGGCTATAATTTTAACCGACTTTCAAAATGGAGGAGGTGTTATGTTCGTTCAACGATTACTCCGCCGTTTGTGAACCGATTTTCAAAATTTTTCTTTTGGTGTATAGGTTATCATCTCTATTTGCTACCACATTCATAAAAGTGGTGACCTGATGAAGGGATCCCTAAGAAATCGAGAGAACTACGCAAAATTTATATGGAAACATGTGGTGACTTCGGTTTCGTTAGCAGTATTCTAAGCATATGCTACCAACAAGTAAGATTTTGCACCATCTTGGTGCAAATACATACCATGGTTCGGAAGGTGCTGAGAGAACTCCTATCTCTTTATAGATACAAGTTTGGGAGTTTCGACGTTGTTTTAAGAACTGAAAGCAACTACTACTGCTATTACTATGCAAATTACAATCATCATTATCATCATCACTACCATTTAAAACCATTATAAGTACCATGCATCGTCCCATTATGACCGTTTTATTGGTACTTTTTAAAGTCTTTTAGATCGAGACTAGAGTTTGTCAAGCGATATAAAAATTATAGATATTAATAATTATTATATTTACCAAGGTGGCAATTTTATCATATTAATATGCATGAGATATAATAATATGTATGAGATAATAGTATATCCTACTTAATATTATAAAGGCGAAAGTTTGTGAGGATGTATGTATGGATGTTTGTTACTCTTTCACGCAAAAACTACTGAACGGATTTTAATGAAACTTTACAATAATATAGCTTATACATCAGAATAACACATAGGCTACAATTTTAACCGACTTTCAAGATGGAGGAGGTGTTATGTTCGTTTTTTTTATATTTAACGATCACTCCGCCGTATGTGAACCGATTTTCAAAATTTTTCTTTTAGTGTATAGGGCATCATCCCAATTTAGTACCCCGTTCACAAAAGTGGTGACCTGATAAAGGGATCCATTAGTAATCGAGGGAACTCTTCAAAATTTATATGGAAACATTTGATGACTTCGGTTTCGTGAGAAGTATTCGAAGCATTAGTAAGCGAAGCAAGTAAGATTTTGCACCGAAGTATATCATGGTTCGGAAGGTGCTGAGGGAACTCCTGATTCTTTATAGATACAAGTTTGGGAGTTTCGATGTTGTTTTAAGAACGGAAAGCAGATGCTACTATGCAAATTTCGCTCATCATCATCATCGTATTATTAAGTATAAAATTGCCCTTGCGGTATAATTTATTTTCGATATATCGCCTTAAGATATTGACCCGCTATATCCTTTTTATTGCAATCGCGACAGTGTTTTCGACAACCACACGAACAAAGTCGCGGGCACTGCTATAATTTATATGGCAAAACAACGTTTGCCGGATCAGCTATAATAAATATTGTGAAAAGGTGAGCAATATAATAAATAGATATAAATAAAATAAAAGAAACACATTATTATTAATATTATATTGCAATAGTGTCTATTTTCGAGGAAGCTTCAGCCATTTGGTGATCAAGAATAAATCTCCTAAGTTTCTTTTTAAAAGTATTTAAACTCTGCGAGTTCCTTATTGGGGGTGGAATATTATTCCAACACTTGGTCGCGGCATAGCGGAAGCTGCCTTTGAAGGCGGCTGTTCTGTGTCGCTCCAAAGTTAACTGAGGCACACATAGTTTTCCATGTAAGTTTCTCAAAAAGATAACTTGGCTCCTTATATTTCATAACGCCAAAAAGAAGACACGCCAAGTGCAAGCTTGCGTCTATGTCGCATTTTTAAAATAAAGTTTTCATTGAGATAAGGCGTCACGTGAGCCCTTTTGGGAATATCAAAGCAAAACCTCGCGCAAGCATTTTGCACACGTTGCACTAGTTTCTCAGTTTTAGCCAACAATCGCGGACCGAAGACTGCACCCATATAATTAAATTTAGACAGAATAATCGATTCTACTAACTGGACGCGTTATGGCACACAAAGATAAGGCCTCATCTTGTACAACTTTTAAACGCATTTATTTTACAACTATAACAACACCTATAAATAATTAATATATAGACACTATTTATAAGTAAAAAAATTCTTGTACAAAATTTTAAGTCTATAAAAACAGTCACGTACACAATTTCCTACATGACTTTCAAATCTCAACCCACAGTCCATGTGAAGACCGAGATTTTTGGCCTCGTACACTCTTTCAATTGGCACTCCCATGAGCTCAACATCCGTCTTCATAAAAATATTAGACAATTGGAATGTGCTACTGAAAATTAAGTACTTTGTTTTGATTGGGTTCAGTACAAGACAGTTTTTGGATGACCATTCTGCGCTTCTAGACAGATCTTGATAAAGTTTGACGATGGTATCATTTATTTCATTAGGCTTACACGATATATATATATATATATATTTGTATATCGTCAGCGTATATATGACAATATTTAATAATATTTACTATATCTGCTAGGTATAAAATAAATAGAACTGGTCCTAATATAGAACCTTGTGGCACTCCTTTGTCAATAGTAATGAATTCTGAAAGCACCTCTGTACCATCATCTCTAGTAATTTTGATGCATTGACAGCGACCACTCAAATAACTCCTAAACCATTTTACAGCATCTCCATCGAATCCATAATAACTTAATTTGGACAGAAGAATATCAAAATCTAAACAATCAAATGCGCGTGAAAAATCTAAAAGAACCAGAATGGTGCACATACCCTGATCTTGAGCGCTAAGGATGTTATCTGTAACATCCAGTAGCGCACTGACAGTACCTCGTCCTTTCCTAAACCCGGATTGTAACGAGGGCAGTATATTATTTGCCTCTAGGTATTTAGTAAGTTGTATGCATATCGCCTTCTCTAAAACCTTAGATAAGCAAGGCAAAATGCTAACGGGTCTCAACTCCTTGGGGTTATTAATTTTTGGTATTGGACGCACCATTGCATGTTTCCATACATCTAGAAAAGTCGTAGTTGCTATAGAGCTATTAATAATTGCAAGTATAGTATCTACTGTATATGGTAGCGTCATAAAGATCATATCTAATGTAATTGAATCATAACCTTCTGCATTTGATTTTAACTGTTTCAATATAGTAATTAAATTCTCCAAGTTAATATTATTAATACTAAACACAGCATCGGTATATTTATGGGTTTCAAAATATGTTATGTAGGAGTGGGAATTCTGTGAAGTACCAGGAACATTAATAAAGAATTTATTTATAACGTCGGGGTCATTAAAAAAAGATGGCAACTCTCCAAAGGTAGCAAATTATTTTTTAGATTCTTCCAGAGAGTTTTAGGGTCATGCAATTTGTCATGTCATGCATGTGTGATAATATTGTTTTTTTCCTTCACTTCTAGATTTATGATATTCTAAAGCCGCTTGATCTCTTAACCTCATCATGTCCTTAATAGTATCAGTGATCCATGGATAGGAATGATCTTTAATTACAACCGTCTTTACCGGTGCGTACGTATCAAAGAGCCAAAGCATACAGTAATTAAAATCTCCTAATATTACATTCACATCAGAGTGCTGAGCAATGAGATCCCACCGTATATGTTGCAAGTCATTATTAAAGTTATCAACAGAAATATTTTTTATAGGTCTGTAAGAAATGAGGCGTGGTGTGACCTTAGCTCTCTTGATATGAAATTCACATACCACCAATCGATGACCGTATATCCCACAGCATCCACAGTTACTTGTTTCGCAGTGAGGTCAGAACACACCAGATCAATAAAGGTTTGACTGCCATTCGTAAAATGAGTAGGCTCCGATACTAATTGATCCAAATTGAAACAAGATAGAAATTACTTTAACTGTTTACATTTTTAATGATCAGTGTAGTTAATGTTAAAATCCCCGGTAAAAATAATGCTATCACATTAGATTAGCCATACTAAAATTGTCTTACATATATTTTTTACGCCAGTAATCAAGAGGAGTGACATTTTCTGTAGTGTTTTTTCAACTCGAAGGGCCTAAGAAAAGTAGCACCACATTGGGTGCACTTGTGTGCCATCTCCTTCGAGGTCCAGTGCCTTCTCTTGACGTGGTCCGACCTCCGGGAGGCGGACAGGAACCGCTCGCCGCACTCCCGGCACTCGTACGGCTTCTCCCCCGAGTGTATCCGCTGGTGCATCTTGAACCCGAGCGCGGTCCGCACGGTGGCGCCGCAGGGGCAGCTGTATATCCTCCTCTCCTCGTGGACGGCCTCGTGCGTCTTGTGATGGGCGAGCGTGGCGGAGCGCTTGCCGCACACCTGGCACACGTACGACGGCACGACCGAGTGCTTCAGCACCATGTGCATCTTCAGGGACGGCTTCCGGGAGTAAACGGCCCCGCACTCGTCACACTCGTATGTCTTCGGCGAGGTTCTCTGCTCGCACCCGAGCCGATGGAACAGGAAGCACTTCCGATTCTCGAAAGTTCTATCGCACGACGCGCACCCGAACAGCGTGTGGGCGTACTCGTGAGCCCGCAGCGACCTCTCGCATCTGAAGCCCTGCCCGCAGACTCTGCACTGGCAATCTTCGAGCAGATGAAACTCCGCCGTGTGCCGGCTCAGCTGCGCCGGCTCGTCGAACAGTCTGTGGCATCTGGCGCACTCGTCCACGCGCACGCCGTGTACGCCGCGCAGGTGGTCGGCGAGCTCGTCGCGGGGCAGGATCCCGGCGCAGCGGTTGCACGCCCTTCTCGTCGATCCCCTCAAATGTTTGTCCAGGTGATCGGTCGCGACGAACTTCTTGCCGCAGTCGGGACACTCCAGTCCGGGACGTTTTATTCCGTTCGATTTTCTTATTTTGTAGTGACTCTCTTTCGAGCTAGATTTTTCCTCCGCTACTTCTTTATTCGATTCCTCCAAAAACTGTTCGTCGAGGTAAAGGTTAATTCTCTTCTGATCGGGCACGACCCTCGCGTTAGTCAGTTTATATAGTATGTGTGTCCAGGTGGAGTGCGAGGTGAGGCAGACGTTTCGGAAGTGGCAGGCGGAGGCGGCGGCGGCGACGCACGCGACGCACAGCCCCGCGGGGAGCTCCCAGTCCCACTCCATCTGAAACCGCGAGGGGACTGATCAGTCTTCTTGTCTTCGCATCCTTCTGTTGTACTGCACGAAAATTGTATGTTATTGTAATGTTGTGTGTGCAACATCTGGCAGAAGAAAAACTCATACTATTAAGACAAGACGTGGAATATATAAAAGGAGCTATCGGAAAGCATGTACGATAACTTAATTGTGGCAAAGTATACACGATTGGCGTAATAATTATTTTTTAACAAAAAATTAAAACCGACTTCCAAGGTAAAAACAATAATAACATCCTTATAATATGAACTAAAAAGTATTAAATAATTTTTCCTCTCAAAATTTTCCGAATTTGGCTAAACTTCAACTATTTCTGTACTGAATCTTCATCATTTTGAAGTCGGTACCAGACATAGCTCGTTTATAAGTTATATTTTTAGTGAGTAATATATTATTATTATAATAGCCTTTTAATCAATTCACCACCCAGTAAAATATATTACATTATAAGAGCTGTGAACCCCATTCACGGGTATAGGCCTTTTTTTGAAGTGAAAACTTCTTTAGCGGCGTTGAGCACTTTTGTGGGATGGGGCTCTGTGAAAGAACGGTTTCACAGAAAGAGACCGCCGCCTGCCAAGCACTCTCGAGCATGCAGCGCACCATGCTCGGGAGTGAGAGGTCTCCACCTAGCACCACCACGAGATCGTGGCGCTGCACGGCCCAACGATCGCACACGAGGGTGTGCTGGGCCGTGTCCTCCGCAGCGCCACAGTCGTGGCAGGCTGGCGTTGGCTCTCTCCTGGCGACCTTACACAAGAACGCACCGAAACAACCGTATCCGGTGAGTACCTGTGTAAGGCGGAAGGTGGGGGGCTTTCTCTTGCGGCGCATCCACGCCGCAAGAACTGGACCCAGTGCCTGAGCAGTACGTTGACCGCACTGGGCTTGCGCCAGGTACTCACCCCACCTCCTCAACAGCCACTGCTCTCCCAGTTCACGGGTCTATGCCTCCCCCAGCCTTTTCTATCCATGGTTTTGTCTTTTCCAGCAATTTGAACTATGTCATGCAACCAATTTTGTTTTGGTCTGCCTACTTTTCTTTTGCCCGTGGGCCCTTTCCATTTGGTTGTCACTAATGTCCACCTCTTAGAATCTTTGAAGCGAGCGATGTATCCAGCCCATTGCCATTTCAAGGTAAGTGAATGTTTTAATGCAACTCTTTGAGTTTTTTTATATAATATCATTGATGCAACTGTGATTTTTGTTTTTTCCCATATTACTTTACTCCTTATTTATATATCTTTCTTATATCTCCTATATCTTTCTTATTTTTAGCTTCTTAGCCCATTGCTTTTTAGGTGTTTTTTATTATGGGTTTAATGTTTTTTGTGAATGTCCATGTTTGGCAGCCATATTATAAGTTTGAAACGTCTAGCAATCGTCGTAAGTGTGTTTTAGAGCCATTAGAAGTGACTATAGAGTATAGCCCGTCTTTGTTACATTAAGTACACTTTGTGCAAGTTGGAGCGGTAAAGATATAGTTTACGATATACTGTGGTTAAAATAAAACACGAAGGTGATAATCGAGCTCCAGGAGAGCGGTCAACAGATGCGCGCATTTTTGACATCGAGCTCCTAGACCTAGAGCAGCGGTTTCCAACCTGGGGATAATTACCCCCGCAGGGGTAAAACGGCAATTCTAGGGGGGTAACAGAGATGGCACGAAATATTATAATAATAAACAAAATAAGAATTTAAGTCAATATTCTGTAAACTATTACTATCAGTGAAAACTTCTAATTGGCTCCTTATTATGTATTCTGTCTTATAATTTAATTGTAACAATAGCTGTAAGTTTTCCAAGTATCATAAAATAAAATAAAATAAAAATAAAATAAAATAAAATAATAGTACGGTAGTGAAACCGAACCTAATATTCTTAAACTTGCGAATGCAAAGCAATATCAACCTTCACACTAGCTGTTAAGTCCAAGATTTTTAAATTACTAGTTACCTAAACGTGCAATTTCTTACATACTTAATACAGGTATTTTTGTTCGAATTTGTGTGGTTGAATTATTTTAAATTAGCAAGGGGTAAACTTAACCCATATAGACCCGCCGTGCCCAAACGAGGACACTTTTAAAATTACTTAATTTTTTTGTCATTCCAGTTTATAATAATTTTTATTGTATGTTTCAATTTGCTAAAAGTGTATTTTCTTATTCTTAGGAGGTACAAATAATATAAATATAGTTCAGTGTTTTATAGTGATTTTTCTGAAAGTGTCTTCTCGTATCCGTCAATGATATGAAAAAAAAAAGAAAACGACGAGTTTGACTACCGTTTCAACCAACTAAATCAGAATTTGTTTTACATCGGCTGGATTATAATGTCTGTTCGATCGGGGCACGCCATAACAGCGTTTTTCTTCTGGAAAAAGTAAACAGATGTATCACTGTTGAAATAATGAGGACGTTAGCTTCCTACATTTTTATCAAAGCTATAACAAGGATTTGCGTGGGGTCAAGTCACTGGTCAATCGATTTTCTCGTACTGTTATACGACACAAAAATTGGTGGTAACTGGTAGGTACTGTTTACGCACATGCTGGATTGCTTTGCCACTGCTGCAGTGGCAAACGCATGGCGGCTGCATCATCAAAGTAATAAAAACAAGAATTGAATCAGCTCCAATTTCGGCAGCATTTGCTAGTCATTACTTGAGACATATAAGCGGTAGAATCCTGCAACCAGCAATACATATCTGTACTGCCAAACCTGCAGCATAAAGGGTCACTTTCCCTAAAAACTATCCCAACAATTGCGTTGTTCTGATGGGCTAGCATAACGTCATGAAAAAGGTCAAAGACAATTTGAGAAATGTGTGAAAACACGATATATTCATAATAAACGTATCGAAAACACCGCTTGATCCCATTGGCCCCATTTGAGGACGGCAATTTTTTTTATATAAAAAATAAAATAAAAAAAAGTATTTTTGTGTTTTCCTAATTATTATATTTTATTTTCCACGGCTCAGTTTCATTTGGGTCTAAATGGGTTAATTCCCATACTTGTTCATAGGGGTAGTGACATTGAAAAGGTTGGGAACCGCTAACCTAGAGGCTAGAGCATGGTCAACAGTTGAAGGGTTATAGGAGGCAGGGCATGATGCAGCTCTCCATAATAATTTTCTTTGTGGATAAGTTATAGTTACCTTTTAAATTTCTTTCAGAGACCAGATTTTTTTCCATGCTACATTGATTTGTCTTGTTACTTCCTCTACATTACTGTTTGTATCGATTGTTATTTGTTTTCCCAGGTCAAAATAGCTGTCCACATACTCAATTGTTTCTCCGTTTACTTTGAGTATAATATATAATATGTGATCATGATTAACTTTTTATCCATGCCCATGGGCGCCGGCAGAAATAATTCCCAAGGGGTGCAGATTTAAGTTTTCTTTCTTTTCTTATCTTTTTACTTTTTATGAACAACAGTGACTTACGTCAACTGAATACATTTAGTGCGGAAACATTACGAACTATCTTTGTACTGCATGGTATTAGAGTTACAAAATGCTTTTTATTTCAATCATTCCTGTTGGTCCCGAGATTCCCAAGGGGTGCAAGTGCACCCCCTGGCACCCCCCTGCCGGCGCCCATGTGACCATGCCTCTATGATTCATCCTGGCGATATTATCATGTGCCCAAAATAGCCACGATAAATTTGATCAAAACTTAGATTTGAGGGTCCTTACACTTTACTACATAGGAGCATATTGCATAACCTAATAACATCAACATATTGATGTTATTAGGTGTACAATGTTTTGTCCTGTCCTGCCTAGTATGTTACACAAGTAGCTTGACAGTTGATGATGAAACATATTGTGGTACAACCACTGTGCTCTGTAAATACAGTGTAGATATTTTTATTAGCATGGAACTCGGTATTATTATGATTGATATTATATGAAACAAAAGAAACTAAAAGCATTTTCTCTAACTACTGCCTTTATTCCAAATATTAGGTAGCTGGTGTTTTCTTCTGATGTGATGCAACAGTCCACGCTGAGATTCAAACTTCTCCTGGCATTCACTACAGTTGAACAGCTTCTTGGGAGCTGATGTATTCTTGTGCACATTTTGCAAATGTTTCTGCAGTCTGTATGGCAATCGAAATCTAGCAGGACACAGGTTACAGGCATGATTCAACAGTAGCTTTGGGTTGTGTTTCTGTCGCATATGCTCCGACCGACGGGAAGACGCCGAGAAGCTTTCTCCACAATGTTTGCAGGTGTAGGGCTTCTCCCCGGTGTGAAGTCTCCTGTGCTGAACGTAGCCCAACTTTGTTTTTAGGACAATGCCGCAGTCATCACAGGTGTACGTCTGGACAGACAGATGTCTCTTTACATGCTCCGTCATGTAGGCAGCGGCCAGTAGTTTGCCGCAATATGAGCAGGGCCGATGGGTGTTTTTCAAGTGTACGATCTGTATGTGTGCAGACACAAACTTCTTGCCAGCAAAACTTTTTCCACAGTAATCACATATACAACTGTCATTGCTTCTTGTTCTTTTTTTGTTTGCAATATTATTCACAGTTAAAGTACCTTTTAAATTAGAACTCATATTTGTTACAGTTGTTTCAGTTTTGCTTAGCTTGTGACAAATTTCAACATGATACCGAAGACAATGTTCATTTATGAATTCTGTACTACAGTTTGAACACTTTTTTTGTTGATGAATTGAACAATGAATGTGCGATGTTCCCGATTTGAATTCACAATGACAACTTTCCAATCCATTTCTGCTCACTGAATGTGCATGTTTGCTGTGCTCTTTAAATTGCTTTTCAGACAGTAAGAGTGATGGACATTTTTTGCAACCAAAGATTATGCTATTATGGGTACCAGCCGTATGTAGCACCAAGTCATCCCTTAACATAAGATCACCACAAATATAGCATGCTTGGGTTTTGTAAGATTCCTTTAAATGATAGAACAGCATAAACGGGTGTAAGAATTCCTTGTGACACTCTGTACATTTATATGTTCTTGGTGCTAAACTTTTATCACATGCTGTATGAATTTGGAATATATTATTGGGCCCTTCACTTCTGTTGATTAGTATCACATCCTTGTTATATACGATTGCAGCTGCTATGTTTTTATTTGTTGGCACACTATTTAGTATCCCAATTGTAGCCTTCCACTGCCTGGCGGCTCTTTGACAGGACAGGCGAAAGTTTGCAGCACTGAGTGCAGTCCGGGCACACGAGGAACACAGGCCGGCCGGCAGAGTGTCATCTGACTCCACCTGCAACCACCATGCTCATACCATCAAAGCAATATTTACATTACAGCTGCCATACTCGCAGTACATCTACACAGTTTGACACTCTTTGATTGACGAAACTTAGTAAGTACTTACAGCATTTTACTTTAAGCATTTTAGTATCTTTTTTGCCGACAACTGACTTACATTAAAATCGTAGCAACAATAATTTATTGTAAACATAAAAAATAGATCGACAAATGAACCAAATACTTAAATCCGTCAACAGTCAACACGCCGTTCCGTTTATCGCAAACGGCGTAAGTTACCCATGGAACGATTTGAACTTACCTCTATTCCAGTGACGATTTCCAAAACTTCCGATAAAGTTACTGCTTTTTCTCCGTCCACCATAACAGTATCTTCCAAAAGAACTAGACCATCTTTAGTATCTCCCATACAAATTCTGCATTTTGTTCTCCCATCGCCGCTGATTATGTGTGTTATTATAGCTCTAACATCTATCAGTTGGGTCATTGTAACTTGATTTGCTTTATCTCTAAAGTAGGATTTTTCTTCAAGTTTAAAATAGTGTGATGCTGTGTAATTTTATATTAGAAACAAAATTCTTAGATTTTGCTTTTTATTTTTATTCCTCCATTGCAATTTTTAAGTCAGTTCTTCTTTTCCTTCTTGCTACAATCCTATACGTATATGATTTGCCATTTTGCTTCGTTAGCGGGTTTTGCTGTTTGCAGTTTGCACTTTGCACTTCGATTTTCGAATACCTAAAGCGCTTATTCCATTTCACTAAATTTAGATATCTAAATGATTTAGTGACTAAATTTAGTCAAGTGGAATAACATTTAGAAAGTTACTAAATGTTATTCCACTTGACTAAATTTAATCACTAAATCATTTAGATATCTAAATTTAGTGAAATGGAATAAGCGCTTAAGCGCTTAATTTAAACTTATATTACGTAGGTATGCGGTATGCCGCGGCCGCATATGCGTCTATCGTACTATGGAGTGTAGATGGAGGAGAACTATCTCTGTATGTAAAAAGCGTCCGCTGAAATGCGTTAAATTAGGGATGTTCTTCGCGTGCCATCGCGTTCCCAAACGATCACAATCTTCATTCTTTCGAAAGTCTGTTCTTTAGTCTGCGCTCCACCGTTATCGGAATCGGACGTCAATCGGAATTCTAACAATGCCTAATTGTGCCGTATTGGGCTGTGGAAATTCGAATAAAAACGTTTGTATAAATAGTGGACACGTTTCTTATCATCGGTAAGTAATTTTATTATTTAATCATGCGTCCTTTATTTTAAAATCAATTATTTAATGTAAATCGTGTGTGGCTGTAGTTTTTACCATGAAATCTACGTAACTACGCAGTTACACGCAGCAGTACACACGCGTGTACTGTGTATACGTCAATAATTTTGCCAAAAACAACAAATAGCCAATAGCAAATACAAATGTGAAGTGCCTACCATGAAAGATAATAATAATAATATCTATGAACGCTTCACACCACGTCAGTCTGGCCCCGCGCTAAGTACCTGAAGGACTTGTGTTACAGGTACCAGACAACGGAAATATATTTAATACTTTTATACTATACATATATTTAAGATTTTTATTATATCATACACACATTTAATACACATCCATGTCCCAGGAACATTGAAAAACTTTTTGTTCCGTCGGAGGGATTCAAACCCGCGACCCCCGGCTTGAGTTGCCATACTCTCTAACCATTGAGCCACGGAAGTTGTCATATTATTATATTATACGCCTCAGTCCACCGGTCGCGGTTCGCTGCGAAATCGCGGCGAAACAGGAATAGTGCGAGATGCAATATAACGTATTGTCGTGTGGCAAATGAGACAGTAAATCGTTTCGCCGCGATTTCGCGGCGAACTGCGTCTGTGGACTAGAGGCGTTTTCGGTGCAATATATCCGTGTCTCCCGTGAATCCCTAGTCCGTAGTACCTTAGTTTTCATTGCAAAGGTTAAAAAAGCCAACAAAAAAAAAACAATGGGCTGTCATTTATCATTTGTCAAAGTCATATTTTGTGTTTGACAGTCGGTGTCAGTTGGTTGTTTTGATTTGTGAGAGTGAATACATTTTTGTTCAAGATGGTAAATTGATTTGAAATATTCTTTGTAATCTTAATTATATTTAGAATAACGTGATTTAAATATTGTAGGCCTTGCCACAAATCATATATTAGTGCATTTATTTTGTCTCTATAATTCTTACTTACTTCAATATTTACCTTGATACCTAATCAAATTTGGAAACTTTTATGAATATTCAATGAATCCTTTCTAGAATTCCACTAAAATAAGATATTTTGTTGTTAAAAAAAGTGCCTTATCACCATATTCAATAATAATGATTTACATCAAGTATTATAGTGATACTAATAAAATACTCATAAAAACAACCTTAAAACTACAAAAAAATGAATTCTGTGCTTAAAATTTGTAATAAAGTACAGTGATCGTATATATTAGTTGAATTTAGACTTTCTTAAACTTCATTATCATAAAATGTTTACAATGCCATCAATACTTTCACTGATACTGCCTCTGAAAGCACCAGATGTACATGTCGCGACGGTGTGCAGTGTACAAACGACATAAGGTTGTGATTCCACTGAACCGGAGCGGAGCGAAGCTTAGTGGTGCCCCAATTGTTATATATTCCATATCGCGCCACCAGCGATTTTGAGGCCGTTTTTTTTTACAGTCGCGTTATAATCTGTAAACATCAGCTGCCCGATTCACGATCGTCGGAAAGTTTTCACGTGAAAAGATCTCATATTCTGTCAGTATTACAGTGATTCACTAACTTCCGCGACGGAATGAATCCGAAACCAAAGAGAATAATTGACACTAGTTTTTTTTTGGCAATAAGTGCTACGGCATATATATTATATAGCCTTAGTTATTCATCAGACAGGAAAATAATTTTCTTTTTTTCCTGCACCTCTTAGCGCTTATTCCACTTATCCTAGCTAGGATCCTAGCTTTCTAAATGTTATTCCACTTGACTAAATCGGAAACGATTTAGGATCCTTGCTAGGATCCTAGCTTCTAAATGTTATTCTACTTGACTAAATTTTAAACGATTTATGATCTAGGAATCTAGCTAGGATAAGTGGAATAAGCGCTTTAATTTAATGAACAAAATTTTTAAAACTAAGATTAGTCTTACCTTACAAGATATATTTCAGCTGCGTTTTAATCAACGAATGATTTTGAGTATTTCATTGAATATGAAAAAGCTACTCATTAAAAAAAAAATACAAAACACTACTTACATTCGTGAAATCCAGTAAAAAAACTTCGAAAAAGTACACATTATAGCAACACACACTAAATAACGCACAATAGCCGAAAATATACTAATCGCCCATAGTCTATATTGTAGTATTTTTCATTCAGAATGTAGCCAATATATCAAAGATTAATGAAATTGATATGAATGAAACTTCTTTATCCCGTCAAGCCCCATAAGGACACAGGTGACCGCGACAACAATTATAGTATACAATAGCATTTCCAAGAATCCCCGATGGAAGGATTATACAAAAGTAGTCTGTAAGTCAGTGAAATATGTTACATAATTGAACAAAAGAGCGCGGTAACTGGCTGCCGCTTGGGGCTTGAGCCTTGAGTCAATGGCGAACCGCGCAGTACAAAGTACAAATAGCGCGGCTGCTGACTGCCGCGGCCGCTGGCGCTTGGGGCTTGAGTGGAATTAAAACAAAAATATTGTTTATGTGCCGACCAGGGCTTCAAATAACGTTATTTTTTCATAACATTACTGCTTCAAGGGCATAGATAATGTTATGAAAATTTACCCGATATTAAAAATAACTTGAAAAATTGATATTAATAACGGTTAATGTTATAACGTTATATAGGATTTATAACAGTAAATATATGTTCTTTGATAACGTTAAAGTCAAGAACGAAAAACGTCCGTCAAGAAAGTCATGACAAAACAATAACTATTATTTTTATTATTTCCCTATGTATTAAACTCTATGCCAAATTGTTAAACATGGAAGTCAACAACAAGAGAAAAAACGTAATAATTCACGGCCTTCCAGAGTCCGAAAATGAAGATTACGAGGTCTTGAGCTCTCTAGTGCTATCTACTTTAAACGAGATTGATGTAAAAATTGAGTCAGGCGAAATAGATCGACTGCTGCGCCTCGGGAAAAAAGATGTTAAAATTGGAAAAGCTCGACCAATCCTTCTCGCAACAACTACATTGCAAAGAAAAATACAAATAATGAAAAACAAAAAGAAAATGAAATCAAGTTACTACATTACTCATGATTTACCGAAAGCAGTGCTACAAAAAAAGAAGGAATCCAAGATTCATAATGAAAATAGAAATGAAAATGAAAAAAGAAAAAGAATGGACACCCCTAGCCCCAAAAACCAGAACATGGTGACTTCGAAAGTTCCGAAAACTAATAAAAACAACTTCCAAAAAGATGCAAACCAAATAGATGCCTTTCAATATATGCGAGAAAGATCTTATTCCTTCTCCGAAAAGAACACATACAGGAACTAGCAACAAATATATTATACGGACAGGCGGGGCAAGACTTTCTAAACAACTTAGCAAAAAGATTGAACCAAAAGGGAAAAACAACCACGTCACAAAAACCATTGCTAAGTCTAAAAGAAAACAACAGCTGCCCCTAACCCTCTCTCAGTGTCCTCCGGGCCGGCTAGTCACCGGAACTTCTGTGGAGGATGTAGACTACCGCCCCCCAGTAGCAAGACACGAACAAAGTTTAATTGTCACGAGCCTCAATGTAAGGACCCTTATGTCAGACGCACGAATAACAGAACTCGAGTATGCTATGGAAAAAATAAAATGGGATGTGTTAGGCATCTGCGAAACTAGAAGAAAAAATGAAGAAATATTAGAATATCCTGGATATATCCTTTACCATTCAGATAGTAAACATGGCCTATATGGAGTTGGATATTTGGTTAAAAAACATTTGAAAAGCAGCATTATTTCCTTCAAAAGCTATTCCGACAGAGTAGCATCTCTAGTACTAGCCCTACAAGATCAATATCCCTTGTCTATAATCCAATGCTATGCACCCACTGAAAAATGCAAAGAAGAAGAGTTAAATGAATTTTACAAAACATTAGAAACCGCAATAGAAACCACATATACAAAAAACCTAATAATAATGGGTGACTTCAATGCTCAGATTGGAGAGTTACAAAAAGGGGAAGAACTAGCTTTTGGAAAGTACTCACATGGAAAAAGATCAAGACACGGACAAAGGTTAGTAGAATTTGCTTTAGAAAAAAACCTGAAATTTACAAATAGCCTATTTAAAATAAGAAAAGGCAGAAAATGGACGTGGTGTTCACCAAATGGCATACACCATACCGAAATAGATTACATACTCACTTCACAAAACTTGAAAATACAAAATTTTGACATAATCCAAAATTTAAATTTTAATACGGACCACAGATTAATTAGATGCAAAATATTTACTGGAAAGAAAATTAAGAGATTGTATATAAAACCTACCACACAATTTACCAGGAATTTACCAACTCTGACCAGAGAAAGTGGAACCCGATGGGAAGAACATCTTACCACTGCCATAGAAAGATCATCAGATGTGCAAATACAATATGATAATTTTGAGAAGGAAATAACTAAATTATTTTCACAGATACCTAAGAACCAGAAAATCAAAACGGACGCAGACGATAATCACCTCGAGGCACTTCTAGATGAAAGAAGAAAATTGTACAAAGAAAAAAGAACAAGAATAGTGAAAAGTAGAATAACAATACTGAGCAAAATGATAAATAGAAACATTACAGAAAGAAAAAGAGCACACAGAAAACAAACTCTTGAAAACTATATAAAAAGAACAGGAGCTGTGAAAAAAGCATATAAAGATCTATGCCAAACAAAAAAGTGGACACCAAATCTCATTAGCCGTACAGGGAATAGAGTAATTAACCGGCAAGATATAATAGATGAAGCAACTCAATTCTATCAAAAGCTTTACTCTACTGAAGCAAGATCTACATTCAAGGATTATGTTTCAGAAAATAGAAGACCTGAAACCGACACCTTACCTTCCATACTGCTAGCGGAGATAGAACAAGCCATCAAATCCCAAAAAAATGACAAAGCACCTGGAGAAGACCTCATAACAAATGAACTATTAAAATCTCTGTCAGAATCTCTACAAAGACCATTGCAATCAATATTCAATAACATTCTGGAAAAGAAAAAGACTCCAAGTCAATGGTCAAAATCCACAATGACTTTACTTTATAAAAAGGGAGATAGAGCTAACCTGAACAATTACAGACCAATTAGTCTGATGAGCAATGTCTACAAGGTATTTTCCAAGATCATTCTTGGGAGACTCACAAAGACCTTAGATGAGAATCAGCCACGAGAACAGGCAGGGTTTAGAAAAAAATATTCAACAATTGACCATATACACGTAGTTACCCAACTAATAGAGAAATGTAACGAGTATGGAAGAACCTTGTATATTTGCTTGATAGACTTTACGAAGGCTTTCGACTCATTAGAACACAATGCCATATGGGAAGCACTAAGAAGCCAAAATGTAGAAGAAGAGTATATAGAGATTTTATATAGCATATATTACAAAATATGGTCCAAAATAAGATTGGAAAGAGAAGGAAAAGAATTTCCAATAAATAAAGGAGTGAGACAAGGAGATCCCCTCTCACCCAAAATATTTTCAGCAGTATTAGAGATGGTATTTAGAAATATTAACTGGACAAATCAAGGAATAAAAATAGACGGAGAATTCCTTAGCCACTTACGTTTTGCTGACGATATTGCCATATTTGCTGAAGACAGCAAACAACTAGAAAACATGGTTAAAGACCTAGAAAGAGAGAGCAAGAAAGTGGGCTTGTCATTAAATGCTTCTAAAACAAAAATTATAACTAATGGTATAGAGCAACCTATAAGAGTGAATGGAGAAGAAATAGAATATGTTAAAGAGTATATTTATCTAGGACAGTCAATTTCCTTTAAAGACCAGACAGAGAAAGAAACAGATAGACGAATAGCAATCGCTTGGAAAAAATTCTGGAGTTTAAAAGAAATCATGAAAAATAGAGAGGTGAGCATAGATGTTAAAAGTAAACTCTTCAATATTGTCATCTTACCATGCTTAACTTACGGCTGTCAAACCTGGTCCTTACGGAGGAAAGATGAAGAAAAGATAGCGATCCATCAACGCAAAATGGAAAGGAGCATGCTCGGCATAAAGATATCAGACAAAATCAGAAATGAAACTATAAGGAAAAAAACCAAAGTCTCAGACGTACTACAGAAAATTAGAATACTTAAATGGAAATGGGCAGGACATGTAATCAGAATGGACAATGGAAAATGGACTAGTAAAATAACAGATTGGCAACCGAGGGAAGGACAGAGAAAGAGAGGGAGACCTAGGAAAAGATGGGAGGATATATTTAAGGAAAAATGTGGATTAGATTGGAGAAGGAAGGCGAGAGACAGAGATACCTGGAAAAGACTGGGGGAGGCCTACGCCAAAGAGGCGACTTCCACATCTTAGATTTAAGAAAAATAATAATAGGATATTGTAGAATTTATTTAATAATAATAGAAAAATCAATAATTTGAAGATGTTATATTTTAAAATTAATAATCTAATATATTGTTTAAAATAATTGTAATATCAAATATCAATAACAATCAAAGTTCTTTTATAATGTGTAATATTTATCAATTTAATATGTAATATAATTAATGTAGCAATATTCTAAATGTATGGTGGTAGAATAAAGGCTATTTTATTTTATTTTATTTTATTTATTTATGTATTAAACTCCTAAAAGTAGGTAAGCACAAATCTCGCAAAAAAGTGGGCTGCGAGTGAGATTTAGTGCACCGTGCATGATCGCATACCTGATACCAGAAAATAACGTTATATTTACCGTTATTATTATAATGTTTACAGATTATAACGCGACTGTAAAAAAAACGGCCTCAAAATCGCTGGTGGCGCGATACGGAATATTTACCCCCGAATTGACCAATCGTGCTATTCCAGCGGAATGACAGTGAAGATTTTGAGCATGGTGATTGGTCAATTCGGGCACCGCTAAGCTCCACTCCGCTTCAGTGGAACACAGCCTAACTCGTGAGTCCTGCTACTCTTATTTTGACATAAGGTGAACGATGAATATTATGGTTCCAGCAACCACAGATTTTAGTGCTGAAGGAGGGGACGGACCAGTCGCAGGGCAAGCCACAGCTCATCTCCAACATCAACGCCTGCCAGTTGGTGGTAGATGCTGTAAGTTCAAAATCAAAAGATTCTATACATTATACATACATATAAAATCAAAGATATAATAAGAAAAACTATTATGTTACACATTTTTACAATTTTTTTTAAATTAAATGCAAATATTTGAATCTTCATACAACATGATTAAAATGTTCCAATTGCTGATGATTAATGTTGATATAAACATATTATGAGTCACAACAAAAAACTATTGTACTGAGCATCTTTAATGTATGGTTTGCTGGTGCGTGTGTGTGTTGTAGGTCCGCACCACCCTCGGTCCGCGCGGCATGGACAAGCTGATCGTGGACCACACTGGAAAAGCTGTCATTTCTAATGATGGAGCTACAATTATGAAGGTAATGCCCAAAATTCTTTGATAATACAACATCCTAGATATAAAGTAGCGATGGGCTAATTAAAATTAGTAAATGCCATTTATTTTGGTTGTCGAAAGACAACCTGAAGAAATGACGTGTTTTCCTTTTTTTTTTGCTGTTATAATAAATTGTATGGTTATAGTCAGTAAGTAAAGTGTTTCCATCTAATATATAGGCTAATAGATATAGATTATATATATATATATATATATATATATATATATATATATATATATATATATATATATATATATATATATATATATATAATTAGGTTAAACAATGAAGTGAAGATTGCTTGTCAGCCTATGATTATAAACAACGGATCCAATTACTGAATGGACATGTAGAAGTTTTGTTTATGAGGCTTTAAATCTGTCAATACACTATTCTAGATAACTATGACATACATTCAGCTGACCGTCTCATTTTTCAGCTACTGGATATTGTGCACCCGGCCGCCAAGACTTTGGTGGACATTGCTAAATCTCAAGATGCTGAGGTGAGCATTTTTTACCTTAAACTTAAAATTTACAATGAAACAAAAAAAAAAAAAAAAACGATTTAAATATGATTAAAATCACGGATCCAATTTCTGAATTTTATTGAGGACACATACTAGTATGATTGAGTTTGACGTAACAGTATTTGTTTGTAATAGCCACATGCAATCTGTTAATAAGCTGTACATGTAGGTCGGTGATGGAACCACCTCGGTTGTGATCCTGGCCGGCGAACTGTTGAAGAGGTTGAAGCCTTTTGTAGAAGAAGGTATGTCATAACATTTGTCATCACAATAAATAGTAAATCTGTTCAAAAATTGGCTTTAAACAAAATCATATCCATTACTAATGTGGACAATGTTATTCCCGTTTCTTTTTCATACAATTTGTCTAACAACCAGCCATAACCTAGATTGGTGCAAGCAAGCCTTAAAATGACGTAATCCAATGATTAGAAGAAAATACCGCCAAATGAACCGTGTGGCATTGATAGTAGATATGAGGAAGCACAGTGGACATTTTGGTTTATTTCTGTCAGTGTCTGTTTGCTCACCGTAGTGTGGTCGCAGGTGTGCACCCGCGGATCCTGGTGAAGGCGGTGCGCACGGCGGCCCGACTCGCTGTCCAGAAGGTGCACGAGTTGGCAGTGAAAATTGAGAGCAAATCTCCCGAGGAACAAAGGCAGGTGGCTTACACAATTGCACATAATATATAAGGGCTTTTATTAGAACTATTAAACACTAGGCCGAAGTTACGCGACCCACGGATGAATTTCCGGTCGAAATATTCGGTGGATAATATTAATCCTTGGAAATCTATTGTTATTCTATTGTTGTCGCGGTCACCGGTGTGCTTATGGGGCTTGATGGGTTAAATTATTAAATCAATCAATTTCATATTATTATGATAAGTTACTGAGGGGTTAGTGCGAGTATTATTCGATCATACGCATCGAGCGCGTAAACGCGAATTTATATGGGATCAAAGCAGTATCCACGTTAGCCAGTAGATGGCGTTGCTTTGATCCCATATAAATTCGCGTTTACGCGCTCGATGCGTATGATCGAATAAAACTCGCACTAACCCCTCTGGTGAAGCAATAAATTTTAAACTATAATATTATGTTCTACTTGAGGAACAAACGTCAGTTGCATCGCGCATGTCTGTCACTGAAACTAACATAACATAATAAATGGTATCAGGGAGCTCCTGCGCAAGTGCGCGGTGACAGCGATGTCGTCGAAGCTGATCCACCAGCAGCGCGACCACTTCTCCAAGATGGTGGTGGACGCCGTGCTGTCGCTCGACGCGCCCCTGCTGCCCCTCGACATGATCGGTATGAACATTGCTTAATGTAACATAAGTTGTCTTACACGTGAGTGCAGGGCAAGTAATGTTCTCATGTTTCTTGACAACATTTTCTAATAAGAGCCTATATGCTGTCCCACCGCTAGGCAAAGGCTTCCCCCAAAGTTTTCCACTTCTTTCGATCTAACGTCACCATAAGCCAACCTGGCTCGTATGTATCCAGCACATCGCACCATCTTGGCAATCATAGTTTCATAAAAAAATTGCTGAATGAAGAGAATAGAGATCTGTAGAATGAAGAAATCTTGTGTTAGAAATTATGTATACATACAAGTTCAAACAACAAATTATCTAAAATAAATTTTTTTAAGAAAATCTCAACGAATATTAATGATTAAATTAACGGATCCAATTCCTGAGTTCAATGATGACTTAAACGTTTATGAAATAACTAACACTGGTCCTAATAAACTACGCTACGTTTAACCCAAAAGTAAACTAGAGGAATCGGTTGCAGGTATCAAGAAGGTGACGGGGGGTGCCTTGGAGGACTCCTTCCTCGTGTCCGGAGTGGCGTTCAAGAAGACATTCTCGTACGCCGGCTTTGAGATGCAGCCCAAGAGCTACGACAACTGCAAGATCGCGCTGCTGAACATCGAGCTCGAGCTTAAAGCTGAACGAGACAATGCTGAGGTGAGTGACGTTTAACAGCCAGACCACTTTGCTCTGTCGCGGTGCAGCGTCGCATCGACGTTATATAACTTATTAATTATTATACTGTACTCGGCGAATCATGGCGGTAACGGTCATTGACTCCCTTTCAAAAACTTGTCATTTTATATACAATGCTGCGATTGATCGTTGATGACAAGTTTTTGACAGGGAGTCAATGACCGATATCTCCATGTTTCGCCGAGTGCAACATTGAACATAGTTATAATATAATGGATCTTACCTTAGTATGTACTCAGTACAATAATTGGTACAACATCAAGATAGGACATATTTTTTTTTGGTTAAACATTAAGGGGCTTAGAACACCTAAATGCGAGATTTCGAAGAGGAATGTCTGTATGATAGAATGTGGTACTTGTATTGAGAAAGATATATAATATTATTTAGAATATATGCTAGTTCCATAATGTTTTCAAAACACGATGCAACTTACTTTTCTCGATAGAAAAAAATCGCAAACATACCTCTAATAAAATCTTAAAATGCTCGGTATGTATAATAAATTGCACTCAATAATTATTTAATTTATGGACAATATTTGACTAACAGTGTACTACTGCTATAGTGTTTTATTTTTTTAAAATAAATCCTTAATTAGCAGTAATCAAGTATTTTCCACTATCAGAGTAGACTTAGCCGTACGCGTGTGCGTTGTGAAAGTATGCATTTTTCGGTCAATTTCGATTAGCTCTTCTAAGCCCCTTAATCGATTATGATAATACGAATTGACAAGAAATCAGAATACATTTTAAACAGATTTCAAAAAAATAAGAAGTATAGAATCTCAAATTCTTAAATTTATATAACGTCTTGTTAATAATAATTAAAATTTATTATTCGGGACTTAACGCGACTTATTTAAATAGTAGTGCTACTATGAGTACATACTTTTTCTCGACGTTTCGAAGACGTCGCGCTCCTGCAGTCCCCTCGTGACCACGGCCGTTGCAACACGGCCGAAACGTTGAGAAAAAGTATGTACTCATAATAACACTGCTATTTAAATAGGAGGCGTTAAGTCCCGAATAATAAGTTTTAATTATAATGCAACGCGAAAGTTTAAAATTGTTAATACAGCGAAACCTGGTTAAACGGGACCTGGCCAAATGAGAAACCTCTATTGTTGACAGTTGCAATGAAGTCCCAGCACTATTTCATTAAATTACCACATTACAGATCAATGGAATTTTTTAACCTGGTCAAATGAGATTAGAATTCTAAGACTTTTTCGATATTTAACTCTATAATTGAGACTGTGTAGCTCATTAACCTGCATAAGTGAGACAATTTATGATAGGTGTAAGTTGTAACAGGTTTTGACATGTTTGTTTAATGTTTACATACATTTCGCATCATCTATTGGGCATGCTTTTTTGTTAGTATGTACTATCTCAGTTTTTGACCTAAAAACAAGAGATAAAAGTGTTAAAAATGTCCAAATGTCAATATAAAACGTTATCAATATCTGAAAATTTTAAACTTCTATATTAGGATTATGATTGTGGAAAGTCGCGTGATGAACTGTGTAGGGAGAATCACCAGTATCAAAGTCAACCCTGTGTAAAATTATTAAAAACAACGAGAAAATTCGGTCTCAGTGTATTGATGGAAAAGGAAAACTCAAAAAAATAAAATATAAAAAAGCTTTAGTTAAATAACGGCAGATATTGAGCTCTATGAGTGCCGGCCTCTGTAAATGAGACACCCATAATTTTAAACCTGCTTAATTGGGTAACTGGACTATTGGAAGGAAGCCTTTAATAATTGGTACAAAAGTCTTGGTCCCTTGAGATCCCAATTAACCAGGTTACACTGTAATAATATAGGTCAGGGATGGCGAACCAATGGCACGCGTGGCACGTGACATAAAATTTAGGGCACGCTACTGGCAGAGTAGACAGAACTAAGGAGTATATCTAAACAAACGGGAGAATCTACGTGAGTTGGATGCGAATATCACTTTTGACATGTTTCACAATGCCGAGTAGCGCATTAAGTGCTTATTCCACTTATCCTAGCTAGGTTCCTAGATCCTAAATCGTTTCCGATTTAGTCAAGTGGAATAACATTTAGAAAGCTAGGATCTTAGCTAGGATCCTACCTAGGAACCTAGCTAGGATAAGTGGAATAAGCGCTTTAGTACGGTGCGGCGCGCGTCGGCTACCCGCTTGTCACAAAACTAGTATCGAATTATCGATTATTTTACTACCAAGGTAATAGGCTCACTACGCAAAGGGGATCCCCCTTGTATTTATTATATAACGGGGATCCCTTTTGCATAGTGAACACTAAATAAGGTAAATTTGAAATACGTCGAATCACAATAAAAAATATTTAATGGCACGTTTATGACTTAACTGAAGATTTTTTCAGAAAAGGGCACGTTGATACGAAAAGGTTCGCCATCCCTGATATAGGTTATTGCAGCAGCCTGAAGTACTATCAAGTACTATGAAGTTGATTTATAGGCAGATGGTTGGCTTACGTATTTTGGTCGCGTTTTGTCGAACCCAGCCAACAGATGACGACTTACTTTAAGTTGACGAATGAAGTAGGTCCGTCAACTGCCTATGAATCAATATCTTCGATGGCACATTATATTTATTTGATGTATGATGTCAGGTGCGCGTGGACAACGTGAAGGAGTACCAGAAGGTGGTGGACGCGGAGTGGCAGATCCTGTACGAGAAGCTCGCGGCGCTGCACACCAGCGGTGCCAACGTGGTGCTCAGCAAGCTGCCCATCGGCGACGTCGCCACGCAGTACTTCGCCGACCGGTGAGACGAGCGGAACACTATTTCAGTATATTCATATTGTTAAATGCCTTCTACTGTATTGAATGTTAAGGGGCATTGAGTGATTATTGCCGTCATAAAACAAGATAATGCTCTTCCTTCCAAAGGCCAAAGGGCCTTCCTAACTGAATACGGCCGACGAGCCGAATTCAGTTTATCACGTCTGCCATCGATGTCGCCCATCGAGGGGAACGGTTTCCGCAATGGGCATTGTCCAAAAAAAATCACATGTACTTTTTATATTTTTTTTCGTTAAAATAGGGTATTTTAAGAATATAAATTAAATAATTTTGAAATTCATTGACTAGTTTTTTCTCAATAAATTTTTAAAGTTTCGGTCTGACGTCATCATCGGCGGCCAATTGACCTCTGCAGTATGTTTAAATTTCCTTTCAATCTTATTATAATGGCTGGTTCGTCAAATGCAAGTTCTCATTATGTGAAAACTGATACGAGAAGCTTACCAAAAGTTCGAAACGTAATGTTGGTCGAATTTATTGCTAATTTAACGCCATTGAAGGTCAAACTAAGGTTAAACATATTTGTTCAAAAATATAAGTAACTAATGGGTATTTTTTTGGTTTATATACAGAAAAACGATCACTGACCTTATTCCTCGAAATGTTTTTGTAATGAGCAAAATTTAAAAAAAATGGACAATCCCCACTAAGTATCCTATGTTCTCCCCGGAACTCAAATTATATTTATCTATAAAGCAGGAAGAGGTTACAAGTTGACATACAGACGGACACATTCTCCCAAGGAGCGTTGTCGATATATCATTTACCACCAGAGGGACGGTAGTGTATTGTGGTAGCAGGTGGTAGTGTCTTTCGTGAATCGTGTCAAATGTCGTGTCAAAGTTCACACAGACATATTGTGACAACTAGATCGTGGCATGTGGAAGCTATTTCGTGGTATATGCCAGCTATAGATCCTACGGGCTTCGGCTTCGACGAGTCATTAAAATGTAATAATTAACTAATAAGTAATAAGCAAGTTTGACATTTCAGGGACATGTTCTGCGCGGGTCGCGTGGCGGAGGAGGACATCAGGCGCACACAGCGCGCGTGCGGCGGCGCCGTGCTGAGCTCCGTGCGCGACCTGCAGCCCGCCGCGCTCGGCCGCTGCGACAACTTCAGCGAGCGGCAGGTCGGCGGCGAGCGGTACAACATATTCAGCGGTAACTAACCACTAAGTACTCTAACTACGCAGATTGGAGAGAGAAACACATACTGTACAATGTCAGGACGTTTAGACCGTTGTAACCGATTTTCAAAAAGGGCGGTGGTCCTTACTTTGGCTGTGCTTTTTAGGATTCTGTACCTTAAGGGTAAAAACGGGACCCTGTTACTAAGACCTCGTTGTCTGTCTGTCTCCAGGCTGTATCTCAAGAACCGCTACAGCCAGACTTATGAAATTTAAATAATTTTCACATATTGTGTATATCTATTGCCGCTATAGCTATAACAACAAAATATACAAAAAACAAAATAGTATACATAAAAACAAATTATTATACATTTTGATGTTATTATAATATCAATAAGGCCAATCTTAAAAATGTTGTTTCTATGATATGAAAATACCGGATGATGTGTTAATGGCAGGTATTGCAGTGTTTTTTCTCAATGAAAGTAAAGTTTATTAGAGATTCAGTATTGAATGTGTATTGTGTATTGTGTAGGTTGCCCGGCGGCGAAGACGTGCACGCTGATCCTGCGCGGCGGCGCGGAGCAGTTCCTGGAGGAGACGGAGCGCTCGCTGCACGACGCCATCATGATCGTGCGCCGCACCATCAAGAACGACGCCGTGGTCGCCGGTAAGTACCCGGTACCACACTCCGCTTATATATCTCCGCTCTCCGCTTATGTGATGTATGCAGTATGCAGCCAATGATTATAAACAACGGATCCAATTACTGAACTGCTCTGTGGATGTTAATGTTTATGAGGCTGTATGCGATAACCATTTTACAGGCAGGTGGACAGGAGTTTATGTTGTCAGTAGAGAATATTAATGTTGGTGGTCGGTTCCAGGCGGCGGCGCCATCGACATGGAGGTGTCGAAGCACCTGCGCGACTACAGCAAGGGCGTGGCGGGCAAGGAGCAGCTGCTGGTGGCGGCCGCGGCGCGCGCCTTCGAGGCCATCCCGCGCCAGCTGTGCGACAACGCCGGCTTCGACGCCACCAACCTGCTCAACAAGCTGCGCCAGAAGCACCACCAGGGCGAGGTGTGGTACGGCGTGGACATCCAGCGCGAGGACATCGCGGACAACTTCGCGAGCTGCGTGTGGGAGCCCGCCGTCGTCAAGGTCAACGCCATCACCGCCGCCTGCGAGGCCGCCGCGCAGGTACATAGTGTACACTATCACACTATCACACCCATTTGACGTCACAGTGAGTAACAAGACTAAGTGACAATACTTTAGAGTATGATTTATGAATGGGTTCCCTATATACATATACATTTCACACTAAAAGAGTAACTTTTTTTTACTTTTTTATGGAAAATTCAAGACGCTCGGGCGGCTTGTCCATACAAGTAACAAAAAAAATGTTGGTCTTTCAGTGCTGCTACTTTCACAGTGAAATTACATAGTTCACTGTGAAACCCGTACACATCCTAAACTGCCCTAAAGTATAATCACGTCTTAGTTTTGTTACTTAATGTATATTGATCATACTCATTGACATAATGTTTAATTTAAGAGATCTTTGATCATACTAGACATACTTAAAACAAAAACCTGTGTTATTCTTGTTTAATGTTTCGCATTAAAGCGGATATTATGATATTATTGATTAGGCCGTACCTCGGATTTGAGGAGCAAAATAAACTGCGAAAAGAATAATATTATTACACAAACTGATTTGATTTTGATTTGACTGACTCATGTGGTTATGTATATGTCGCAGTCATCTGATTTAATCTGCGATTCGATCGAATGACTAGCGCATTCATTGAATGACAGCATTCAATTGAATGACTAAAGGACAACTCGTCAAGACGTCATAATATAAAAGTCATATAGCGAAGTCGTTAAATGGGATGCTATATTTTAATGTAAATGTAATCGATAAAATATCAACACAGTGCTATCAACTGTGCGAGCTGTTTGACGCCATATTTGTTTTAGTGACTAGTAGCGCCGCAGTAGGAAGAAAATGAAATACGTTCAATTACCTGACTAATTTCATGTCGGCTATCTTCAAAACGCTATGCTACAAATCGCTAACTAGTTGAACGTTGAGGGACGATCGTTCAATCGACGTTCGGCCAAGTCATTCAATTGAATGGAGTCATTCAATGAATACGCTAGTCATTCAATCGAATCGCAGATTGAACCAGATAACTGCGACATATACAGTATTAATGTTTCTTATCATATTTTAATTGTAATCATTAACAATTTTCCAGATTCTGTCAGTCGATGAAACGATCAAGAACGTGAAGAGCGGCGGCGACATGCCGGCGCCGGGCCGCGGTATGGGTCGGCCGCGGATGGGCTAGGCAGTAGGCGGCCCCGCTAACACCTCACTAACCGTCTCCGCAGTCCGCTCCGGACTTGCTGCGAGCGCTGCCTGTGCCTACGCGATACGAAGTATTATAAGATTGTATATTATAGTTGATATAGCTGATCGGCGATCACTGATGCATTTCATTATATTTATGGTACACTCTTGACGCTATCATTTCTAATAATTTTGTTCCATTGTAATTCCAGAGTTTTCTAGAAGACTTTATTAATAAATGTGGAACTTCAAGCTTTTAATTGCATTGTTTTAGTTTAAAAAATGATTAGATACTAATCTTTATGTTATATTCACAAAATTAGTGTAAGTGATAATATTAATTTAAATATAAAAATATAACACAAATGTCTATTATTTACATTTCCTGTGTTTAACCTATTAATAATTATAATCAGCATGCTGTTTATTTTTGTTTTCTATGACAATATATTGTGTTGGTAGTGGCGAAATGTATGAAAATATGGTTTCTATGTAATTTTTAGGGTTCTGTTGTCTGTCTTCGGGTTTGCTCAGAGACTATAGTATGAATAAGTATAGAATATAATAGAATAAGAAATAGCTGTAATTCGGCATGAATGTACCATTGAGGAAATTGATTCCTATGCAATTGATAGACCAACGTTATTTGGGTCGAATATGTCCAATGATATTGTATGTTACTAACGTAATATGTCAATTCAATGTTAATTGTCAAAGAGAATATAATCACTACGTGTTAGTTAGTTAGCTGGGTTTGAGATAACGCAACCTAACTACCATAGAGGAAAATAATACACGGGGCAAACTACTTACAGTACCCGGCGATAAATATTGCACATCGACCTTTCGAAAGTGACAGTCGGCTAATTTCGGTTTTGTAGAGCGTTATCTCTTACGCACGAAATACAAAAAGTCCGGTATCTATTAGGAGCTGTTAAAACAATTATGGTTTGCTTCTTTTGACAATTTTATTATTCTTTGTATAAAATACACCAAATTTTCTATAAGTTATGGCTTTAGGTTCGGGTAAAATAAAATAAAAAAGGATGTTCTAATTATGTTTACGTATTTAAAATTCGTTTGGAAAATTACAGTTGTAGCAAATTTAGGGGTGTTAACAACTCTAGATATATATTTTGAACTGGACGCGACTGCACTCTATTGAATTTGAACAACGACTGACATAATGTCAAATAGGTGTGTGCTACAAAGATAACGCTCTATGAAACCGAAATTAGCCGAATGTCTCTTTCCAAAGGTCGATGTGCAATATTTATTGCCGGGTACTGTAGGTCCCCGATCTGCATAGGAATCAACTTCTCTGATAGTACATATTGATGATGTACCGACAAAATGGTACCTATATAAAATCTTTACAAAAAAATTGTATGGTACCTACCTTTTTTTTTTTTTTTTTTTTTTTCGGAGGGGGAAATGCATTACGCATACCACCCAGGCGCAGGGGGCGACCCGAGTGGTGATGTGGGACTCCCGTAGCTAATGAGACCACGGTATACCCACTAAACCCCCCCCCATCTTCCGCCTCGCCGCCTTTTGACGGGGCCACAGGAACGATACACACATCTGCGACCCCGCCAGCGGCCCGAAGACTCCACGATGGGCGCACAGCACGTGCGCCCTCCTCCTCGGCCCCCACCAGGGCTGTAGCAGACGCCCCCCGAGTCTGCTACTTGGGGGCCATGTGGCAGATCAGGACTGTGGCTCTGCCACCGACCACACCTCGGCCGCAGAGGATAGGGCAAGCGGCGCACCGTAATACCTACTTGCCTCTTCCTCTGCGGCCCCACCTCGGTGCGCATCCGCAGCGGACTTCTCCAGTCCGCTGGGAGCGCCCTCCTCGGGCCAGGCGGCGACACCGGCCGGCCCTGGTTGCCTCTTTGCTTCACCGCGGTTGCCCAAGCCGCGGTTACTAGAGCCCCACCGCCGCGACAAGGCGAGCAACCATCGGGGGGGTATGGTACCTACCTAGGCTAATTATTGTTCGCCTTAAAAAAAAAAAAAAAAAAAAAAAAAAAAAAAAAAAAGAGTTGAAATCCAATACAATGCCAAGTTTAGATGCACTTCAAAATCGATCATAATCATCTTCATCAACAGCCTGACCCTTAATACTTCTAATTTGAACTTGGCAGGTTAATTTAGTCAGTCGGCATGGGGCTGCCGTAGCCCATGACATCGAGTCCCGGGTAGGCCACGATGCGCTACGACGGCTAGGTGTTCCAGTGCATCGTCGCGGAGTGGTGTGAAATGTGGTGTTTCCACGAGTGGAGCCCAAAGAGGCAGAGGTGGTGAGGCTGCAGCGGTCGTGTATCACGTGTTTCCCGTAGTCCCACCTTCAGGAGCAGGAACACCGTTGGGGTTTTTTAATTATGTAATTTGTAATTAATCAAGTACTACCTATAGCATGAAAACCTGCCAAGTTCAAATCTAGAAGTATTAAGGATCAGGCTGTTGATGAAGACGATTATGATCGATTTTGAAGTGCATCTAAACTTGGCATTAGATTGGATTTCAACTCTTTTTTAAGGCGAACAATTAGCCAATAGGAAGTTGGACCCATTACAGGTATGTTTTGGGGTAGGATTTCAATACTCTTTTTCGAGAAATCGTACCAATTTTTTGTGCCACTCCCGAATCCATCATTTTACGTTTCAAAACAATTTTGCTAGCGCCATCTGTCGAAAGTAATTTATAAACAATACTTTCGATAGATGGCGCTCGTGGTGTGAGTTAAATTTTTATGTAATAAGCTATGTGTGCATTATACATAACAATATTTTATACCCCCCTCTCTCCTCCCACCCTCCTCATCGTATTCTCATTGTATCACCGGTAGTGGTACATAATATTTTTTATTTAAAGTTCGTATATGAGCAGACTCACGCTTGACCGATTTATATCTACATAACCGATTCACACCGGAATGGCAGCGGCCGGCAGAGGCGCGGCGAGGCCGGCAGAGGCGGCTCGCGTCGCCGCGGGCGGACGCTCGCGGCCGCTTGTGGACGCTCGTGGCCGCCACCTCCAGAGCATGCGTGCCTTTCAGTTTAGATTCTACATTCGGCAAGGAAACTCGTGTCGTGTGTTTGCAGCAACATGGTGGAATTGGTTATTATTGCACTTATTGCCGAAGAAGAAAAAAGAAAAATGGTTGCCTGTAAAGTCGGTTTTACGGGCGAAGATTTTACGTGACAACGTGTGTGGGAGAGAGACGCAAGGCATTCGGCGGGCCTCTCTCTCGTTCGGTGACTCATCGTAACGTTACCGAGCGTTACACTTTTTCATAAGTGACTCCCAGCCGCAACCTAATTTAAGACGTTGTCACGTCAAAAAGAAAGAAGAAAAAAAAGAAAGAAAAGAAAAAAATTAAAAGAGATATGTGGGTCCATGACTTATGGAAGAAACGACGACACTGGAGAATTTCAAACATTTTGTACAAACTTGCACTCGTACCCAGACATAATATTTACATACTTATAACTACTAGTATCGCTTGAAAACTTCAAAAAGGGCTCGAGGTGCCTGGGCGGCCGCGCGGCACCTCGCGTCGCGGCGCCGCGCGCGCACGCGGGCAGCCGCAAGCACTTTTCACCGACACGGACGCGCGGCTCCTCGCGGCGCCGCACGACCTTTTAGAAGTTTTCAAGCGATACTAGTAGAACTTATATCTCGGCTTTATAGAGAAAATGACAAGTTTTTGACAGGGAGTCAATGACTGCTACCGCACTGCAGAGTGCTGTTTCGCCGAGTATATAAACGGTGTAGAAATAATTATTTATATGGCAAAATAACGTTTGCCGGATCAGCTTGTATTGAATACGGTAAATATTGTAACTAATATTAGGCATTTGCCGTCCATGATCATGAATTCATGAGTATCATCAATCATTGTAAACCAATGTTGTATAATGATTTTTCATTCCCATTTTACGGTGACATGAAAAACATGTCCCGCCGTGTCGTACAGCGTACTGCGGCAAATAAAAGCACATAATATAATATGTCATGTGGGTCAAGTGTGCGCAGCGTCTAAGTGTGCGCATTGTAAATATCTCGAAAAATATATGACGCTGAGGAACGGCAACCCCTCTCTTCGATAACCCACAGTATGCCCTGCGAAGCGCTCGTGTCCCAGCGGCTGCGCGCACGCCGTTTTGGACTGACAGATAAATGAAGATTTTTGCTCAATTATTTACGATATTTTGTAAATTTTGATGCGTAATATTTTGTAGTCATGTATTTTTTTCTAAATAAGCTTTTTGCTATCGAGTGCAACATAATATCAAGTTTGTTATTTGCCAGTGTTTAGGATATTCTGATGATGCAGGAATTAACGATATTCGAATAACCCTGTTCCTATGCTTTGGGTTAAGTGTGCGCAGAAGCCTTTTCCCTTATGTGGCCATCAGTATTCTGAACCACCGACTGAAGATTGGATTGAATGAAGCCTTTGTGGAGTCTGGTGGCAAAAACAGTGCACCAGCTCCGCACACGGTATGACGAAGTAACTAAATATTTCTAAGTGAAAGTTATTGTTCTCATATTTAGATTTAAGACGATTTTTTTGATTAGTTTACGTAACTATAAGTAGTTACAATTAATTTGTAACTACTTACAGTTATTATAAAAGAATATTAATTTATGTTCTAAAATATATATAACTAGATGACGCCCGCAACTCCGTTGCGCCAAAACTTGTTTATCGCGCGGGAATCGTACATTTTTCCGGGACAAAAACTATCCTATGTCCTTTCCCGGGACTCAAAGTATCTCCATGCCAAATTTCAGCAAAATCAGTTCAGCGGTTTGGGCGTGAAGAGGTAACAGACAGAAACACTTTCGCATTTATAATATTAGCATGGATTTGTTGTTGCGTACACTTACCCAAAGTGCTGCGTACACATACCCCGATACTGGGGTAAAAGTGGGCAAATGGAAGGGTTATTATTTTCTAAAGTTTCTTAAAATATAAGCTATTGAAAAATACTATTGTTGTGTTTAAGTCGGAGACAAAAAACAGTCTTACAAATGAACACAGTTTTGTTTCATTGTACTAATAATATTTGAGTTTTTTAAAGCATCAAAGTTTAAATGCGCACACTTGACTAACATGACTCTATTGGTGAATGGTGAATACTGAATAGCACAAAATATCCGCATTATAATACAAATTCAGGAATCAGTAATCACAAGCAAAATCACGGGCCACAGAGGACAGACTCTTTTTAAACCTTTGCTTAACACGTTCGCGGACACGTGGCCCGATTATTTAATGTCACTTTGACACTTCCTTTTTGTATGAAATGCTTTAGCCGCTCCGTCACTAGCAGAAGTTACCAAGTACTCAAATACGATCACCCTGGCTATAGCCTTCGCCTGCTATAGACGTTCTGTCATTAGTGATGGTCATAAAACATACAGAATTTGGACGTGCCGGTTATACCCTGCGCCTGCTTTAGCCGTTCTGTCACTGACAATACTCAATAAGTATACATATAGGTCGCAACGGCTATAGCCTGCGCCTGCTATAGCCGTTCTGTCACTGACAATACTCAATATGTATACATATAGGCCGCACCTGCTATAGCCTGCGCCTGCTTTAGCCGTTCTGTCACTGACAATACTCAATATGTATACATATAGGCCGCACCTGGTATAGCCTGCGCCTGTTTTAGCTGTTTTGTCACTGACAAGTAACAATACTAAATATGTATACATATAGGACACACTAACTATAGCCTTCGCCTGTATCAAATGTCCTGGCGATGACAATTTAGTCCATAAATACACAAATAGGACACAAAAGATGTAGCCAATGGAGACACTACCCGTTCTTTCAGTGATAATGATCAGCAAGACCATTAAGACTGGACTATATAGACGTACGTCGTATACTGAGCCTCACTCAACAAAAAACTGCACAAAATATAGTCATAAAGAATATATGTCACCTTACTAAACATTTTACTGGGGTAACTACTAGGAATTAATTATTAAAACACCAGGTCATCAACAAAATATATAATTTAATAAGTAATACTAACTATACTCCACTCCGGCTAGCTTGTCGCTAGCGGTCATTGACTTCCTGCCAAAAACTTGTCATTTTCCATATAAAACCACGATTGACAATATCTGACACTTCATTGTCAATCGCGGCTTATATGGAAAATGACAAGTTTTTGACAGGGAGTCAATGACCGCTAGCGACAAGCTAGCCCGAGTGGAGTATAGTTAGTTTGTTTTTTCTTAGGAAACAATTAAACACAAATAACACATATTCTTTTTAGCAATTAATTCGTTCATTCTACTTTAAATCAACATAATATCTACTTTACTTTTTGAAAAGGTTAGATCACAGGCTCTGAAAAATAGCTATCATTTGATTGGCAAAACCCAAGACTTTGTTTATGCCTTTGGCATTCCCTTCATAAACACATAAGCACCTCAAAAATTGTTCGAATCTTCTTCCTGTCATACTATAAGTAAAGATGGGGTGGTAATATAGGGGATCAGTGAATGTGAAGAGTTTCCAAATATTGGGTGTTTCTACATGGGACTGTAAAATACATAATCCAAGAAATCGCTGCATATCCTCGACCGTAGTCGGTTTAAAAGTTTTTTTGCGACTGCCTCTAGTGTGTGGTCTGTTAACATTGCATAATGCAGCACCGTAGAAATTAGTCCGCTCTACAAGTTGTTTAATCACTGTCTGAGGAATGAATCTATTAAATATGTCTATTGAAGATGTATTTGCATCAATGGAAAATTGAGGTCCAACAGTGCTGTCATCAAACTCAAATTCTGTAATAGGAGCGGTCGATGTTTGCCATTCTTCGTCTATGATTGGTGGTGACATTGGACGTTGATTATTATGGGCTGTGGGTGCGTCTAAAGTTGATAATGCAGATAGTGGTTGCTAATCAGTGTTCTCTGCGTTTAAAATAGGTGGTAATATAGGTTGCTGTTGACCGTTAGCGCTTTGCGAGTTTGATTCAGCATTTTCACTCTCCATCTCCTGCAAAAGCGACATCGATTCAATTGATCTTGGAGGAGTTATATCAGAATCATACGAACGTAAGTTATTCAAATTTATCTCTGACTGGATTGCATACGTGTTAGGCACAAACTTTGATGACCCGCTATCTACATTAGGTACGTAATTAGTATCTGAACCATAGTCACCATCGCAATCGTTGTACGGAACCTCTTCTGACTCTTCTTTTTCACTTTCGCTCGATGTTTCTGGTTGTTCTGACTCCGAATGACTAGAGAGTTCGCCTGAGCTCGCGTTATTGAATAGTTTCCATTATTCTTTCGTGCTCCCGCTTGAGGAATTTTTTTGAGCCTTTTCAAGACATCTGAAAAGAAGACTATGTACTACCCTCCGACTAAAAGAATAACATGTTATTCTTTTAGTCTGAAGTATTACCAACGTAAAATTTGGTAGTACATAGAAAATTACATGCTAACATTGAATTACAACATTAGTCACTAAAGACATAAGTATTTTGTGAAGTGTAATCATTAGAAAAATAAATAAAAACCAAAATATATACTCAATACTAACGTCGATCAAAATCCGCGCGCACAAACACGGCGTCACTTCCACTCAGTGGGGCACTCGCCGGCCAACTGAACAAATCGTCATACGATCGCCGCTGCTATAACAGGTGTGTCAGTGTAAGTGCGCACACAAATGTTCCTATTAGTATCACATCTGTGTGTGTAAAAATACGTGTTATGTGACACCTAGGATATTGAAAATCTCAATTTGGGGGCACTTGATAATGAACTGTATGGTAGTAGTATGAGAATTCGACTGCTAAAGCATGTGTGTCTCTAGAGAGCAGAAAAATAACGACGGGTATAGCAGTCGCGTCATTCTACACATATCACTGATGAATGCCATAGCCGGCGTGTCCGCGAACGTGTTAAAAGCCAGCCAGAATACTAAAAAAAAGTAAAATGACAGCATTCCGCAATCCGCATTCTGTGATCTGTCAAAAACTTTTTACTTTTGTGACTTGCTTACGATTCAAAGCGTTCCGAGTTTCGTAAAAACGCCGACTTGTTTTTTTTTATAAATTAAACTGTATTTTTCGTTAAACTTTTCTGAAATTGACTGTATAGGCTTCTTAAAACTTCATTAAATATTTGAAGTAATCACATACATAACCATAAGTGTAGTTTATTGTTAACTCTGAGTTTCAAAGTGTTAAAAACTTTTGAACGCTTAAAACTTTGTGGACTTTTTAGTGTCGTGGATGTATTTCTGTTTGTAAACGGAGAAAATTCGTCGCCCTTGATAAGGTAAGGATACAAATACTTTTAGCACTACTCATTTTAAGTTAAAACAAGTTTCTTAGATTGTAAAAGTTGAAAGCATGTTCGCTATTCTAGCCTTGTATGTATTTAAATGAAAGTAGGTTTCCGCGATCTTTGCCACATTCATGTGAGAAATTAATCTAATGAAACAACAGACGTGTTGTTTTTGAAAATAATATCTTGTTTACAATAGCTTACTGTAAGAATTATATGGACATGTTGTAGGATGTTTTTAATCTAATAATGGGTATTGATTGGAAATAGTTATGTCCTTGAAGGCCTAAGTGTACATTATTTATAACATAATAATTATAGCTTTATGTATGGAAAAGAAGAAATGTTTTTTTATGGTTTTTTAAGTTCTCATTTTATCTATATTTTTATTGTTTACTTAAATCTTCATAAATTATTGGCATCTTATATTAAACTTTTCCATAACCTATGGTACAGTTTGGGGTAATAGTTGTTTTATAATGAGGATTGAGGTGTGGCTCTACATAATTATCTGAACTCTAAACAATTTTTTTTAATTCACTTGATTGCTACAACTACCTAATATCAAAATATAATATATGAAAATTAATATCTGCCAATAGCTTATTACAGAGGGGTATCTTATATATAAAAATGGATTTTCAAATGTGTTAGTTAGTAACTAAAACTCGAAACGGATTGGGCTGATTTTAGTCTTACAATATTCGTAGAAGTCCAGGGAAGGTTTTAAAGTGACACGAAGTTCACCGGGACAGCTAGTTATTTAAATATATTCCTATTTCTTACATTTTGAATTTTAAGTCATACCAGACTATGAAGCATGGCTATACCAATAGAACAGGGTTTCTCAAAGTGGGGTATGTGAACCCCTAGGGGTTCGCGTACCGTAGGGTTCGTGACAAGAAGAAGTAATGGTGTCATGATAATTGACAAGAACGCGTGGCACTCTTTTGCCATTTTGTGTATTAAGTTTTATTCAAATAAAAACCTTATTTTGATTTCAATACTTAGTAATGGGTTCGCTGTCACCTGGAAATTTTACCAGGGGTTTGTGGAGTCGAAAGTTTGGGAAACCCTGCAAAAGAACATAGGATCGGCAACATTAACCCATCAACCCCCAAGCGGCACCCGGGTCACAATAGACATACTTCTGTCTACTCTGCCTGGGTGCCATATAATAACAAGTGAATATCTGTGTCTGCGATTGTCACAATCGAGGTATTGCAGGTCTCTTTAATGATAAATTGGAACATAAGATTGTATTATTCATGTTCTTTACACTGTAGAGTTGAATCCTTCAATTGCGGATTCCTTGGGCTTGGTTATACCGCTTGGAGCTTGAGGGATTAATTGTAGGTTACATATCTCTTAAATGTCTTTTAGATGTTTAAGGAATATGTTTCTAGTTAGGTTGTTTAATTTGTAGATTTTTAATTTATAAATCATTTGTATGCCTACAAGGGCAACATTATTGTTTGATGATAAAGTCCTTTTTTCTAGATAAATAATTGGGTTAACAGTCTGCCTGGAATATAACTTATCAGCTTACAATAAATAGTAGGGCAATATCTAAAATATTTGTATTCTATATTTTTTTAACTCAGTCAAACAATTCAAAAATTTTTTGACTGAGTTAAAAAATTCAAAAATTTTCATATAACTGAGGGTACTATTATTGAAGTTAGAATATTAAATTCCTGTGTATAAAAAAATTATGTATATTTTAAATCTTGATAATTCAAATGAAAACATGCTTGTAACGAAATGATGCGGTAAATTTAATTTCTAGGTATATGCAGGTAAAGTTTCAAGGTGAAGATAAGTTTGTATTATGGTTTTGTTAAATTTTTATTGAACATTATAGTATGGGATATACATGAACGTAGAAAAAAAGGTGGACGGAGTCTTGTTATATACAAAACTGTGTCTTCACTTTTCTTCTGAGTCGGCCACGCACACATTCTTACGCCTGTCAAATAGTATGGACTAGCGCAAGAATGTGTGCGTGCGGACCATGTACATACAGCCAGCTGGCTGACTCTGAACAACACAGTTTTGTGTATGGTGGGACTCTGACATAGAATACTTTTTATCCCGAAAAAATGTACGGTTCCTGCGCGATAAATGAGTTTTGGCGCTACAGAGTTGTGGCGTCATCTAGTTTTTACAATATTATTATCATTATTATACACATTTAATACACATTCATGACTGTAGAGATGGGCGATGGGTAAATACCCAATCTATCCACCTGGGTATTTACCGGGCACATTGGGTATTTACCGGGTAGATTGGGTAAATACCCAAAAATGGTGGGTATTTATAATTAAGCGTAAGTTTTTACATATTTTTTTTGTAAATCCTTAGTAAAATCTCCATTAAACAATGCTAATTTAGTCACTAGCCCGTAACTGTTTGAATAAGCTCCTTATAGTCTAAAACTAATGTATGTTTTCAATACAAAACCATGATTTTCATGAATTTCGGCGCGCATGTCAAAGAGTGACGCTGTGTTTTTGTACTTTTTTCCTAAATTTTAGCTTTGTATGTGTGAAATTAATATTATTTTAAGTAACCTACCTTTTTATAGTGATAAAGTTAGCATTAACTTTTACTTTTAAAGTATTAAACTTTTGGGGATTGAATTAAAATAAATCGTTTAACTGGACGCCTTTATCGTTAGGCGAAACACGCGTGCTAAATTTCACGTTTTTTTCTGTGCTTTTCTTGAAAACTTAATCCCTTCTTAAGGCAGAACTTTGAAAAATTCTAATTAACGTACGTACTCGTCATTCAATTTTTTGTGTCTAAGAAATTATAAGGTTCCACTTACTAACATTGAGCCTATACAATTCCAAACTCAAGGGGGTATAAAATCCCTTTGAGGTTAGAATTTTTTAAAATACAATTATATAGTGGATGCCTAGTTTAATATAGGAACACGTGTGCAAAATCTTATGTCTCTTAAATAGCCAGTACACAATGGCACGATGACCCACTGCAGGCCACGCCATTGCACGGCACGCCTGAAAATCGTCCGCCATCATACACCTTAACCACGTTTACACAATGGCGATGGCTTTTAGTGGGCCAGCATGGTTCATTGTGAAGAGGCACCTTTACAGTTTTGACACCTATACATGTACATGCAAATTAATTATGCAAATGAGAACTGTTTTTGTGTAAACGCAACTAATGATCAAAATATAATAAAAAGTTCTTGGCCTGTGCGTTAATAAAAAGAAAAATTTTACCCTTTTAACCCCACGGTTAAAAGGGTAAAATTTTTCTGCAGAAGCATCGCTCTCCCACGAGAGCGATGCTTCGGTACGAATGGGTTGACTCCGAAAAAACCAGAATGAAACAGCGCTTGCACTGTATTTTCTTCAACACGCAAAAGAGAATGCCGATCTTATCACATACTGTTTGCGTCCAACTCGACCCTTGATGATGAGGAACGGAAACCGTCAACCATACCGCGATGTACGAGCGTCATGTCGGATATTCTTTTTCATAAGCGCTCATGGTGAGTAGCCCCAGTGAGAGCTCCAGAGGTGGCTCCGGTCTTAACGCGTCTTTTTTGACTCTCCTATCCTTCTCACACTTGAGAAACAGCTTTTTGTAAGCTCGATACTTAAAAATGTGACCGTTCCAATCCTTCCAACTGCAGACCGATCGCTATAACCTCCCTCTTCTCGAAGATGATGGAATCCATTATCAATAGCCAGCTCCTTCGACACTTGGACGCTCAGGGATTACTAAGGCTCGGCTCGGCTCTATTGGCGTGCCTAACTCATCGCTGGCTCAGGCGATTGAAACTGTGGGTACTTATTAGATGTTGTCAGTTTGGATATCGTGGAGGCCTTTGATCGTGTTTGGCACAAATCACTTTTATCCAAGATTCCATCATACGGAGTTACCGTAAAATTATGCAAGTGGATCACAAGTTTCTTAGTAGTCGCTAGTTGATGGTGTATGCTCTGATACTCTGACACTGATAATATTCATACTGCATATCAATGACATGTTACAGACCAACGGCATTCATTGCCATGAAAATCACATCATAATTGATTGATTTCCTAGAGTTTTGATATTTTTAAGGTAGGGCATTGTGATTTTAAGGCAGGGCATTGCCCCCAATGCCCCCCACTAGCTACGGCCATGGACGTAACTCAATCCAATTTAACGAACTAAAACACAAATCAGCGCGTTCAGCACAAAAAAGTCACCAATGGTCGTATATTCTCGTTTGAGGGCACCACTTTAACAATCTTCCCCAGCATAAAAAATGGCGTAAATATTTCGAGCGAAGTCTAGAGCATAAGGCCAAGATAGCTTCAAAAATCCTTGGTATTCTTAACAGAGCGAAACAGCGTTTCAGTCCGATCCGATGCCTACAACTCTTCAAGGTCTCACAATCCTCACATGAAATACTGTTTTCATATTATCTGGATCGTATCCAATGAAGGGCCGCCCAAATTGTTTCCACTTTTTACATGCATTTAATTAAAAAAATACACTTCCAAGAAATTAATTTTTGAAAGTTTGATATATACCGGTATAATTTATAATTTATTTTTTACTACCTTTATATGATACTTTTTGCGCCTCGCTTCATTTATTGCTCGCGGCTTCGCTAACGTTAAGAAGTATTTTTATTAATTAAGTATCAAAGTCTCAGCCCGATCGGTATAAAATTGACAAAGTTTCAAACAAACTTTTATCCAATATTTTATACCCTTGGGGGTAGAATTGATCAAAATCCTTTCTTAGCCGATAACATCTACCTGCATGCCTGATTTCAGCCCGATCCATTCAGTTGTTTGGGCTGTGCGTCGATAGATCACTATGTCAGTCAGTCAGTCAGTCAGTTTTGCGTTACATAATATATTATTTAGATTAATGCAAAATAAGCAAATACTGTGTCCAAGGAATAAAAAATTTCATAAACATTTAAAACTATTATTTAACTCCTTACGGAGTTTTTTTAAAATCCTATATAGTGTATTTTTAAATCAAGTGTACCTATGCGAAATTTCACGTTTCTAAATCAAAAGACCTGTGCGTTGATCTATCTGTCTACCTTTGCCACATACAATAATATTACGTAGAACGTAAGTCACTTATTACGAAACAATTGAAATTTTAAGTACAAAAATGTAATAAAATAATAGAATGTAAATAAAAAAGACTAAAGTAATAGGAAATTAGTCTTATATTTACCAAAAGTTGTGACTTAAGTATTGAATTTTATCTACCCGCCCTTTTGGGTAGATACGGGTATTTACCGGGTACGTGAGGGTAAATACCGGGTAGATGGGTAAATACCCGGGTACGTGCCCATTTCATCATCATCATCATCAGATGTATGTGTAAGTAATTGTACAGTAAGAAGAAGACTTAAAGAAGTTAAATTAAACTCAAAAGTGCCAGCAAGGGCACCAAAACTTGAGACAGGACACCGAAGAGCCAGGCTAAGATTTGCGCGTGAACATCAAAATTAGATAAGTGAGTGAAATCTTGTGCTGTACAGTGATGGGAGCAAATTCTATGTACATTTTGTTGACAGGCGACAAATAATGTGGATAAATCGTAAGGAACGCTATAGGCCATCAAACTTAACGGAAACAGTGGCCTATGATGCAGACTTCGTAATGGTTTGGGGTGGCACATGATTTGGAGCCCGCACGGAGCTGATGATTATTGATGATGGTACTTTGACAGCACGGGGCTATAGCACAGACATCCTGGAACTGCATGGTGTGCCTTTTACAAAGTTTTAGGTAGTAACTTCAATTTTATGCGCGTCCATAGAGTAAAAAATCGGGCATTATTACCAAAATGATGCTGGTGTAGCCCGGGTGGAGAGACCAGCACGGTCTACGGATGTGGATCCGATTGAAGACGTGTGGCACATCAATGGGTGAACGGTACGAGCTTAAAATAAAAGGTCCAAAATGTGTCCAGGAGCTCGAGTTGGCGCTACTGGAGGAGTAGGAGAATATCCCACAGGGAATGATTGACAATCAAAATGCAAGCATGGCATTCCATGCTTGCATTTTGATTCAGGGCCTGGATACGCCATTGCGTATCCAGGCCCTCTTGAGATCCATAGAAGGCCATGACACTCTTTTAACATGGCATTTCTTTAATAAAAATGGAAAATTTAACTTCAAAACTTACTACCGAAATTTAAAGATTTTCTTAATCTTCGATTTTTGCCGATTTTTTCTAAATTTCACGTTTTTATGCCCTAAGTTTATATAAAATTGATTTTTTAATAAACAATAAATAAACAATTATATAAAAAAAATTGAACAATATTAAAAAAAATCGAAATTTTGTTATGTTCCGCTAATTTTGCCGGTGTGTTTATAAAACTTGTACGAGAATGCGCGAATTTTCTGCTATCTATAGTCAGATAATATACAGTACTAATATTATAATTCTGCAGAGTTTGTTTGTTTGTTTGTTTAAACGCCATAATCTCAAGAATTACTGGTCCGATTTGAAAAATTATTTTACTGTTGGATAGCTCATTTGTCGAGGAAAGCTATAGGCTATATTTTATCACGATACTACTAATAGGAGCGAAGAAATAGAGGAAAATGTGGAAAAAACGGGGAGAAATTATTTGAAAGGGCTTATTTGAACGCGCTAATATCAGGAACCACTGGTCTGATTTGAAAAATTATTTCAATGTTAGATAGCCGGTAGCCCATTGATTGAGGAAGGTATAGGCTATATTTTATCATGCTAAGACTAATAGGAGCGAAGAAATAGAGGAAAATGTGGAAAAAACGGGGGAAATTATATGAAATTGCTTATTATCTTAAGAACTACTGGAGCAAATATTTATGTTATTTAGCAAACATGAAGAATAGACCACGTGAAGGGACATAGGCAATTTTTTGCGGAAAAATGTACGGTTGCGTGAAATTCCTAAATTACGCAAGCGAAGCCGTGCGGAACATCTTATATTTATTTATTTATTGTTAATGATCTAGCAGCATTTAGCTGATGTGACCATATCACACAGTGTTGCAGTTCTCACACTCGTTATTAATTTCTTTTGTAGGACTTTTTTGTCATCAACCATTTGTCAAGTCTATTTTTAAAGCTGTTAACAGTTGGTGCAGATACAATATCTTCGGACAACATATTCCAAGTCTGCACAACTCTATTACTTAGGAAATTGTGAGCAACAAGTGAGTTTGCAGGTGTACGTTCTAGTCTGAGATGATGACCTCGAGTTGACCTGGATTTTACATCTTTCCTAATGTAAATATCTTCAAGCTCTGGCACGTTGTAACAATGTGTTAATATTTTGTATGTCTCTATGAGGTCACCACGAAGGCGCCTATCTTCTAGCGTCGTGAGGCGCAATGCCTTTAATCTATCTTCATAGCTCATATGTCGAAGCGCTTTCGGTATTTTTGTTGCCTTTCTTTGTACACTTTCTAAAAGATCAATATCCTTATGAAAATATGGACTCCAAATCTGGAATCCATATTCCAGTAGAGGTCTTATATATGTTTTGTATATTTTCAAGAATAGGTCAATTGTTACAACTTGAAAGGTCCTCTTCACTAAGTAAACAAACGAGTTGGCTTTCTTGACAATGTTGGCAATGTGTTGATTCCATTTTAAGTTGTGTGTTATCTGAACTCCCAGATCTGCTTGTGTGTTAGTAGAGGTTAAAGGGCAACCGTCGATGGTGTACTGTAATTTTGGGTTGTTGTTTCCCAAGTGCAAAACACAACATTTTGTCAAGTTCAAACTTAATAACCAGTTTTTGGTCCAAGTTAGTATCCGATCAAGGTCTTCCTGTATTTGGTTAGAGCTTACTAGAGGGTTAGCAAAAAATTTTCCATCATCGGCAAAGAAGGCTGATTGAGATCTTATCAAAGCAATCAGATCAATTACATACATACCGAACAGGCCTGCTGCGAGCACCGAGCCCTGTGGAACACCGCTCGTCACTGCTTTACAGTTAGAAAGAGAGTTACCTATTCGCACTTGGAATGTTCTGTTTTTCAAGTAGTTACTAATCCAGTTTAGAAGCCGTCCTCTTATTCCAAAGTGTTCTAGTTTCAAAAGAAGGTGTTTATGGGAAACTTTATCGAAGGCACGTTCAAAATCCAGGTATATGATATCGACTGGATGTTTATTATCAAGTTCATTGCACCAAGAACGTACACATGTCAGTAGGTTCGTTATGGTTGATCTTCTTCTGACAAATCCATGTTGCTTGGCAGAGATCACTCCCTCCATATGCCAAAAAGTATTCATTTTTTCAGAGATGATTTTTTCCATGATTTTCACCACTACACTTGTAAGGCTTATAGGTCGAAAGTTTTTGGGGTCAGTCTTATCTCCTTTTTTAAAAATTGGTGTTACAATGGCCCTTTTCCAATCCTGAGGCACTACACCAGAGCAGAATGAACTGTTCATTATGTCTGTTAATGGTTGGGCTAGTAATTTACTGGAGTTCTTAATAATACTGCATGAAATTTGATCTGGACCAGGTGATGAGTGAGCGTTAAGTCCTTCAATTACTTTTGTAACGTCTGTAGCTGTGAATTCAATATCACTCAGTTCATTTGTAACTTTAGGTAACATAGGATGCTGAGTTCCGAGGTCGATTGGCTGGGTTTTAGAGTATGCCCTTTGGAATTCACTGCCAAATATTTCTGCTATGTCCACAGGGTTTGTAACGAGGTCTCCATTTGGGTTTCTCATAGCAGGAGGTATGCCAACTTTTGAGGAGACACTCTGTCGAATATATGAGTAAAATCCTTTCTCACCGTTATCCAAAATTCTTGATTCATAATTAAATCTTTGCTTTCTTGTAAGTGAGACACATCTATTATTCACTTCACGGTATCTTTCATAGTCCTCATTTAGTCTAGTCTGTCTATACAGCTTCCAGAGCTTTTTCTTTTCGGAGATAAGTTTCAAAATATCTTTATTGATCCAAGGTTTATTGTGACTTTTATATGTGATAAGTCTTTCCGGGGCGTGTTTATTTATGGTGGCATTTATTGCTGTCAGCAATTGTAACCATTGTTCCTCTGTGTTACAGTTCGGGTTCACATTTTGTAAGTGGGTGGCAAGGTCTGCATTGTACTTATCATAATTGATCAAATGGTATGGTCTTTGCAACTTTTGATTATTCACATGCCTTTTTATAAGTATTTGGGTACTAAATTCAATAACACAGTGATCACTTTTTCCAATTGGTGGGCTGTAGTCAATATGTTTGACAAACGAGTGTTCATTAACCATTATCAAGTCTAATAGTGAGGCGGTCTGATTTGCTCTAAATCTTGTTGGGGAGTTTACAAGCTGCGTAAGATTACTATCCATAAACATTTCTCTAAAGAGTAGTGCGGGACCAGGTAATGTCTGGCTTATGTTCATTGGCCATTCTATAGCAGGGTGATTGAAGTCACCGGCAACTATGATTGTATTGTTGATAGCTGCTTCTAAAATGTTGGAGTATAGCTTGGTGTCTCGAGGTCTCCATATATTTTCATTGGTATCATCTGCTCTGTATACTCCTACAACAAGAAAGTGGTATGTACTATATTGTATATCTATGTAAAGAGCTTCCGCTTCATCGCACATATATCTCCTATTATAATTGGCTATTATAGGAACTCCATTTAAATTGTCTCTTACATACATGGCAACACCGCCACCTCTAGTTTTCCCTTCACTCCTTTTTGATTTATGTTTGCGATCCAATCTGAATAGAGTATAGTTTGTTATATTAAAGGAACAGGAACGGTCATTACTATTAAGCCATGTTTCTGTTATGATTGCAATTGCTGGCTTTTTTGCATTGATATATTGAAGAAAAAGATCAAATTTGGGTGGTAATGAGAATAAATTAGTATAGCAAAAGGTAAAGTCAGTGTATGGACTTGTGTTAATGTTATGTATTAGTTTTTTTGTTGAACTATTCTTGGGGAGCCCTTTACATATTTTATTGTAAGGTCAGTTTCTCCCTTTTCAATCCTAGATTTAAGTGCCTCTCTGAGTTCCATCAATTCTTCTCGTTGCATGGGCGTTTTGTCATCATAAATCCTTATGTCTTTGCTCGCACTACCTTTATTTTTTAATACTCCAATAGCAATATTACGCGAGGAAAAGACCACCTTAATAGGACGTAATTTACCGGTTTCCCGGCGACCCAGGCGCTGCACAGATACTACAGACGCATTATAATCAAGATTGCCACTCTTGCTAATATCCAGGAATATATTCTTAATTTTTTGATTATCATGTTCTTTTCTATCATTACTTAAATCAGAGCTACACTCCTGTACTCCTACTATAATCACATTATTAGCTCGGCGTTCCCGTTCAGCAATTTCCATCATGATAGTGTTTGTGTCCGTTGAGGATTTCACAGGGGCGGGGGGTACTTGCAGTTTGGGTGCAGGCGGAGTAACACTTTTCGGATTCTTTATAAGAGTTTTAATCTCATCGAGCTCCTCCCGTAGGCCATCATAGGCTTTTATCAGCTTCGGCACCTGAAATAGTGCCTCGCGACAAAGAGCGCATAGGTATAATAGCGTCCGTTTGCCCTTCAGACCCATAACGCGTGCTTCACTACTGGTAAGGTTGCTACATTGTAAACAGACATTTCTTTTACATCCATCACATTGCACTGTATTCTCATCATTAAAATCATCTTCACACTTAAAGCACTTCATGTTAACACTAATTTTCCTTTGTAAAGACGCCACAAATCACAATGGATGCCGCGCCTTGGCCGCGCCGATAAAATTCACTTGTAGTGTCCTGTTTTCGTAGGCAAGCGCGGTTTTTCTATTTTTCCGTTGTTATTAACACTTTTGGGTAAATAATTATTGCACTTGAATAGTTTGAACTGTGTAATTAATATTTTTTAAGAAATTAATAAGAGCGATACGAAATTCAACACTGTTATGTCATCCGAGGGTAGATGAAAAAAAAAAAAAATTCTCGTGTCACAATGTTAGTCCACGAACTCCTCCGAAACGGCTTTACTGATTTTTATCAAATTTTATATGCATATTCGGTAGGTCTGAGAATCGGCTACTGGGTACTTTATATATTGATAAGTGCATTTGTTGAATAAATAATAGTAAATTATTACAACCTGAGACTGACGGCGACCATTAAGTTTGTGCGACGGGATAGCGGTCGACGTTGCCATGGTGACATACTTATTTAGTTACTTCAATAAAATAATATGCCAAATAATAATGTAAATAAATTATGGCAAAACAACGTTTGCCGGGACAGCTAGTCTTTATATTGGTTACACAATTAAACATTTAAATTCGAACATAACAATTCTTAATTACCATAGAAAAACAAATCACCTTCTTCAACCTCAAAATCGCATAATTCCCAAGAACCATTTGTCGATCTGGATTCCCATCTTGTAGTTCCACATTTGGAGATCTTCTCTTTTTCATTTAACAACTCATCCTTTAATTTTTTGAGGGCATATTGTAACTGTATTGTGAAATTAAGTGCACTTTTACCTGTAGTTATATAGGTAAGGAATTCTTGAGTAAAATGTCTTTTACGAAACCCAGTAAAAGATGGCCTTCCTATAGACATTGGGTCCACATTTCCAAGAGATTTCGTAAGAAGGGCTTGGGCCATTTTTGAAACGTATCTGAACAATATCGGAGAGAACACTATTTGCTCTTTTTCTGCCCTTCTCACAAATACGGCGTTAACCTCTTTACGCGTATGCCACTTTCCCTTTTCTGTTATTTTTTCAAGGACATTCAAGTTATCTAGGTAGGTCCCAAACATAGCGTGAAAGACTACTTCCGATGTTTTAAGAGGGTCTGATCCACTACGCATTTTAAACCTTAGGTTTACTCTTTTACACCAATCAGTGTAAAATTTTATTACTGCCGCACCTGAAAAGCTCCATTTCACATCTCCCTTATTTTTCCACATCAGATAGAACAATATTAATGGGAAATATATTTTCTGTGTTGAACAGGAAGTAGTTAAAAGCAATATGTCTCCCAGTTCTTTCATTACCCCTGACACATTTCCTGGGTGTGTTGCCTCCTTAAGTGAAGTAATTATCTCCGGAGCCATTGGCAACATCTGGAGGCTATTTGATAATGCTGATTTTAACTTATCATAATATTTGTCTTCCATAACTAGCAATAGGGCTTGAGTTAGTGGACCTAAGCTCTTTAAAACCCCTGTGCGTCTTTCGGGTGCAAGAGTAATACCTTGAAGCAATGAAATGTGCTGATTAGTAAGGCCATACTGTGATATGTTATTTGTGTTTTCCCTCTTTTGTGTTATTTGTGCCCCTTTACCATCTCTTGTTCTTTTCAACCCTCTTTTAGCTACAGACTCCCTTACTCTAAATCTAGTCACACCCGTACGAACTTCATCAAAGAATGACCGGAAAAGAGTTATTATCTCGACAATAGGTGTTGCTATCATAAACTTCAAATTAATGTTAGCACGCTTAATTAACTCAACGACAGCTTTTACAGTAACTTCAATTCCCGAGATTTTAGCAGAGTATCCCATGAATCTCAAGTGCCCTGCGTTGTCATTTTCTTCTTTTCTTAGACAAGTAAACACCGTCATTAAGAAGCCTGCTAATTCATCGGATAGATCTACATCAACTATAAATTTACTTAAATCATCTTCGATTTCTTTGACCTTTGAAATTCCTAACTCTTTAACTATGATATCTACTATTTGCAGTAATTTAATTATCTCATTGTCTCTATCTCGCAAAATGTTTTCTTCTACATCCATTCCTGATGGGCCTGGTTCTGACATAATGACTTTATTTTATTAACAACTTTATTTTTAAACAAATTAAATCTCTGTTATTGCCAAATAAAAAAAATTTATTATATAATATAATAAAATTGTAGGAAAGTCAATTCTGTACATTGAATATTTTTGTACAATAAATAATACTTGGGATGCGATCTACTATGCTAAACAAACAAACAAACTAACATACTCTTCCGCTTTATAATATTAGTATAGATAAGTACCTATACATATACTATACTTATATATTTTTTTAATTTATATAGAAGACTAAATGAAGGGGAATTGTGGAGACCGTACATTTTCTCGCAACAAAAACTATTGTATAATATCCTTTCCTCAAAGTATCTTAGTACCAAATTTCATCTCAAACGATTCAGCCATTCTCGCGTGAACAGATAACAGACATACAAACTTTCGCATTTATCATATTAGTACATCTATATAAAATTCTCGTGTCACAATGTAAGTTACCGACTACCGTACTCCTTCGAAACGGCTTTACTGATTTAATTTTATACTATGCACTCAGGTCTGAGAATCGGCTACTGCTACTGGGTACTTTTTATATTGATAAGTGTATTTCTTGAATAATTAATAGTAAATTACTACAACTCGAGACTGACGGCGACCATTGTTTGTGCGACGGGATAGCGATGGACGTTGCCATGGTAAAATAGGTACTTATTTAGTCACTTCAATAAAATAATAAGGGCCAAAATCCAAATCTATACTAATATTATAAGTGGGAAGAGTGAGTGAGTTTACCGGAGGCCCAGTCCCCTACCCTATTCCCTTCCCTTCCCATCCCTACCCTCCCTTATTACCCTATTCTCTCTTAAAAAGCCGGCAACGCACCTGCCGCTCTTCTGATGCTGCGAGTATCCATGGGCGACGGAAGTTGCTTTCCATCAGGTGACCCGTTTGCTCGTTTGCCCCCTTATTTCATGAAAATGTGGAAGAAACGGGAAAAATTATTTGAAAGGACTTATCTCACAACTACTCGAGATATTTTTCTGTTATTTGGCACATATAAGAAGTAGACCACGTGAAAAATCATAGGCTATTTTTTGTGGACTAATATTTTGTCTGTGAAATATCTTATTTACGCGGGCGAAGCCGCACTGAACGTCTAGTACTTTATATAATGGCAAAGCAACGTTTGCCGGGACAGCTAGTATTAGTAGGTATGAAAGCAATATATAAATTGAGTATAATGTACATAATATAATAGAAAGTATGAATTATTATTGACCTTTATTTATTAGTAAACATTTTACACATTTAAAAAAATACTTAGGATGTTACGATTTAGGAAAAGTCTCATTATAATATTATGTCGGCCTTCTATATAGTAGAAAAATACCCTATCGCTATTCCATAACGTTATTTACAAAATACTAAGTATAAGAAAATAATATTATGAGATACATAATTATTATATTATACTTACTGTGTGATACATCGTACATCCCAGCTTTCGGTACTTATCCATTATTATCAAAAGTTCAAGCACCACAAATCAAAATAATTATATTTTGTTCAAGTAATTTTCTTCAAGTATCACAAAAAACTATCAAAATCAACAACAATAACATTCTCTCGATCGCGGATTCTTGGAAATCTACTATTATCGCGCGCGCGGTCGCATGCGACCGCTTGGAGCTTGAGGGAATATTGTACTTGAATGCCATGAATGAATTATGTACCGGTTACCCCACTCCGCCGCCCGCGCCCTCCGTTGCCGTGCTCTGTTGTGCGAGCGGATAGGCACAATACCAGGTTGGAAATTATAGAGAAATTGCGCCGCGTTCACGAATACCAAAAATGATGAATGAAAATTTATTATATTGCAATTCTTTTGAAGACATTCTGTAACTACACAATATAAGCTGTGGTCCCAGGAAAAATACATAACGATTCGATGAGTTTTTAATATAAAACAAGTGTGCGAAAAGTATGTCGTCAATGGCGTAAAAATGCATGAAATGTAATCGTTTATATTTTTTAGTGTGTAAATATTTTGTAGTAAATTTTTGTGCAGGAACCTAGGTAATTACTATTTTAAGCTGAAAAATAACTCAAACATGTTAAATATTTTCGTATGAGAAAATTATTTTGGTATTACGTTTGTATGAGAATTTCGATGGTACCCGGCCCCTTAAATATTTGTTTTTTTACTATTTTTTGTATTTGTTGTTAAAAAAGCAATAAGCACATATAGTTTTGGTATCTAGCTATCACAGTTCTTGCGACACAGCCTGGTTACAGACTAGGGTTGTTGAGGAAGTGATTATGAGGAAGAGGAGGAGGAAGAGGAATTGTCACACGCAAATTTAGAGGATGCGGATGAGGAATATGATATTTTATGAGGAAGAGGATGCGGATGAGGAAGCGGATGATAGGAAATTATAAATACTAGCGGACCCAACCCAAAAGTCTTTGTCCTGTATGTACATAACTAGGCACATACATTACACAAAATCGGCCAAGTGCGAGTTGGACTCGCCCATGAAGGGTTCTGCAGCAGCAATAAGGTTTATTTTTATAAAATTAAAAGGTCTTTGATTTATTTTTATATTTCAGCTGATTTAATGAAAGTTAAATGAAGTTTACCATTTATGACGTATAAAAAAAAACTGTGTCAGCTCCGACGCACGACTGGAGTTTACTCTACTATATATATAAAATAATATAATAATATAATTATTATATTATTTTATATAATATTATATTCCGATAGGTATATTACCTTTATGGTCTTAATACACTCACAGCCAAATTAGAAAGCTGCGGACTAAAGGTGCGCACCAAAAACGTGACACATTTTCGTTACTTGTTAGTAGGTTTTACCCCTCGGATTTTTCTCATACCGGGCGCCTTATATATGAAAATCGATTCTTAAGGAGTAAACTCCAAAAAACTACTAGCTAGATTTCGTTCAAACCAATGTTCGTTGGTAGTATCCATAGATACACACGCTGTTTAGAACCTTTTAGAACATTTTAGGACTGGTTCTAAATATTAAAAAAATAATATTGACGTTTTCGCCCTCGATTTTATATTGTGACTTTCTCTTTTAAAATTGTTCATATTTAAGCTCTTTGGAAATTATACTTTTGGAATTGATATCAAGGTGTAATTATTTTGCCTCAATACAACAAGCGGATTCTAAACACACGCATAGGTTAGATGAAAAAAAAGAATTATAATTATATATTAAATACCATTTATGACGTAAGTATAAAAAAAACTACTTGCTAGATTTCGTTCAAACCAATTTTCGTTGGTAGTTTTTATAGTAAAGTACATCATATATATTTTTTAGACTTATCATGCTTCTACTTTAGAAGTTAGAGGGGGGGACACACATATTACCACTTTGGAAGAGTCTCTTTCGCAAACTATTCAGGTTAGAAAAAAATGATATTAGAAACCTCAATATTTTTGAATACCGATCCACACGCACAGGTTAGATGTTTTTTTTTGTTTCAGTTGTACCTGTGGGGACCCCTAAAATTTTTAATATTTTTTCCATTTTTGTATCAAAATCTTAATGCGGTTCACAGACTTCATCTATTTACTAAGTTTCAACTTTCAATAGTATAGCTCTTATAGTTTCGGAGAAAAGTGGCTGTGACATACGGACGGACAGACAGACAGACATGACGAATCTATAAGGTTTCCGTTTTTTGCCATTTGGCTACGGAACTCTAATAATTAAAAGAGCATTTTCCAGTGGACCAAACTATGAATCTAAACCATTCTCGATACACACACAATAAAGAATCATCAAAATCGGTCCAGCAGTTAAGGAGTTCAGTAACATACACAACAAACGCACACAAAAAAAGATGAGTGAATGATGTAACAATTCTCTAGCTCTGGCGTGTGCGTTGCCATGATTGGATACGCGACGCGCATGCGCAGTGAAATTCCTAATAAATTCCTCTTAAATTTTGAGGAAGCGATAGCGGAAGAGGATTTTTTTATTTTTATTTTTGAGGATGCGGTAGCGGTTGAGGAACCCAAAATATTGCGGAACTTCCTCATTATGAGGAAGCGGAAGAGGAATCCTCAACAACCCTATTACAGACAGATCTGTCTTTGTGTAACAAGGATGTGTCGCAAGAACTTTCAAAGAGAGTTTCAAACTCTAAAAATATGATTGCTGTGTATGCAGTGAAGTAACATAATTTAAACATTCCATAGTCTACAAGAAAGCTAATTATAACAAAAAGTTTTATCATTTATGAATATTCTCTTTTAAATAAACATAATTATACTTTTGATCTATTAGTTTTGAAAAAATAAATCAACTCACCAATACTTATTTACTTTAAGAGCAGCCGCTACTTGCTAGAACTTTCCCAAGATTAAAAAAGACGGGTTGCACTCCGGCAGTGTCGGCAGAAGTGAAAACTTGATTATTAACGCTGTGCATTTTTTAACCCATTTATTATGAAAATCGATTATTAAAAAATCGTTTTTTTTTAATTATTCGAAACCCTTACAATCAATTACATTTTTAACCCATATTTTATGAAAATCGATATTAAAAAAAACGATTTTTTTAAATTAATCGAAAGTCTTACAATTCGAGTTCGAGTTTTCGAGGTCGAGTTCAAGTTCGACACAAAACACTACTCTTCAACCGTCTTACGGTTTTTCTATAGTTTTTCGATCAACACGAAAATCTGACGCGAGTTTCACAGTTTTTACCCACGTGTGACGCCACCGCTAGTGATTCATCCATCTCTGTCATCCTGACCTCTGGGTGTGATATCACTCGCCTGTGTACTCGCTCGGTAAACATATTGTTTGTATTGTGATGAATTTCCTCTTTGTCCTCTCAAGTTATATTGAAAGTCAATGTCAGCAAAAAGGCCATCCTTTTCCCCACAATTTGTTTTGGCGGTAATGATACTGAAGCAACACCCCTCGCTGACCGCCGCCGCCAAGAGAGAAAGTTTCAATGAACGTTAATAATCTATTTTTGTTTAGTTGTAGTTTAGATGATGTTCTTGAATTTTTTTAGATTCTATACTTCTAAGGCTAATAGTCTAAGATCCGGCCATAGAATGACCCTCACGCCCTCACCCATCGTATTACGGGATGAAAATGATTTTTTTATAAAATTAAATATGTTAAAAAATTTATTTACAGGAGGTTGTCTGAAAATTTTGGTGCAAAGTGTAATTAATTAATAATTAAAAAATGATTTTTTTTAAACATTACACTCATTCCCTTACGCAGAAAACTGTATACTAATCGAAAGTATGTAGCTCATAGAATATGCAAACGCTGGGTTGACTTTTTTTCCGGTGCAATTATCAGGTAGGCAGCTATATACAGGTAAATCGATACTAGTAATTTGCAACGATCCAGTTACGCGATAAACCTTATATCAAAATAAAGATAATTTTATTATGAATATAATGACATAAGGTTGGCTGCAAAAAGTTGGTGCTAAATCCCGGTTGTCGACTTTTGAAAAACGTAATATTCGTGCGGTTGAATACGTGCGAAAGAGAGGACCGAGGAACGTATCCAGTGCGATAGAAAAGGACGCAGCATTGTATATATATATATATATATATATATATATATATATATATATATATATATATATATATATATATATATATATATATATACACACCGGCAAAATTAGCGGAACATAATAAAATTTTATTTTTTTTGAAAATTAATCGCTGTTTTTTATATAATTATTTATTAATTTAATAATTGATGATTAAAAAATAAAACTTATATAAATTTAGGGCATAAAAACGTGTTAAATTAAAAAAATCTGCAAAATCTAAAATTAAGAAAAATCTTTGAAATTTCAGTAGTAAGTTTTTAAGTTAAATTCTTCATTTTTACTTAAGAAATGCCATGTTAACAGCGTGTAATGCCTTCTATGGATCTGAAGAGAGTCTGGATACGCCATTACATGCTTGCATTTTGATTGTCAATCATTTCCTGTGGGATATTCTTCTACTCCTCCAGTAGCGTCAACTCGAGCTCCTGAACACATTTTGGAGCTGGAGTTTTAATTCGTACCGTTCACCCATTGATGTGCCACACGTTCTCAATCGGATCCACATCCGTAGACCGTGCTGACCTCTCCACCTGGGCTACGCTGGCATCATTTAGGTCATAATGCCCGATTTTTATACTCTATGGACGCGCAAAAAATTGAAGTTACTACCTAAAACTGTGTAAAAGGCACAACATGCAGTTCTAGGATGTCTGTGCTATTGCCCTGTACTGTCAAAGTACCATCATTAACAATCATCAGCTCTGTGCGGGCTCCAAATCATATGCAACCCCAAACCATTACGAAGCCTGCATGATATACCACTGTTTCCGTTAAGTTTGATGGTCTATAGCGTTCCTTACGATTTATCCACATTCTTTATCGCCTGTCAATAAAATTTACATAGAATTTGCTCCCATCACTGTACAGCACACGATTTCACTCACTTGTCAAATTTTGATGTTCACGCGCAAATCTTAGCCTGGCTCTTTGGTGCCCTGTCTCAAGTTTTGGTGCCCTTGCTGGCACCTTTGAGTTTAATTTAACTTCTTTGAGTCTTCTTCTTACTGTACAATCACTTACAGGTACATCTCGGACCTGTTCCTATAGGTTTCATCTCTGCAAAGCAGTTTAAGGTCGATTTCTTAAGGCTTGTACCCTTACAAAACGGTTATCCTGAACCTTTGCCACCCGATATATGCCTTGTTCTCGTCTCCGAACGTAAGATCCAGTCTCTCTGTAGCGTTGAAATTTACGATGGACCACGAAAGCCGACACACCTAAGGCCTGACTGACCGAACTATAGGTGTGACCTTTCTCTATCGTGGTTACAGCTCTAGCTGTCGTAGATGCTGGAAAATCCACTAATTTTGTATCTAAGCAATGTGTTCTTCCAAAAACCAAACAATTAAATGAGCTGGCATGCCTTGCACCCCGCTAAAAACGCCATTCTTATCAGAAACACTTACAACGTCAATCATCGAAAAACACTTAGTAGGGCATAGTTGCAATAAAAATCTGTCAACTTGCCAGTTTTGTTCAATATTTTATTTCTTAAATGAGCTTAGAAACTATAAAAAAGGATTTCACACAGCCCGACCCACTTGAATTCAAGTTGTGGCCCTTTTTACTTATGTTCCGCTAATTTTGCCGGTGTGTATATATATATATATATATATATATATATATATATATATATATATATATATATATATATAGGAGACTTAATCAAATAAAACAAAGCAAAAAATCAAAAGTTTTCCGAAAAAAAATAATTAAATAAAACATAAATTACAAACATGAAATAGAAAGCTATAATTTTGTACAAAAATTAAATTTTATTATAAATACAATATTTTGATTAAAAATTTTTTTTATTAATTTGGCGTTTGGTCCCCAATGAATCCTGTTGGTTTCATTGATAACCATCAAGATACCAACCACAATTTTCAGGTTGTAATTTAACAGATTGAGGATCCGTCGCATGAAGCCACATAGAATTGACAAAAATTGTTCTTAAATTTTTTTGTTGCAGTGATATCCAGCACGGTATTTGAGTCAAAACTTTTAATTTTTTTTTTAAATGTTTCGCTATCTTCTTTCGAAGAATAATTTTTGAGAAAAATTCGATATCTCGCTTCATTCACCCTGTTGCAGTTTTTTATACCGTACATACTAGCAGTGAAGTCTTGAACTGTGTCCATTTTTTCGTTAATGAAAAGATCAGCTTCGTCTGTTAATGACGAAAAAACTATCTGATACTTTTCGTTTTTGGAAAATAATTTAAAAGGTTTCACTTTTCCTTTATTAAAGAATGCTGCCGTATAATCGTATCCTGTAAATGCATGAAAAGCTGGAAGACTTTGGCATAACTTGGATCCCAACTTCAACGCTAATTCAGTGCAATTAACGCATTCCAGATGTTGATTATTTTTTTTTGTCGCTGAATGGGCTAGCCAAATTTCTGAATGTTGAATTTTGTGCATATTTCCCAACAAAATAACCAAAACATACGTATCAGAGGCCTTTATTAAAATTTTTGAACCTGGTGGCGCTTTATATGCGTGAAAAATTATCCTTGTATCCGCTTCTTCATGATGGCATACATAATCAACTTCTTCATTTTTTTATAGCATTTTGCTGAACTTCGTAAGAGAAACACTGATGGTCAACGGTTAAGAAATTATTTTTTATTTTTAATGATCGTTATCAAATTTTGGTTTTCCCAATACTCAGCCAAAAAATGTACCAAGGATGTTTTGAAAGAATAGTTTTTGAGGCTGTTCAAAAAATCTTTAAGTCTGGTTTGTTGAGGTCCGGATATTTTATACGGAGTGTCGAATTCTTTGCGACTGTGACGTTCGGAATCTTTAATTGACGGTGATAAATAACGATCGAAAACTAAATGTATTTCTGTTGCTGCTGTTGAACAAAGTTTTATGAGTATTGACTCTGCAACTTTTTCAAATGTTTGTGGCATAGAAGATCCGACTAAATGCAGAAAGTAAAAACCGTCGATTATTTCAACGCTGATATTTGTCGGCTCGACCACTTCTGTTTCCGATTTTAAAGCTTTCGCTAACGTTGACTTATCAGTTTTGAACATTTGACCAGAACATGAGAAAAGAGCAGGCGGCATCGGTGCTAGTGGAAAAGTTAAGCAAAATTCCAAATTAATTTTCTTGTTAATACTAATTGCCAACAGTCGTCCAAATATATCTCGTTCCATTTTCAATAACACCCTTATGGTTTTGATCTTTACTCATTACAACTTTACTTGTGCACTCCGAAGCGAAATTCAAGATTTTATTCCGTTTGATAGCTTTTTCAAATCTTCCGGGAACCGTAGAACAGTCTGTGATGAAATTTAGCTTTTGTTGATTGCCAGTTGCCTTGACGTTTAGCAAAAAATCACCAACTTCTTTAGATGCTGCTTTACCCGTGGAAATGTTGAATACATGATTTTTATCTATCGTTTCATCAAACGGATTCATTGTATTTTTTATTGCCTCAATAATACTGTCCAGGCTTTTTTTGTCTTTTTTGATCGTGCTTTTTTGCAATGAGTGCGAAGTATCATCTTTCTTTTTTAACCCGAGATTTTCTTTTACAGTCGATAATATTTTTGTCCTCATGCTATGACTGAGCGCCCATCTTTGACGCGCAGATATTGAGTCCACTGCAAGATTATCAGGCAACTGATTGCTAGCATCAGCGTTGATAGTCTGCTCTAGCGTCAAGTCTACAGGTGATCGAGCAAAATTTGCTTTGGTGCGTCTGATTCCAAAGGCGCCGCGACGAAATTCTTCTACCAAAACTGAATTTTCAGTATACAAGGTGATCAAATGACTCAAGTATAACACAGCCCATCTAGCATAATTAGGCTGGTTAAACGCAAAAAATAAATAACACATGTTGTATATCGAGTCCACATACAATTCAAAGTTGCTAGTGCGCATGCTTCTTGAACATCGAAGATATTAATTAATTAACTCACAATACTGATAGTAAAATTGAGCGGTTTTTCCTTTTGCGCCACTTAAAGTGTCTCTGCAGAATTGTTTATATCCATTTGAAATACGCTGCAATAAATCTGGCAGTTCCACTCTTTTGTTGACGTCACATGCAGCCTGATCTGATACATTCTGTATTTGAGCTTGTAGCAATTCATCCAACGATTCGGGATATACATTTGTTGTGGATAAATACTGTTCAAAATGAAGAATTTGCAATGCTGCAGCAGTTAGTGGATGTAAGCACTTGCATCGATTGAAATGCTTGCTGTCCAAGTAGCTGTTCATCGAGCCACCGGCTAATACTTCTGCTTGAACTAGAATTTCCACTAAGCCACTAGAATCAATATACTTCCCAATCGTTTTGAAGAATGCGTCTTTTGTTGTTCACTCCGATCAGTTGACGTCATGCAGTTATAGCCCAACCACATTGGAACTGAATTTATTCGAGATAATGACATTACCCATAATAAATCTTTGTCAATAGCAATTTCTGTAGAACCTTTGCATATATCCAGTGTATTAGTAAATCTACCGGCAGCAGTTGCAAGCTAGTGGTTGGTTTAGAATAGTATGGTCGAATTTCTCGCACAATTTCATTAAAATGCCTTCTTTTACGTGCAGGCGCTTCACTATTAACGTCGCCACCAACTTCACGTGTTTCAGCTGTTTCATCGTTGGAATCATCTGCAGAAGTACTAGGAAACTGATAAATAATACCAACCGTGTCATGCATAGTATCTTTTCCAGAAGTGGTGTCAACGAAGCGGTCAAAGTTGTCAAACGCTACGTGAGTGCAGTGTCCATTCGATGTGTTGATGCCGGTTGGTATTACATTATTATCTTGGACCGACATATACGTCATTTCTGTCTCGAGTTCTTCGGCCAAATTGTACCCAATAGTATGGCCATATCTATTGAGCATCGTGATTACTTGCCGAGAATTTGTTAAAGACTTCATTGCCAGTCCAAGTATTAAACTTTTTGCTGGTTTACATCTACCTTTAGTGACTGCATAAATTATGTCACTACATATTGATGTTATTTTGACATTCAGTTGTTCACAATTTTCCTCGGACACGTTCGGACCTACGATGAGATTTTGCATGAAATAAAATAGTATTTCAGGAATTTCACATTCTCCGTGAATAATGTCATCAGCAGTTAAATGACTGGGGAGTCGATGAGGATTAATATTCTTGATGCACTTTCTCAAATGATATGCTACATCTTCAAATTTTTGATCATTTCTTGTCTCCAACAATTTTATGTTTGTAGCCATTACTGAAACATCTATGTCTGCTTGATAAACTATTTTTTTGGCAACGAGGACCAGTAGACGCTTCTATTACAATACGGTCACCAAATTTTTTTAATAATTTTTTTTGTAAAGTTTCCGGTCGGTAATCTTGAATTTCATCGACATTTAATTCACGATCTCCGTACTCCAACAACAAAGCTTGATATCGTGAGAATAACTGTGCAAAGTAGACAACGTGATTATTATTTATAATTTCGTTTGTAATTAAATCACATAACGATTCAAAAGCCAATTTATGCAAGTTTCTGTATTTATGCCAACTTGAATCGGTATGTTGTTCGGTAGCCCACTTCTCTTTGGATTGATACGTTGCGTAACAGGACTGATGATAAGCAACAGTTTGATTTGTAAGTTTTAAGAGGATGTCTGCATCATTAAGATTGTCGGCCATATCTTTTATTTTTTGTACTGCTTCTTCAGTTTTAGCAAATCTGAGATGTAGTACCTGCTTCCCACATTTTTTGCGTTCATAATTGCAAAACAGACACGTGATTTTGCTACATGACGATGGTGCTGAGGTTGATGGCTCCTAAAACAATATAAATTATTTATTAAATAAGATAATGGCCGAAGAAGAAAATTCATGTTAAAAAAACACTTCAAATAAAAATCTGAATATTTAAATACCTCTTCTACATATTTTGTAGAAATCTCTGCCATAGCATCAGCATGACTTTCTTCACCCTCTGTACCTGTTGCACAGGAATCGACATTAGATGCAATACTTTTTGAGGCTTCACTAGCGGTGGAAGTATTAACACGCACCTGAAAAAGTAGGTTTTTTTAATGAAATAAAAGTATTTGATAGATAATTTTCATAAAATTTTATTTATTTATTTTATTTATTTATTTATTAAACATTCTTACAACTATCATTACAGACTAATATCCAATTCGATAGCGTAGTAAATAGATTAATAATTAAAATAATTCATGTATAACATATAACTGATAGTGTCACTTTTGTGAACTCACTCAAAGGACATATGAATAAGTCCAACCTGTTGTTGACTTTGTTAAGTATTCGGATTGCTTCTACAATGGGCGCGTATTTTAATAAGTTTGTTCTAGAGTGCGGCGTCGCTAACAGCTCGGGAGACCGCCTCCGCCACACATACCTATCGGGGACGTTCAGTGCCAGCCATTGCAGTAAACCCGGATAAAATAATTTACCACGCAATACTTTAAACATAAAGCACGCCAAACTCAAGTCCCTCCTGGTCTCCAACTTGTTGTATCCCACCATGCCTAACACAAACAGCGTCGGATACATCAGCGGGTAGAATGGATACACTCCATACAGTTTTAAGTACAGAAAACGCAAATACTTATTTTGAATACGCTCTACCATGAGCTTGTACTTGCTCTCGTGCGGGGCCCACACAGCCGCGTTGAACTCCAGCTGACTTCTCACGAACGCATCGTATAACGCTGTAATCGCCCTAACATTCCGAAACGTCGCGGACCTTCGTAGTACGAAGCCTAAGCGTCGGTATGCCTTCTTACAGACGTTAGAAACGTGATCCCGGAAGTACAGCTTGTCATCTACCCGGACGCCGAGATCCCGCACAGACTTTTCCCTCGACAAAATAATATCATATACCTTGTAGTCGTGAATCAGGGGAGCCCTCGCTCGGCTAAACGAAGTGACCGAACATTTGGAGACATTAAAATCCAGCTTATTTTGCCGACTCCACTCGACTACCCTCGCCAGGTCCTGCTGGAGGCGCTCACAATCGCTGAGGCCTCTGATCGCCAGTAACAACTTAAGATCATCCGCGAATAGTAGGCATATTACATACCTAATTATCTCCGGTAAGTCATTTATCATATGAGAAATTTTAATGGCCCCAAGTTACTACCCTGACTCACGCCAGATTCTGTAGCATATGGTGCTGATCGACAGCCCGCAAATTCTACGTACTGCGTCCTTTCTCTTAAATAATTTACAAAAAATAGCAGTAGCTTAGGAGTAAAACCTATTTTAGCCATTTTTTTCAGCAGTATGTCATGATCGACAACATCGAATGCTTTTCGGTAATCCAAATAAATCGCATCTACCTGCAACCCCTTATCTACATGGGGTGTAATGTACCCCATCGCTTCTAACAAATTACTACTAGTACTCCTGTTTGGACGAAAACCGTGTTGGCAATCCGTCAGCGACGATTCAATTTGCGCTTGAATCCCCCTTTGGATGTGAAATGTTTTATTGATAAAGCTATAAGAAGAAATCATCATGAATGATCTTACGAAATATTATTCAACTGAAATTACATTTTTAGGTTACTTTTTTAAACTATTTTTTTTTTAAAACAGTAAGAAGCTTAAATGTGATGTAATTTAATAATACAAAAAATGCTAATTTCTTAAGAATTATTCTATCTCCTAACAACTAATTTTAATTATAATTAAATTCCACACGCTTTGCAGTAGCATTATTTCGTTATAAAAATTAAATATTTAAAATGTGTTTACTATATAAGTAAATTTAAAAGATTTTTTTATTATGTACTTACTGCATTTTCTGTAGCAAAATTATTAAATTCTTCAATAAATTTATTGTTTAATGCAGTCACTTTTTTATAACACGTGGTATGATAACCAAGAAATGACGCGTTGGTTAGTTCAACGTCGTTGTATTTAAAGTATTTTAATTTTCGAAAAGCCAATTTTAATGAACAATTTTTATAAGTTTCATCGTTAAAATCCATTACAGAGTCACTTAAATCACACAGAAAACACTTTTTAGCCATGTTTGGAACTATATATTATCAAAAAATAATATCGATACGTAGCAGCAACAGTTGCTCCGAAATAATGCTCAACACTCACTGTAGTCTGTCGCTATCTCCTCAATTTCACAAACAAAGAGCATGCGCACTCTCTTTCTTTTGACGATTGAACGACACACAGCTGCAATGCTGCGTCCTTTTCTATCGCACTGGATACGTTCCTCGGACCTCTCTTTCGCACGTATTCAACCGCACGAATATTACGTTTTTCAAAAATCGACAACCGGGATTTAGCACCAACTTTTTGCAGCCAACCGTATGTCATTAAATTCATAATAAAATTATTAAAGATAATTTTATTATGAATTTAATGACATTTTGATATAAGGTTTATCGCGTAACTGGATCGTTGCTAGTGATGAGCAAAGCAAGACCAAGACCAAGACTCTACCAGTCTTGGTCTTGGTCTTGTTCTTGCTTGTGCAGTCTTGGTCTTGGTCTTGTTCTTGCTTGTGCAGTCTTGGTCTTGGTCTTGCTCTTGCATGCCTAGTCTTGGTCTTGGTCTTGCAAAAAGCAAGACTCTTGCAAACATTTTTCAAAACTTTTTGTAAACGTTTTAATTTTCTCGAAAAAACATTTTCAAACCTAAATTATTAGACTAGCTACATTATCTTATCTTAACTTGATATGAGAATGGTTCTAGAATTGAAAATACTAATGAAAGGTCAAGAGCCAACTCAGCATAGGCTGATCTTTTAGAGGCAATAATGTTCTTAAGAAAAATTAAAATTTTTAAAAATAAGAACTTTTTTATTTTTAAGGTTCCGTAGCCAAATGGCAAAAAACGGAACCCTTATAGATTCATCATGTCTGTCTGTCTGTCTGTCCGTCCGTATGTCACTATCTGTGTACAAATTTTCATTATAATCGGTTCGGTAGTTTTGGTGTGAAAGCGAGACAGACAGACAGACAGAGATACTTTCGCATTTATAATATTAGAATAGATATTCCCAAATTTTTAGTTTAAATGCATGGTAACATAATCAAAATGGACCCAATTACTTACACATCACTGCCTGTTCGTCTGCCTGTTTCCAGGCTGTATCTTGGAACTTGAAATTAATGTTTTAAGTAGATATTATATTGTTATAATTATATTTTTATCTCATGAATATTATAGTCACTGCGACTAAGTAAATTTTTTTAGCAAGAGTCTTGCATGGAGCAAGACTCTTGCATAGTCGGTCTTGGTCTTGGTCTTGTTCTTGCACACCTAGTCTTGGTCTTGGTCTTGCTAGTCTTAGGGTAGTCTTGGTCTTGGTCTTGCAAGACCAAGACCAAGACTAATTTTGCTCATCACTAATCGTTGCAAATTACTAGTATCGATTTACCTGTATATAGCTGCCTACCTGATAATTGCACCGGAAAAAAAAGTCAACCCAGCGTTTGCATATTCTATGAGCTACAGTATGAACTATAGTATACAGTTTTTTGCGTAAGGGAATGAGTGTAATGTTTAAAAAGAAATAATTTTTTAATTATTAATTAATTACACTTTGCACCAAATTTTTCAGACAACCTCCTGTAAATAAATTTTTTAACATATTTAATTTTATAAAAAAATCATTTCCATCCCGTAATACGATGGGTGAGGGTCATTCATGGCCGGATCTCCTACTATAAGGGCCTGTTTCACCACTTTCTGATAAAGTGCCAAACAGCCTATTCACAGCTTTTTTTACAGAGTCTCCATACTTCATCTGTCAAGTTAAGTGGTGGATAGCCTATCCGGGACTTATATCAGGAAGTGGTGAAACAGGCCTAGTTGAAAACGCGACGCGACGCGACTACGCGAATTACAATAATAATTATGTTACCCGGAGCATTAGTAATATTTTTAATTTTTGTTTTGGCAATGCCGACTATCGATACCGGTGCAGTCAGCAGTACCGTTACAGGAATATATTTTTTACCAATACAATCCAAGCGATTTATAGATCTTTTTATTATCGTTTGTTAGAAATTGTTTATTTTTAACACTTCCGTTGTATTTATTTTTAATGAAACATCCGCTACATCCGGTGTAGATTATTTAATATTAATTAATAATTTTTAGTTAGAATATTCTGTAACCGCTGCATTTATGAATTGTAAATTTATTAACCAATTGAATAATCACTTATAATACCACAAGAGCTTCAAAATTATCGGGTATTTCCCGATAGGTTCGTTGCAAACAAATGAAGGATTCAAGTTTTTCAGGTTAAAAAATCACGAGCGCGAAGCGCGAGTGATTTTTCCTGAAAAACTTGACGACTTTATTTGTTTGCAGGGAACCTTAAGGGAAATGCCAGATAATTTTGAAGCTCGTGTGGTATTCGGGGGATTATTTTTCCGTCCCAAATGTCGGCCAATAGAATTGCACCATGAGACGAAATGTACAGTTAACAAATAAGAATTTCATTGTTTTTATTGTACCTTCCTTATAGTCTTCTCCATCCATTTTCTTCATATTGTAAGCGTAATCTTTTATAATGTTTGCCAATTGCGCTTCACTCGTTTCAGCACTCAATGTGTATTCCCTCTCAGTACAAAAAGTAGTAAATTGGTTCCAAACTGTTTTTTTTTTGCCTTCTCCGTATTAATGGGAACATTTCCTTTGACTTTTTTATCGATGGTGGACAGAGAACAAACTCCAAATCGACTCATTTTCATGCAAAATCTCCAATTTTCACAATTGAATTCAACCTGTCAGTTTGACGTGACAGATAGCAACTACCAGAGAAAATTTTCAAAAAATTATCAGTATAATACCATGTAGGTTGTACCACGTGACGTCGAATGGTGCAATTCTATTGGTCGATATTTGGGTCGGAAAAATAATCATTAAAAGTTTTTTTTAATGTATTTTAATATTCCAATTTAATGATTATTCTTTTGGGGGAACTTCCGGTAGAAATGGCGCCACTAACTAGTTATAAAAGTTCAGTGTCGCCATTTTGGCAGTTTAGGTTCCGTCCTGGCTTCCACTCGCGCAGCTCGTGTTTCGTGCTCCGAACGTTGAGGTATCCTCCTCTCGTTGTAGCCGTCTCGCTCGTGCGCGTTTGTGCCGACCTTACTGCAGTGCGCCGTATATCGATAGCGATCGATATATCCTCCTTATATTTCTGTGAAATATAAGCGGGATTATCGCCTGCTAGGTGCTGCACTGCCTTTGATCCACCCGTCGGGAGAAATTCCGGCGTTGGGGTCACAGGGAGTCAGATACCCTTAGTGTGTGTGCCGTGTGTTTGTGCGTACACTAAGTGACCACAGTCCTGTGTATAGTGACCTTTTTGTGTGTGTCCCGTTCGTCGTAATTTCATTACCTACTGTAAGTACTTTTAGACCTTCTATGCGCTATGAGTGACATTACTTAGTGTATAGCGATAGTCTAATACCATGGCCGATCGCGACCCGCGGCTAAGCCGCGACCCGCGTCTCCGCCACCGAGCCCACTCGGAATCGTCGCGGAGCTCTACCTCTAGTAGGTCGAGCTCGCGCACGCGCCCCGAGAAGGCCCGACCCACCCTGCCCGCCGGACTGAGCGGGAGCGAGGCGGATACCGCCCGCCACGGTCCGTCTTCGGCATTCGTGCGAGGGGGTACCGAGACCCCCCCGCTAGGATGCGTTCCGACGTTGGCCCGAGGCGAGTCCGGGCTCCGCCCCGCCCTGCAGACACCAGTTCGGCCGCCCAGCCGCGCCCACAGCGCAGCACTACTGAGGTGCGCGATTCTCGCCACACCTCGGCCACACTCGAGCGACAAGCAGTCGCAAAAGCGGGTTCCGCCCGCCCCCCAGCAGGTACCACCAGCACCGCAGCGCCCGCCCAACCGGGCGCCACCCGCCCAGACACTCCGGCATCACAGCCCGACTTGTCGTACCCTTCTGCGACGCCGCATAGCAGTCGCAGCACCGCCGCAGAGGCATTCATAGTCGAGGGGCATTCTCCGATGTCCGCCCCAGCCCGCCCTACACCTGCAGCGCCTGAACCGCGCCGCCCAGCAGCAGCAGCAGCATCAGATGTGGTTCCTGCTATCTCTGTAGTGGAGGTAATCAAAGGCTGGGTGAAACATTTTCGCAGCCTAAGGGAGATCTTAGGCCACGCCCCCAACGCCCGACCCTCTGGCAAGGGCGTCAGATTTTCCCCCGAGTCCGAGAGGGAGTACCGAGCGATCCAGCGGTATCTGACTGATCTGAGTCAGTCAGAAAACCTAAGCTGGTACTCGTACTCCCTCCCTAAGGAACAAGGACTTAAGGTAGGCATTTATGGCCTGCCTATGACCACGAGCACCGAGGACGTAACTCAGGAGCTCGCAAACCTGGGATACGAGGCCCTGCACGTATCCCGCATTTTCGCCCGCCAGGGCAGACCAGGGTGCACCTTTTTTGTACTTTTAAAGCGCACCCCCGACCTCATTCCCGGCATATATGAAATAACTGAGCTCCTGAATATGCCGGACATCAAAATAGAAGCCTGCAAGAAGAAGGCAGGTCCAGCGCAATGCTACCGTTGCCAAAAGTTCAGGCACTCCAGTCAGAATTGTTTTCGGAAGGTAGCTTGCGTCAAGTGCGGCGAAGAGCACGCCGCTAAGGACTGCCCATGACATGACATTATTCTCGTATCTAAAGATTTTGATGAAGGTGTTCAAAAATTAGAAAATACTTTTAAATTATTAAACAAAGCAAATCTCACTTTAAATATTAAAAACTGTAACTTTTTCCAAACAAATATAGATTATTTAGGTTTCGAGATCTCGTATGAAGGAATTAAGCCGGGTAAAACTAAAATAGACGCAGTCAAAAATTTCCCCACCCCAAAAAATGTCCATGAAGTTAGGCAATTTATAGGTCTAGCAAGCTATTTTCGTAGATTTATAAAAGATTTTTCAGTAATTGCACGTCCTTTGGCTGATTTAACAAGAAAGAACCAAATTTGGAACTGGAGCAATGACCAAATACAGGCTTTCAATACTCTTAAGGAAAAATTGATTCAAAGGCCCGTTTTAGCACTGTAACCCAAAATACATTACCGAGCTTCATACTGATGCAAGCAAAATTGGACTAGCTGGAATTCTTTTGCAAAAAGAGTCAGAAAATTCTCCTCTGAATCCAATAGCGTTTTATAGCCGAAAAACTACAATTGATGAACAAAAATGTCATCCATATGATTTAGAAACATTAGCTGTGATTTAGAAACATTTAGGGTGTATTTATTAGGTACCAATTTTACTATTGTGACTGATTGCAATGCCTTACGTGCAACTTTTTCAAAACGAGATATTTTACCCAGAATAGCTAGATGGTGGCTCACTCTCCAGGAATATGATTGTAATATTATTTACCGTCCTAACAGTAATATGTTGCACGTGGATGCACTCAGTCGCAATCCGGTGGACTTGGTTTATGAAGAATCTGAACCTGAAATAATGCGAACATTGGCTATAACTCAGCATGACTGGTTAATGAGTTTACAACTGTCAGACCCCAAAATATCTCATATTTGTCAAGTTTTAGAAGACCCTAAATACAATGAATTAGTAATTTGTAGCCAATCAGTGTTGAGCACATCAAATTTTACTAGAACGACGAGTATTTTCGCAAAAATCCTGACTTTGTCCAGTAAGATTTGATAATTTTTCGCCTATGTCTAATTATTCCCCCTAGGATTTTCGCAAAGATTCGAAGTATCAAATTATCCTACGACATATACATTGATCACCTAGCGCCATTTGTAAAAAGTAGTCGAGGGACTCGTTTTTAAATTACGAAGGGGTTTAATAATACAAAATTTTGTATAACCGTCAACAATTAAAAGTAAATACATATTAATGTATTTACTTTTAATTGTTGACGGTTATACAAAATTTTGTATTATTAAACCCCTTCGTAATTTAAAAACCTTTGCTACTGTAAAGGCTCTAGATGATGTCTTTTCCACATTTGGTTTTCCAACTAGGATATCTGATAGAGGAACTACGTTTACATCTAAAGAATTCGAAAAATTTTGTACTGATTCAAAAATAAAGCATATTCTAAACGCAGTTTCCTCTCCACATTCAAATGGTCAGGTTGAGAGGTATAATCAAACGGTGCTAGGTTCCTTAGCTTCTTACACTGATAAGCTTGGCGAAACTAAATGGGATCAGGAATTAGGCAAAATTCAATGGGGGCTGAATAACACATTGAATAAAGGGATTGGCAAAACCCCATCTGAAGCTTTATTTGGTCGAACATTAAATCACGCGAATGAAAATATGTTTAGCGATTTTTTCTTAGAATCCCGTGATCCTAACCAAAGTATTGAAGAGATTAGGTCAGAGATAACGGAACACATTGAAAAAGATCAAGTTAGTCAGAAACAACGTTTTGATAAAAGTAGAAACAGTCCTACCATATATAAAATCGGTGATCTAGTTAAAATAAATAAACAAGTGCCTTCGAATGAAGGCCAAAGTCGAAAACTTTTACCCAAGTTTTCAGGTCCATATAAAATAACGAAAATTCTTGACAATGACAGATATGAAGTTTCCACTATACCGGGTACAGAATTGGGAAAACGTAAATATAGTAACATTTGGGCAGTCGATCAAATAAAACCATGGATAAACATACATATCAATAAAAGTTCTAGTTCTGATAGACTCTAGATAGTTCTCTAGATATGATTTGAGAAAAATATTAAAATAGTAATGAAGTCAATTTAATTTGTTTACATTATGAAAATAATTATTAGGCTTGAAGAACTTTCCAAGTCAATTATTTAAATTATAGTTTGACTCGATGAACTTTCCGAGTCATTTATTTAAATTATTGTTGGACTTGATGAACTTTCCGAGTCATTTATTTAAATTACAGTTGGACTTGATGAACTTTCCAATCCAACCGTAGAAAATATCTATTTTATTGTACTTGATGAATTTTCCAAGTTATATCATTATTATTTTTCAAGATACATATATACATAATATTATAACACTTGATGAATTTTCCAAGTTGTATTCTTTTATTAAAATATCAGGTGGAATAGATGAACATTCCTATCCACATTCACAAACTTTATAATATTATGAATTATGATATAATTACAAGTAACAACAATATAAATGTACACTATAAAAAAATATATTTTATAAATAACGATTAATATGTTTGTTGATTTTGAAGTACATGTTTTGTTTAATTGTTAATTTAAAATTTAATTACTATTACGTGTATAAAATTATAACTTATTTGAAACAAATTATTGTTACTCATGAATTTAATTTAAGTGAAATTACATGATTATATTTATTTTTGTATTTTAGTTTAGTATTTATGATATACGATGTAAGTATAAGTTTGAGGTCAAACTTTTTGTCAGTATGGCCGATTGTTAGAAATTGTTTATTTTTAACACTTCCGTTGTATTTAATTTTAATGAAACATCCGGTACATCCGGTGTAGATTATTTAATATTAATTAATAATTTTTAGTTAGAATATTCTGTAACCGCTGCATTTATGAATTGTAAATTTATTAACCAATTGAATAATCATTAAAAAAATTTTTTAATGTAATTTAATATTCCAATTTAATGATTATTCTTTTGGGGAACTTCCGGTAGAAATGGCGCCACTAACTAGTTATAAAAGTTCAGTGTCGCCATTTTGGCAGTTCACTCAGCACCACACACGAAAAGAAGGAAATGGCCTGCGCCGTCTTCCTCGATATGGAAAAGGCATTCGACAGAGCTGGCACGACGGGCTGATAGCCAAGTTGCTGGACCATGGCGTTCCTCCCCATCTAGTCAAGGTTGTGCTCTCCTACCTCTCGGGCCGCTCTTTTGTCGTCCGCGTTGAGGATGCACTATCAGAGCCCCACGACATACTTGCCGGAGTCCCCCAGGGGGGCTGTATCTCCCCTGATCTCTACAGCTCCTACGGAGCCGACATCCCGTGTGACCCGGCAACTCTACTTGCCCTCTACGCCGACGATACAGCGTACCTGGCCACTTTCCTAAACCGCAGGCATGCGGCAGCCAAGGTCCAACGTTCCCTGGACCTTCTTCCTTCTTGGCTGCAGAAATGGCGCCTATCTGCTAACCCAGCCAAGACACAGGCCATCTTATTTCCGCCCGTCAGGAGCGCGCCATACCCTCCCCCGCTGACACTTGACGGCGCCCCCATAACATGGTCCTGCAAGGCCAAGTACCTGGGTGTGACCCTGGACAGCGGGCTCTATATGAAAAAACAGGCCAAGGATGTCATCGCCTCCGCGAACACGGCTCTGAGTCTGCTAAGGCCAGTTATCCTTAGGCCTCCCCTGCTCTCCCAACCTCCACAAGGCTCTCCCTCTATAAAACCTACATCCGATCGCGGCTAACGTACGCTGCCCCGGCATGGTATCAACTATTAGCTCCCACGCACAAACTCGAGCTCCAGCGAGTACAGAATAAGTGCCTTCGCCTCGCAGCCGGGGCCCCTCGGTACGTCAGAAATGACGTCATAGCCCGCGACCCCAAGGTAGAGAGCCTTGAGAGCTTCATCGGCCGTATGGCCACAAAACTCTTCGCCAGAGCAGACGCAGACTGGAGTCTCTCCAAAGCCTGGCACCTTGGCATGCCCGCCCCCCTGACAGGAGACAACTCCCAAGAGGAAATATTCCTCCGGGAATCTGGAGGAATATTTCCTCTTGGGAGTTGTCTCCTGTCATCCAGCTTCGTATAGTAGCTTAGGTTTCATAGGTTCGCTATCGACAAAGTCTTCCAATTTCAAATTTTTCCTTGTTGTAATAAACGAGTGTGGGGAAGTTCCCCACACCGTGGTATAAATTCGCTAGGGCTTAGTCGTTAGATTAGGGCCTTAGTTTGCTATTTTCCCCAATTTGGATTTTCCCAATTTAATCTTACTGTAATTTTTTTGATCTAATTTTGATTTTCCATTTTTTCCATATTATTTCCTATTCACTGTATTAAATATTCACTGTATTACTAATATTCACTGTATTACTAATAACTTTTCGCACCTTGCCCCAATTGAGCCACCGGAACACCGAGAAACGTCGCGCCCGCACACACCAAAACAACCAGCGTGCCCCCGACTCTACCTGCCTGAACTATCGCCTCGTGTCGCTGGCAGCCTCCGCTAGGCCTTCCCTGGGGTAACCGGGGATCTCACCTGGCGGGGTGGACCGCCTGGGGCGACTCAGGTGGGTTAGGAAGGGTGGCCTTGCTGGTAGTAGAGGTGACAAACACGTCACCCAACCTAGGGACTCGTCCCGCCCAAATCTCCGCCTCATAGTTATGAGGTGCGGCAGATCCCTCGGGCAGGGGGCCTAGCCCCGATCCCGAATTCCCATTTCTCCACGCAGGGGAATTTGAGAGACATTTCCACGACTTTGGCAGTTCAGTCGTTGATCATATCTTGAGGCAGTAACAACTTGTAATAGTTGAGGGAAATATAAGTTGTTTAAAATAAAAGTTAAGTGAAAGGAATTTGTCATTTTATTCCCGAAAACCTTCTGGTCGTTAATACGTTTCATAATAAACGGTCGTGCAAATTGTATTTTTATAGCGTCAGTAATGAGTTTCCGAGATCGGAGATACCTGACGGCTGACGCTGATGTAATTCGACCTTCGCAAATCGCCATCTTACTGGATTTAATTTTTTTTGTAAACAACAACTATATACAACGCCGTAGGTAGCCCGCCGATATCCACTCCGCTCAGCATGTCCACAGCACCACAGTCCACAGAGAGATGAAAAACATACAGAAATCTCAATTTTTCCCTGAAATCGGTCAACATTTCTATTCTATTCTTTCGCATTTCTCCTGCGATCATGCGATTGCTGACCGATTAACCTTTCAACCCCCATAAGGACACTGGTGACAACAATTGATTTTCCAAGATTCCGCGATCGAATGATATATAGAGACTAGAGAGTCGACACCATTCTTTCTTTCTCACTTCGAAGCTCGAACATCTACATTGAGCATTAGATTTTATATTCTTTACTCGAGGATGAGTCCTATTCCATAAAACTTAAACATTATGATAATATTCAGTGTCCACGTTATTCTGCGCCTTATCAAGTCCAGGAAAACGCAAACTTCCCGGAAAATCAACTATTTTCCTCCCAGACGTATTTTTAATAATCGCTAGCCACCGACCACACATGGTTGTGTGGTCGGTGTCGCTACTCGCTAGCATATTGGCTTCATCAGAAATTCAGCTACCGGCTACCGCGGACCGCCCCGAGTGCGTTTTAAGAGGGAGACCTATGACAGAAAAAAATCGGTTTTCACCCGCGCACTTCATACCCCCCGCACTCGCCCAACGCATTCAAAATGTCACCGCGGCTATAAATTTGTGTAAATACTCTCGTAACCACTTTCGTAACTACTTTTTGTACTAACGTAGTATAACCGAATATATCAGATAAAATTTTGAGAAGTTCGAGTCTTATTTTCCATCTGTACTTTGATAATCTAATTAATACTTTTTGGCTTATACACTAGTAATATAATATACTAGCCACGTCTTCGTCCACATCCGAATTTGGTTAGTTTTGTATGTATTTGCGTAAAACATATTAACATTTGTCAGATTAAAATTAACAAAATTCGTATGTCACAATGTTTGTGCGTACATTCGTTAGGCTTGAGATTTTTTTTAATCTGCTTTTTGATATAATATATTGATACTAGAAATAATTTATATCGCAAACTGACGTTTGCCGGGTCATCTAGTCAAATCTAATATATCTAAATCTCCTGTCACGATGTTTGTCCGCGATGGATTCCTAAACTACTTAACCGATTTTAATGTTGCTTTTTTTTAATGTGTGTTTTTTCCAACTTGAGAGATAAGATAGCTTAGATCTTTAATTATAGTCGCAATTTTATTTTATTGCAAATTATTTGTCTATAAAGAGCGACCATTGTTTATGCGACGCGGGTCATGGGATAGCGATGGACGTTGCCATGGTGACACACTTATTTAGTCACTAATTCAATAAAATAATGCGGGCGATATACTTTATATAATATGGCAAAGAAATGTTTGCCGGGACAGCTAGTATGTATATAAAATTCTCGGGTCACAGTGTTTATGCGCGAACTGATCCAAAACAGTTCAACCGATTATAAGGATTTTTTTCAATTTCTAGGACAAGGTACGTTAATAGTTATATAATTTAAGAGTAAAATTATATAACTATTAACCTACCAATATACAAAAAAATCAGCTAGTTAGGGTTCCGTTTTAGGGTTCTGTAATCAACAATACTTGGTTCACTACTGTACCCTAAAACGGAACCCTTACCAGCAGATTTTTTGTATATTGGTAGGTTAATAGTTAAAACTTATAAAATTTAAAAGTAACCTTGTCGTTAAAATAAACCAATTCATAATATTTTAGGACCAACAAGTCAAAGTATGAAATCCTTTCTATCTCTGTTAGCTAGCACTTTCGAGATTTTTCGAAAATAAAAATGTTGTCCGTCTTATCAAAATGAAGCTACTCACAAAAAATTAGCTTGTTAGTAGTTACAAAAAAAATTTGTTCTAGGGCTCACCATACTTAATATTTTTTTCATAGAAATAAAAATATCCGGAAGTATTTTTTTGTATTATCTTTAATAATTATTTATAACAAAAAAATTAAAACCGACTTTCAAGGTAAAAACAATAGTTATGTGTACTAAAAAGTATTAAATAACTCTTACTCTTTAATAGTGCCTTTTTCAGAATTCGTCTAAATCTCAACTAAGTATTTCTGTATTTGAAAAAATCGGCCTCAAGCTCATAGCAAGGCAATGAGTGGAGTTAGATACAAAGTTTGACAGACAAAATCGTGGTAAATTTTAGTAGCTTTCATAAAGTTCTTTACGACTCACTGTTACAAAGAGCTAAAAAGCGGCCAAGTGCGAGTCGGACTCGCACACGAAGGGTTCCGTACCGTTATAGAGAAAAATAGGCCAAAAGTTGTGTTTTTGTATGGGAGTTTAAATTTTTATTTTATTTTATTTTTATTTTTAATTATTAAAGTACACATAAAATTGAAGATTATGTAAAAATTTCAACTGCCTGTCTGTTGTCATTATAGATATCCAGTAAAAAAGGCCAAAAATCACTTTTGTTGTATCGTAGCCCCCATAAATATTTATTTTATTTTATTTTTAGTATTTGTTGTTATAGTGGCAATAGACATACACAATCTGTGAACATTTCAAAAGTCTAGCTATAGCGGTTCTTGAGATACAGCCTGGCGACGGACAGACAGACGGACAGACGACGAAGTCTTAGTAATAGGGTTCCGTTTTTACCCTTTAGGTACGGAACCCTAAAAACTTAAAAACAGGAACTTTTGGCCTTAATTAGAAACTCGTAACTAGCTATATTTTTCTATATATAGTGCTTTTATCCATATTTCGCCTAAAATTCATATATTTTTCTACTCGATCTTCACACTTTGTAGGCTAGGCGGTACCAGCCAACTTAAAAGACCTGCGACGAAAAACGGTATTCGGTTGACACATCTTGAAAATGCTCAGCAAGTTAGTAAGATCCTGGTTCAACACCAAAGCAATGTGCAAAACGAAAAATCACCCCTAGAAATATGATAGTCACACTTTGGTGGTCTAATTTCTGGTGTGATAAGTCACAGCTTTTTACAAAACGGCGAGAGCATTACTGCAGATATGTACATTGAAAACTGCCCACAATGATGGCGATGCTCGTACGTCTGCAACTAGTTATTGTCAATCGATCGTCTCCGCTGCTCCTTGATGAGAACGCGCGACCCCATTTTGTTTGGAAGCTCTACTTCATCTGCCATACCGACTATTACCTTTTCCAAAATTGGGAAAACTTTTACCGGGAAGAAAATTTTATTCGCGAGAGGCTGTACAAAATGCATTAAAAGTGTAGTCTGCCGTCCAGCTGATATTTTCAATAAGGACATCTATACACTGCCACTGCGTTGGCGAAGGTGCATTGATTGCAGGGGTGATTACTTTGAAGAACAGAAATAAGTAAGTTCAAAATAATCTGCCAAGTGTGAGTCGGACTCGCGCACGAAGGGTTCCGTACCATTATAGAGCTAAAAATAGTCCAAAATTTGTAATTTTTGTATGGGAGCCCCCTTAAATATTTATTTTATTATCCATTATTAAAGTGCAAATATAATTAAGGATTTTGTAAAAATTTCAAGTGCCTAGCCATTATTGATATCGAGCAAAAATAGCAAAAAAATCAGGTTTGTTATGTGGGAACTAAACACAAAATAAAATTAATATTTAAGGGGGGGCCCTTAAATATTAATTTTATTTTGTGTTTAGTATTTGTTATTATAGCGGAAACAGATATACATATTCTGTGAAAAACTCAGAAATCTGGCTGTAGCCGTTCTTAAGATACAGCCTGGAGACAGACAGACATTGAAGTATACTATAATAGGGTTCATCAAAGAACATTTTTCAAACAGAAAGGCAATATCATAGGTATAAAAGACCTTATAATATATTGTGTAGTACCTATATGTACTCTTAAATCCTTTCATAAATGTGCCGTCACCTTTGTTTATGCTCTTGTAGTGTTCAAGTTCAAGCGAATGGTCGAAGTAGTGAATTTTTGCATATATGTAATATAATAATGTTATCACTGTTTGACAATTTAATCTTATCATTTCCAGACCGTAGCGTTGTTCCGAAGAAATTTATTCGATATTTCCATAACATCGAGTACGACGTTCATTGAAACCAAATCGATTTTAAAATCGCAGTCAGACTAGTTTTTGTCAAAACTATATATCGATTTAAACTCGATTTATTTTTTCAATCTCTATTGCCGCGGCCCGCGGCAACGCTGATTCGTCTATCGTCACGAAGCTCCGTGCTATGAGACGATACCATTGGACGATACACGCATATCGTCCAATGGTATCGTCTCAAGCACGAAGCACTACGCATGTGAGGCCGCAACATATGAGTTTGACAAATTATTTGTCATGATAATATTATCATATTTGTAAACAAATATACATATTTTATATTAAATTAAAAAGCCTTCTACAATTGTTCATCGGCTCCCGTTTTCGGCACCTGTGAAGGTTGCTTTTAGTGTATTTATTTAATTTTTGTTTGTTTCCCATGGTTTCGATTAAATATTTTCTCAATCCGGAGTAAAGGCAAAAGAAGTACAAGTTGGCGACTAAGAGGTGAGTCAAATCTGGCGGTGAAGCGCCAATGCGGTTTTTCTTAAATATCTTAAAAAATATAGAGAATATTAAAAATCCGCTAGAACGAACACTCGGTGATAGAATTTTATATGATGTGTAAAAATATCAACTCAGTTTAATGCATGGTTTTGGCAATATAGGAAAAAAATCTTCAAAGTTAGATGCATCTTTGTGATTTTTTTCTATCGAGAAAATTTTCCGATATCGTGTTTTTGCTCAGATTGAATTCTTGGTAATATAATGTAGTGTCTATGTTTAGAAAATTAAACGATTCGGGGCTTATTATCAAGTGCAAAAATGATTTATAAAATCGACAATTTTGGGATAGTCTCCTTCTTGTGTTTAAAACCTTATAAACTCATAATCTGAAAGCTACAAAGTTATAATAAAAATACAGCAATAATCTTTAGTATATCAACATTGCTTTCTCCGTTTAAAATTTTCTATTTTTGCTTATTATACTCATGATATCAGCTTCCAAAGTAATACCAATTTATTAAAATTCAAGCATACATTCAGCATCTCCTTAGCATTTACAAATTACTTTTATTTGAAACTCACGCCAATAGATCGACAAAATCATGAACTACATATTCCCCGTTTTAATTTTTTTTTAGGACAATTTTGAACTAAGATAAGTAAAAATAATAGGGTTTTGGCGCGATCTCGGCAACGCGGCAAATGTACCAAGGTCGATTGCTCGGGGGACGGCCTTAAGGAAGATTATATTTTTGAAACGGCGACCTTGCGATATCTTATCAAGTTATCACTAATTACCGCAGCACAAATATTTGACGTGGTCGGATTATCCGGCCCGATAAGCACGAAGCAACAGGTACGGTGTTTGGCCGGCAGTAAATCTCTTCAGTGCTAACAATACTCAATAGGGCTTCACGGTCACTTTCCGCCGTAACACTAACAACAAACGAGGCGGTTACAGTCGACACGATAAGGTTCGATTTATAATTGCGTGATGCGTCCGCTTGAACGCGCGGTTTGGTGGCTTCACTGCGAAATGGCAAGCAATTGTATGTAAATACTATTGCTATTGCTATTTGAATAGATCCTTATGCTTGTGACTGCTTGTGATCTCTCGGTGTAGTCTGTAGCCAAACCGCACATTCGCACGGGGCACGATAACTCCGGTCTAAGGACTAATTTTAGTAAATGTTTCGTTTGATATCGGCCGATACAAATTGTATTTAAATATTACAACGAAACTAACAAGCAATAATGTGAATTAGTGACCTCAGCACCCCCTATCAGCGAGCGGCCGCCCGGCCGAACTCGTTACAACTTAAGGCCGTCCCCCGAGCAAACGACCTTGGCCATACATTTGCCGCGTTGCCGAGATCGCGCCAAAACCCTATTATTTTTACTTATCTTAGTTAAAAATTGTCCTAAAAAAATTTTAAAACGGCGAATATGTAGTTTATGATATTGTCGATCTATTGGCGTGAGTTTCAAATAAAAGTAATTTGTAAATCCTAAGGAGATGCTGAATGTATGCTTGAATTTTAACAAATTGGTATTACTTTGGAAGCTGATATCATGAGTATAAGAAACAAAAATAGAAAATTTAAAACGACAAAAGGAATGTTGATATACTGAAGATTATTGCTGTATTTTTATTATAACTTTGTAGGTTTCAGATTATGAGTTTACAAGGTTTTAAATACGGTCAATTACGGAATCTCCGGACGGAACGCCCTTAACCGATGACATCATTCATCATCCGAGTCCGGACCTCGCGTATGAATCGAACGCCCCTCGCCACCGCGCCATTATAGACTTTACTCGCTGCCCATAAAAGCTAAATAGCCTGCCACATGTATGATAAATGGCAAGCGTATAAAAAACTCGCGAGTGGTGGTATGCCGGTGCCGGTATTACGTAACGCCAACGGTCCTTAATCCAAAAGTCGTTAATCGCCGCTCCGGAGATCGAGCTTCCCGCAGCCCGCCGCGCTTGTTCGCCTCAATTAGCGAATAAATCATAATTATCTTTAATTGTCGCCAAAGGACAACAGAGCGATCCCTTGTAAATATTGTAAGTCCGTAGCCCGCATACCACTAGCCGAAGAATAATTTTATGAGTGACAACTTGTAGGGGACAAACTGAGTATACTCGTAGCTCTGAGCTGGGTGCAGTCGGTATTAGTCATCTAGAAAGGCGCTAAATATAATTTTAAAACAAGTACACTAAAATAAGGACATTATACTAACCCGGACGGACGTCCGGGGCCGGACAGACTGCCGCTGTAGATATACATATATACATACAGTGTCAGTGTAATTGTTTACGACAAGCGCTTTACATTCGCAAACATGAAACGGGGAATGCGCGAGAGCCACGTGAGCAGGTGCCGCCCGCGCCGCGCCGGATGCGCTTTTACTTTCGTTTTTTATTTTTGACCCAATAAAGTGAGACTAAACAAATTAGCTCCGAGGCGCACGCGAAAGTTTTAGTAACGAGTTTGTCCTTGGGTTTTGATAACGAACAGGATTCACGGGTTTGAGCATACATTTGGAGCATGAAAACGCTATGAACACAATATCACGAGCCAAAAAAAGTATGGGTTTGTTTATTCGTCCCAGATGTGGAGGCTCAAAAAAAGGCTAAGTCCTGAGGGATGGTGCACACGTGTCCGCAGCCGGCACAAAATAGACGCGCCGCGTGTGCGGGGTTCTGGGTACATTGAGGGTTCCGCAGTTTAATCTCAATCTTGTAGAGGCTGTAGAGATGGTGTAGAGTGTAGACTTGTAGAGCGCTGAGTCTTCTTCAGAAACTTTTGATTATTTATCCTACAGTCTGAGTTCTACCTTTAGTTTAATATTGTTGATAGGAGTAAAAATTTAATTAATCCTTTCATTTCGTGCTAGCAGTTAGCAACTTTCTTTGGATTTTAATGATGATGCTATAAAATCTTTTGTCGGTCTTCTCTCTTTAATCGCAGATTCTTAAGTTCTTTTCAAACACATAACTTGAGAGCGCTAGTGGAAAATATGCGATGGAATCCAAACACATACGTAGTACAGACACAATGTACAGACTACAGATAAATAAAGAGATAGGAGCGATAGTCGAATCGTAGCAGGGGGTTCCGTATTTTTCTCCACAACTCTTTATGAAGGTTGGGTGTTTAAGATAAAACTCCGGGTAAGTACTAAAAAACTTTGCTAGGAGAATCGAAAAAAAAAGATTTTTTAGAAAGAAAATCATGTCCAATTACATCATGTGACCGATTTAGTGATGACGTAAGTAGTATCAACTATCAGGCGCAGGAAGTGGTGCTCGTAACTCATAAGGATAATGTAACATTCCTACATAATGTGGCCGTTCAGTTTTAATGGGCTATATCTGAAGAATATAATTACGATTATGTAGGTCACGTTGAAAATGTTTAATCTACTAAGCAGTTAACACAATCTGCAATTTTGCTAGCGATTACGCTGCATTTTATCTGATGCAAAACAATTTCGCAGTCATGAATAATTATGATGTGTAATCATTTTTTTAAGAACTATATTAACGTAGATTTTCCACTGTATATGATCAACTAAATGTCGACCGCAACTCCGTTGGAGAATTAAAAAATAAAAATTATTTTATCGCCCAGAAACCGTATATTTTTCGGGGATAAAAAGTATTATATTATGTCCTTCCCCGGGACTCAAAGTATCTTCATACTATTTCAGCAAAATCGGTTCAGCGCTTAGGGCGTGAAGACAACTGACAAACGGACTGACAGAGACACTTTCGCATTTATAATATTAGTATGGATAAGTAGGTACTAGAACGACGACGACTGCGACTACGGCTGCTTTAATGAAGATCCGAAGAGGTCTTATTGCTCGGTGTTTCTTTATGACTGTATGGTTTTTCAGTCCGGCCCGTGCATCTCTAACGCTAAACGATGATGACGGAAACTCGCCATATACGGTGTAGTCGTCACTTCGTCAGTTCGCGAACAACGCTCGCCGCGCCCGCGCCTCTCGCGATACCGTGACTAGTGACTAGTGTACATACAGACATACAGTGAATACCTGGTGTTAGTGGTCAGTGCTGTGTTCGTCCGTGGTGATACTTCAGGAATCTGAAAACTTATCGCTGTTTTAAGCTCCATCTTTGGAAATTTCTACGTATTCTATCTTTGTGCCGGTCACCGTCGCATTTTATTATTAATTTTATGGAGGAAAATATTATAATGACGTAGTCTTCGAGCATTATATTTCGGAATTTATGGTTGTAGCGGTAGGAGGAGGAATGTGTTAATCGCTTAGGAGTGTATTATGTCCCAACTAGGATGGTCGGCAAAGTAAGTAGCCGGACGAAACGGCCAGCTTAGCCAGATTTTGTAGAGGCTCTGCTATTGCTTATATCTGTAGCTGGGAGCCTGGGACAGCCGGCCGCTGGCCGGCCGCCGGCGACAGACCTGCTGTTGTATGGGAGACCTCAACAGTTAGCTGCGAACGTGATAGAGCAGGACAATTACTCTCCTATTGATAAACCTCAGAGCTTAGTCTTACAGTCGCACTTAGGTATGGAGATTTAATGATTAGTGATTAGTGATTACTTAACATTAAGTGAAATAAGATTCTTCACTGTAATTGTTAGAAGTTGAGTGCGATCGTTGTTCGTTGGTTTTTAACCATTTTAAAATAATAAGACCCAGGGTATTGACGTGAAACTTCTAACAAAATATCTTTACTTCGCCGAGGAATATTACGTAGAGCTGAGAGCATGATATCACCCATTGTTTATATAATTCTCGCCGACCGCGAAACGACGTGATAATTATTATTCAAATATTTGACGAAGCCTTAACATTCTAGCGACGCTCAGCGTCCGCACTCAATTTTCACCCAGAAAAAGATGGGAGCGCGAAGGACTCGCAAAATGTAGAGACGCAGATAGACTATCGTCGAAGTTTTAATTGTTTCCGTTCCTGACTTTAATTTTAATTCATTTTTTTAAAGTAAGCCAATAGTCGTATGAATACGATGTCCGGAACACGTTAAACGGCGAAAATTTACTGTAAGCGGAAATTAGCAGTTAGCTCGAGTAGTGTGTCGGGCTGGACTTTCATACTTCAAAATCCAATGTTATATTTTCATCAGCTTACAATTGCTAATAAAATTATTAAACATTTTTCTGGCCTAAGAAGGCTCCGCAGAAACTAAATAGACTTTATTCTGCCTCACATGTTTTAGTCTTTGAATTCTTTAAATTTTTTTGTTTGTGTTAGTAACCCGATGGAATATCCTGATTTCCTTACCTGCCCATACGTAACATAGATAAATACTTAAAAAATGTATTATTATCTGTCCTTATCTCCTCCGATAACGCGCCGAAGAGTTTGAGTTTGACTCACTCGTGCTATCTTCGCCCGCCCAACATGACTCCAGTTGAATATTATATTATTATATTCAGTTGTAGTTATACAAAATATATAAATTATAAATAAATATAGGGCGAGATTAATCGAAAATGGATGTTCCTCTCCGGTATAATTGGTAGCGCATTGGACTACGAATGCGCTACCAATACCGGATTGGTAGCGCATTGGTAGTCGGTAGGACCTGCTTTTCTACCTGACTTCAGACTGAAGAAATATTATAGAAATGTGTGAGGATGAAGTCGCTCCTAACAAATTACGCAGTATGTATGCGTGTGGAGTTAATTTGTTTAAACTTTCACGAGCACGAGGTATGGTTTATGCATGGGAGCAGTTTTCACGGCTGCCGACTCCGTATTGTCGAGGCGAGGCCGAGCGCTCGGGGAACGGGTTTCAAACCTGATCCTCCGCGTTCTATTTAGGCACATTTTGTGGAAAATCTTTGTGAAGGTCATTTCCTGTAGAGTGGCATATGAATCTGTTCGATTGTCACAAAACGCTGCACTCTTATTTTATTTATTTTATTTTAACAAATTCGGAAATCTTACGGCTACATACAATTATAAACAGAAGAACACACACATGAACATGAACACACTCTTGTTAGCGGTAGTCGATTTAGCCGCTGGGAGAGCAAAAGTCCTGGACGGCGGACGCACTGTTTTTATGTTGTATGTGAATTTTGAGTGATGATTATAATCGTGGCAGGCCACCGGTTTGATATTACAGCCCAGCGATAATATTCAGATTTCGAAACATAAAAAATAATGCGCGACACTAAAACTACGTCGAAGCGAATTCGCCAATTTGGTCCTTAGTGCGTCGAGTTAAAAATATCGGCCACGGAGTCACTCCGGAGCCGGTTATCACGAATACCTACGTGCCTGAATTTGAATCTGTGCTCGGCGACCTTGAGGCGGAAGCGTGTCACACTACCGCGACTTGCGGAGCGTTTGGTTCGACCATTTCAAACAATACAAACCTGTCACCCTCAAGCGAACGAACGTCCTAAACAGTACTCCTTTGTTGACAGGTCTTTTGATAGTCTTATTTTTGCCCTTCGCCCTCCCTGAGATAATATCATACTTGAAGTAGACGGTTGTGTGGAGACTGGAGGGAGGGCTAGTGCCTAAAGAAATGTACTTATATCTGAAAGTAACCTTTAAAAACATCACAAGCGTATGTACACTATACGCTGTGATCTATAACTCTGTACTGCTCTCATTATCATAAATCATAATACATGATGAAATCTCTGCCAAGGTCAAGAGAAGAGGTTTGTCACGCGGCTCTGCTCACTGTCATACCACGTCGCTGCCGCTGTTGGTGATGATGAGGCATGGAACGAACGCGGGGACAGCAACATGGCATGCGGCCAATCGATTGCACTTCGCACAATGAATGTGATTCGCAACAGCGGCCGGTGTGTTGACTCTATCATAATATTGCTGATGGTCGGTGGAGCTGTCGGTGGAGTTGCGAATTGCGATACCTCATACCCACACTGCCATATTACTTACTTGCAAATACGAAAGTGTGTCTGTCTGTTACCCTCTTCGCTGCCAAACCATATTATATCCATCCATAATAATCAGTGATGATGAGTCCCGGGAAAGGACAAAGGATACTTTTTGTGTCGGTAAAATACGGTTCCCGCGAAACGAGTTTCGGCGAAACGGGCGTCATCTAGTCGGGAAATAATGGAAGTCTTGAGTCATCCGCTACAAAGTTAACAGAGTTGTACAGAGTTACCCGCCGAAAAGGTTGTGATATTATAACCCAGTAGTCCTGTGTGTTACCTCACGTCGGCGCGGGACCGGTTTGTCCGCAGCCTCACGCGTTATCATTTTTTCACACGCCTCGCTGCAGACGCGGCCCAGACTCTACCTACGTCGTACACATATCGACGCTATACTCATCTATAGTGATCTGCGCTAATCTTTGATTGTACTATAAAACGTATAACGGCGATAAACTTTGTCCCTAATTAAATATCTTGTTGAGAACTAAACCTTTGCTTGTGCTAGAGCTACTTATAGTGATAGTCCTTTTTTAGTTCTTCTAGACTTACTACACGTACTACAAGTTACAACGGACTGTTACAACATACGACGTGCGAGGCGTGACTCCATTATTGTTTTCATTCATCGTCCTTCGTGGCGGCAAATGTCAGCTCTACGCTCGGGAGTCGGGACCGGTCACCGGTGTGGTGGTCCGTGGTAGTTTACATATCAATCGAAACTAGTTTATTCTACTTTGAATTTTATTCAAATTTCAAAATAACATCCCTCAAACAGATTAAGAAATTCCTATGACCATTATTGAAAAATGTAGAGCTCACACAATACGTATATTGTTGACTTGCTTTGTTGCCGATGTTGGTTATTTCCAATGATATTCCTTTCTCAACTCATCACGTCGTTCGAAATTTCGTGGATGTCTGACATCATAATTAGCATGATTTGTAAATAACGCCAGCTGCATTCGGACAGCTACAAGGTTCACAGATTTGTAGTGAACGAAGTTAATGTTAGGCATAGGAGTAGTAGTTAGGTGTTGATGAGTGGTGAGTGGTGGCAGCTCGTAGACAACAATAGTAGCCGTCGTCGCGGTCAGCGCCGGCGTCCGCCGCGCCGCGCCGCCGCGCGCCGCCGCCGCCACGCCGTGACCGTACAAACTAACCGGCCCGAACTGCCCACACGATACAATATTATGCCGCTACACGCGTGTACGTTGCACAATATTCATATCCATAATTTGTCAATATACTATTAATAGATGACGCCCGCAACTCTGTTGTGCCAAAATACGTTTATCGCACTGGAATCGTACATCTTTCCGGGATAAAAACTATCCTATGTCTTTTTTGGGACACCGAGTATCTGCATACCAAATTTCATCAAAATCGGTTCAGAGGTTTAGGCGAGAAGAGGTAACAGAGATGCACTTTCGCATTTATAACATTTTTAAGTGTGGATTGGAATATTATTACAATTCAAGACCCTTTCTCTGGATGATTGGAATTGCGGTAGAGTCACTTAGTAGGCGCTCGTGCTCCGGTGGCTACAGGCTAGTCCATGCCTAGCTCCTAGTTTTCGTGCCTACGAAGAACTCTTCTTTAATTACCTCATCATTTTTGGAAGTCGGTCAAAAATAGCTTCGTATTTAAACTATGCTGTCTGAAGTTTACAAAGTATGAACATTTTTATTTTTTACCTCGAGTGAACACGCATTTATGTGTAGTGGGTTCGTGGGCAAACGACACCCTGACAGCAGAAGTATGCCGGCGTGTGTGACTGTGTGGTGTGTGTGGTGTGGTGTGTGTGGTGTGGTGTGTGTGGTGTGTGTGGTGTGGTGTGGAGTGTGTGTGGTGTGAAGAAAGGCTTGTCGGTTGTCGTGTTCTCATAACTTTCTCCGTATCGATGTTAACTTTTCCCCGCCCGGGCACGCCGCTCCCACCGCGTCTACGGTCTACGGATACCGACTCCGCGACTATAATCCGTCTTGAACATTCGCTCCTCGCCTATAATTAGCATCTTACCAGTAGTACACAGGTGTTATTAACGACTATTATGTACTGTATTATATGAAAAAAAAACGTCGTAGAGCGGTTAGAGTTGCTCTATGTTTTTAATTTGTATTGCACATGCGTGTTGTGCAGACGTTGCACTTATGCGGTGTGCCGTTTGTTATATTTATAGTTAGTAAATGCTAATTTATTAAATAGCATAAAGCAAAATGCTACAGCATGGCTCATCTTGTATTCGTCTAGTTTTATTCGGATTCATCCTATATTAGTCTTATCAATATAAGTATCTAATTAAAGTTATATTCAATAATGGCATCAGTTATTGCACGTAATTGATGTACTTGGGCAATGAGATATTGCAAGTGCGCTTATCAGTCCGATAGCGCACTGATAACGGCACTGATAAGGTCGATGTGCCCCGCGCCCGCCGCCCGCGCTGCACTGCGCTATAATAATAATTAATTATTATAAATTATTATGTTAATAAACAGATTAATTCATTCCTATTTATAGTTGCATTACTGTATGCAGTATGAGTTATGAGTGTTGACTGTTGACTATTGCAAAACATAATCACATGAAATCGTGCTCAAAAAATAAAATATCGAAATTAGCATTTTTTAAACGATGATTGATAGTTGAGTCACCGTATGACACAGATTTAAAATATCGTTTGCACAGTTTATTCAATTTATATCAAATATTAGATCATGCCAGGAACTCCGTTGCGGAAAGTTTGAAGGAGTCACAATAAAGAAAGAAAAGAAAGAAAGAAAGAAAAAAATTATTTTCGGTACACACAAGACACAATTATTACAATATAAACAGTACAAGAGCAGAGAAACTAGTATAATTATTTAACATACAACAATAGATCCTCATGGGTCGCAGTGACGCCAGGGCCATAGCGACCTGCCTTCTATGTATATAAAAAAAAAACTCCGTCGCGCCAAAATTCGTTTATCGCGCAGGAACCGTACATTTCTTCGGGGTAAAAGTATCCTATGTCCTTTCCTGGGACTTAAGTATCTCCATACTACAGCAAAATCGGTCAATCAGCGGTTAGATGAGGAAACAGACACGTACTTTCGCATTTATAATATTAGTATGGATTTATAATAAAATTGCTAAGATTTTAATCATAAATTACGTCGATTATTCTTGAGTTAGCCGATGAGTTTCAATGAGTGTAAATGTCAATGTTAGAATTTATCTGCTCGCAGCGCTGTTGGCCTACACGTTAGCCTCCACAAACCACGATTAATCCCCGACATTAAAGTTACGACCACATAATATTATACTAGGTACAGTCGCTGACAGCTCCGATGCGCTTTATTACCGAGTGATAAGGGCGAAGAACTGCTTGTATACCGAAGAGGGGCCCGATTCTCAATTGTCGAATGTCGCTTCGATACCTGCTAGCTATCTCATTTGCGTGTACCCTACAAGTGATAACGACGAAGAGCTGCTAGGTCCCGACTCCCGACTAAGCGTCGAATGTCAGCTGGCTGTCTTAGGCTGCGTTGCACCAGAGGCGTGGTTAAAGTTAAAGTTAAAGCTAAAGTTAAAGTTAAATATGGCGTCCTTTAGCTTTAGCTTTGACTTTAACTTTAACCGGAAAATTTGACAGATGTCGTATGAGATGACAGGTGTTTGGACGCCATATTTAACTTTAACCAGAGATTTGACATTTCGCACTGTTGTCAAAGTTAAAGCTAAAGGTAAAGTTAAAGGTAAAGTTAAATGTAAAGTTAATGTTAAAGTCAAAGTTAGCTCGTGCAATCCACTCTTATTCGCAAATCGCAAGTACACGCGCTGTCTCACTAGCAAATAAGACGGCCTGCGGTCGAAACGATTCGATTTTCGAGAATCGGGCCCTCAGTCGTAAATGAAGTTGTATCGGCGCGGCGTGGACCGTGGAGTGCATGGCCATTACCGTGCATGCTATTACAGTAACGGGTTCGCGGCGGCCGGCAGCTTCACCGGCGCGTGCGCAGCTAACGGTCACCACCGCGACTCACCAGTCACCACTACCCACTGCCTTCTTATTTACATACAACATAAACATACATACATACATACTAGCTGTCCCGGCAAACGTTTCTTTGCCATAATTATAAAGTATATCACCCGTATTATTTTATTGAAGTAACTAAATAAGTATGTCACGATGGCAACGTCCATCGCTACCCCGTGTCTCGAGTTGTGATAATTTACTATTATTTGTTAAACAAATGCACTTATCAATATAATAAGTACCGAGTAGCTGATTCTCAGACCTACTGAATAAGCATATAAAATTTGGTAAAAATCAGTAAAGCCGTTTCGGAGGAGTTCGTGGACTAACATTGTGACACGAGAATTTTATATATAAGATGTATTTGCATTTAGCAACTTTTAACCATAAATATAACTGTATTAAACTTATTTAAGTAGGCCGAGGAGATATTATAGCAATAGAGTTATTGACAGTATTGTTGATGATGCTAATAAAATAATATAATATGCTAATCTTAATATATATAATTCTTCTGTGAGTGTGTATGTCGCTGAAATTCTCTCAAACGACTGGATCGATTTTGATGAAATTTTTTGTGTGTGTTCAAGGGGATCTGGGAATAGCTTAGATTCACAATTTTGTCCGCTGGACAATGTTTTTTTAATTAATTTTTAATTTATTAGTAGTTGTTGATTTTGGAATATTTTACATTGGATCCGACAGACGGCGCTACCATCGCAGTGTCAAATTTTAAATAATATTCGAATTTTAATTTTAGTCTGTCCCGACAGTTAGCGCTGCGATCAAATTAAAAAAAAATACCGGCCGGTAGCCGGGACAGCTAGTAAATAATATAAAATAAAAGGATAGTCACTAGGGTCCAGACCCTACAACTAGAGTCTAGACATAACATGTCTGTCTAGACTCTAGAGTCTCTACTCTCTTTGCTGCAGCGGGCGGTTACATAAAGAGGACCCCAAGTACCTACATACAAAAGTTATAGATCTGTGGTGCGTGAATGCGTGATGCGTCACGTGTTCAATAAGACAGTTGACCACCGGCAGTGGCGGCACAAGGAGTTTCTTATTCATTAATATTTCCAATATATTGACCATGGATTTGATATAACGGATGTAGTAATTAACAGCAATCTACACAAAATGCAGCTCTTTTAATCTTTAAAAATTGCGATTCCGAATTCCGATTCCTTTAGTACCGTGCGTTTCCTATTTGTGCTAGTAGTAATATTTCCTTACTTTTAGCGAGTGCGAAATACTAGGGCGTTAGACAGTAAAGCCAGGTGATAACAAGTGAGACGTGTAAGTGTGGGGTGAGATGTTACCGGGATGAACAGACAGCTGAGCAACGTCAGCATAGGGTCCTACCAGGACTACCAGCCCTCCAGGAAATATGGTAATACTCCGACATAATCTGACAATTCTGACCATTGTTTACTGTTTACCGAGTACAGGGGGCTATAATGGTCGCTTTGAAGAATCATGATATTTATTTATTTATTTACAACTTACAACTTCTAATATGAATCATATTATGATTCATTTTTCTAAAATCTCAAAATGCAACTCTGCTTGCAATTCATTTCTGTATTTTTGTACTGATTTCATATTTGTCAGTTTGACAGTTTTGACAATTCATTTGCTGAATTGATTGAGAGGAATTGCTAAATGTGACCATTTTAGCCCCGCTGTGTGCTGTTTACTTTAGTACCCCTTTTTCTGAGGTTTTGTGACAGGTCACAGGAGTTTGTCTATCAATAACGATAATTGGTCGTTCGTCAGAACGACAACCAATTACCAACGCGCTCTGAATTGGCTTCCGTCAGGTAGCCAATTCAGAGCGCTAGTGAAGAGATAAACTACAGTAAATTCCTTAAATTTCTCAAGAAGACCGTGTAATTTGCTATCTAGTATCGCTAAATGAATTGCGTTCAATAATTTAGCTGTATGGAATTCACCATTCTCCATGTTACCAAAGTATTGATGTATATTATCTGTTTATCCCCAGGGCCGCAGTATGAGCCGGGCGGGTACGCGGCGGTGGTGCAGACGCGTACCAACATGACGCAGCGCGAGGACGCGCTCAAGTTCGAGCAGGGCCGCATCCGCGCGCTGCAGGAGGAGCGCCTGCACATACAGAAGAAGACCTTCACGAAATGGGTCAACTCCTTCTTGCAGAAGGTCAGTCCGATAGCTACTTGGCTAAATCACTTCATGGCTAATTAAATGGCTGCAGCCTGCTACATTTACTTTTTATCAGTGGCGTAGCTAGGCAACCAAGGGCCTTGGGGCAAATTAAGAAATGGGGCCCCATTGCTATGTAAATATACTTTAAAAATGCTTAGCTTAAGCTCTTTTTGTGCACCACAGACTACAAGTAGCTAATTCAACAAAACAAAAATGGGGTTGTGATCTATCATAATTTATTTTGAAAATGAGAGAAATTTCCAAAAGTTCAGTTCGATCGAGATTTCTGGTAAGGATTCGAGGGCCCTCGGAGCTTGAGGGCCCCGGGACACTGCCCCGCCTAGCCCCTTAGTAGCTACGCCGCTGCTTTTTATCAATACTAAGCTAAAGAGTTCGTCTTTTAACTAGCCATGCTGCATCCATGATTAAGCAGAGTTCTTACATCCATTAATGACTTTGAGGAGGTTTTTTGTCGGAGTATAATGATGACGAACGCGTCTCGAGTCTCGCTAACTCGGGAAGGCGTGACACAATTTTCTCGGTAATTTATCTATGAATAACATTAGTATTGTGAAGTCACTCCTCGACATTCCTATACACGAACGTAATGAAGCCTTCGCCTCGCGCTCATAACGTTCGATAGTAAAGGATCATTTTGACAGGTCACAGATTTACGCTAGCGATCGAAGAAAACTATTTTCTGTCTTTTTCTGTTTTTGTTTAGTGACCTTGACACAGTTAAGACTTCTTCTCGTCTTGCTGCTGACTATCACTCAAAACTAAAGGCCATTATTTGATTCGAAGTAGTCTTATTTATTTAACTCTACTTCATGCCAACTCCGTTCTTTTTTTTTTTTTTTATTCTTAATTTATAAAGGCCATACATCTTAAACTCCGTTCTTTATCACGAGGGAGAGTATCCTATGTCCTTTCCCGGGACACAAAGTATCTGCAAACCTTTCAGCAAAAATTGTTTCAGCGGTTGGGGCGTGAAGAGGTAACAGACAGACGGACAGACAGTTACACAGAAACACTTTCGCGTTTATATTATTGGTATGGATATTGAAGTATGTAATGGATATCCGTATGGCAGCAGCGATCACTCAGCAATTATATCATTAGCCGCTGTTGGTAGTTGACCTCGGCGGTGCAGATGCAGATCCTCGCAGACGCCCAAACACAATATGTGAGCATCAAAGGAGTCCCCGCCGCGGTGACGTCACGCGAAGGCCAAACGGCGGACAGTGACTGGTCGCGAGGATGGTCGCCATCCTTCCCGCCGAGACGGGACGAGCTGACCCCGCTACCCCTTGACCCATATGTTCCTAGGGTGAAACTTGTGTAACATCTCTTAGATATATACGTTTACGATTTAAACGAGATATTTTTGCAATAATGTGCATTGTAGAGCACTAGCGCTGTATCCCAGTAGGCAGTAGCCGCCATTTGGATGTGTCTGTCTGTATGTCTGTGGCATTATAGCTCCTGAACGGACAAAGCGATTTTTTTTTGTATTATAGTTGTTATGTATTAACTATTATCACTCAATTAACATATTTTCCGGGTTTCGATATTTTAATTGTTCCGAGTTCCGGCCTATTTAACTTCGTAAATGGTGGCAGCGGTGGGATGTCCTGCTACTGTGAGTCGGCGTGGTCACCGCGCGGTATTTATAGACCGCTGTAGTTGTTGCAATCGTATTGCCTGGCGGTACGGGTCAGCGCATCAATGAGATATATTGCTGCGAGTGCCCTCCCGACTCCCGACACGCGGGTTAAGTGGCGTCGTTGTTCGATAAAGGATGCGCTCTGCCTGTTTGCGTATTTGGCATGCTTTTCTAAGTAATATTATAAATGTGAAAGTGTTTCTGTCTGTCTGATGATCAATTTTGCTGCAATTTGGTATGGAGATACTTTGAGTCCCGTCCCGAGTAAGGACGAGACGAGAGATCAGGCGCAGGACCGACTTTTTACATGCCCATCTGACGCATAGATCATCTTTAAATCGTCAATCAAGTGTCTTTAGTTCCTTACTCCTAACCATAGAGAAAAATAATACATATCTGAGTCCTAAGTCCTAACCAAACACTGAAATAACATGTTTTCAAAGCGGGGATCGAACTCACGACCTCCGAGTCAAGGGACACGCGACCACGGAGGCGTTGTTTGCTAGATTGCAGAATGTAGCGATAGTCGGTGTCCGTGAACTAGGCTGATTGTTTACGAGACGCGAGTGAACGGACTCCGATACAAACAGCCAGTAGTACGACAGGGCGGCGATAATTGCGCGCTGTTTACACAACACCAATATCGGAGTTTACTGACGTGCTCTATCACATCGCACATGATATATTTAAGGCGTTTGTCCTGCCTCGATTGATTCCGATGCAATAAAAAAAATCGTGATATAATGGCCGGTTTACATTATTGACATTATTCAAATCCATCCATCCATATTTTTATTTTGTAAAAATCGAGGCAGGACAAAATATTCTTTACACCGCTTATTTTAGAGTTTAGACTATCCCAATCCAGCGCTGGATTGCTAAAATGTAAACTGGCACTGAATGCACTGAATTGCATTCCAGTGCCCGTTTACATTATTCCTGTTGCAATTCAGCGCTGGATTGGATCACTGGATTAGAATGTAAAGCCTCTATTAAGCGGTGTAAAGCATATTTTGTCCCGCCTCGATAAATTTCTATGAAATATAAATAAACTATCCGAGTCATAATGTCAAGGACATCCGCTTTGGTGTTTACATTGTGGCGAAATCGGCAGTTCCTATACTTAACCAGATTTTAAAATACAACAATACATAGTTATCATAACTAATTTTTTGTGAATATAAAACATGTATTTCTCATGCTGAGCTGTGCTTAGGTTTAATTAGGTTAATAATTAACATAACTTAAGTATGTAAAAAACACTAATGGGAAATAGACATAGGTTATGCGTGGGAGAGCCATGCTTCGGCATGAATGGGCCGGCTCAATCTGATCACGGCTCACAGTATACGGTATACCTAATTATTTGTAGTATCTTTACTAATAATATAAATGCGAAAGTATGTCTGTCTGTCTGTTTACCTCTTCACACTCAAACGGCTGATCCGATTTAGATAAAGTTCGGTGGTGAGATACCTATTTATTACCTTGAGCATCCCTTAAAAAAAGGACATAAAATATATTTTATCGCAGAAAAATGTACGGTTCCCGCGCGATAGACGAATTTCGGATGAAATATACGAATTTTCTCACACCAGAGTTGCGGGCATCACATAGTTTTCCATAATTAATTTAAAGCTAGGTTACGATGAACTTTGCTTTTTCCTCCTAATAATTATAAACCTTCCCTGGACTCCCACTAATATTCCAAGACTAAAATTAGTCAAATCGGTTCAGACTTCAGACATTTTCGAGTTTTTATCGAGACTAACAAAATTGAAAATTCATATTTATTAATATAGATTAATGTATGTTGCAGGCGCGGATGGAGGTGGAGGACCTGTTCGTGGACCTGGGCGACGGGCGGCGCCTGCTGAAGCTGCTGGAGATCATCAGCGGCGAGCGCCTGCCGCGGCCCAACTCCGGCCGCATGCGCGTGCACAAGATAGAGAACGTCAACAAGTCCCTCAGCTTCCTCCACACCAAGGTACGACCGCCGCCGTCACCGCCCCATCGGCCTCAGCATAAAGGTATGACCGCACTAGGCGTAACTGAACTGCAGCGGAACTGCGCGACACGACGCGTCAAAATATTCTTTGTATGAAATTATATGAGACAACACGCACTACGCGGCAACTGAACTGCACTGCAACTGAACTGCGCGGCAAAGTTGATCAACTGACCAATAGTGTCGCGACGTGTAGTTCCGTTGCCGCGCAGTGCGGTTTGACAAACTTCATTTTCATAGTCAGTCGGCTGGTTGGAAGCGCTCAGAGCAAAGGTTGCCTAGATACTGAATATATTTTTGTAGAGCCGCTGCAGTTCAAGTGCGGTATACCCAAAAATGACGCGTCGTGTCGCGCAGTTCCGCTGCAGTTCAGTTACGCCTAGTGCGGTCTTACCTTAATAACTCCCACACCGGTTTCAATGAAACCAAGCCAGTAACGCAGGAGTAATTTTATAGTGCCCGAGTGTGTGCGCAGTGGACACGAGCTCTATTCCTTCACTCTCGTAACCCCGTGGGACAGGAGACCGACACGACTGGCGAGAGATTAGGCGCAGGACCGACTTGCCCATCCGACGCATGGATCATCTTACTTGTCAGACAATCAGGTGATCAGCCTGCATTGTCCTAACCAAACTTGGAAATAACAAACGAACCCTCGACCTTTTGAGTCAAGAGCCACGCTCTAAACCACTGAACCATGGAGGGTATGGCTATAAAAATGGATTGTCAAATGTGTTAGTCGCGCTAAAACTCGAAAACGGCTGAACCGATTGGGCTGATTTTAGTCTTAAAATATTCGTAGAAGTCCAGGGAAGGTTTTAAAATTTAAAGTGACACGAAGTTCACCGGGACAGCTAGTTTAAATAATAAAAAAGTTGGGGATAAGCTATCTCCAGAAGTAGACATTAATAATTATTGTTGTATTAATACCAGAAGCATGTTATCGCGATCCGCTTTGGTACATTGTCTAATCAGCTGATACCGGCGATAGTAATGTTACGCAAGTATGATAATATGATAACTCAATAAAATACGTGACACCTGACAACCGTCACCCATGTGGAGGATGAATGAAATACACCCGACTACCACTGTCGTCAATAGAGTAAATAAAATATGTAGTGTAAATAAAATAGCAGTGTAGTCAGTGACTACATAGTGACTGTTTTAGCCAATACAGACTACCACAGCTTTAATACTTGAAAATCTAGTGCATAGTAAAAAGTAACACGCTTGTAACTCTTCCTTTGAGGTTTGGGTTCTTCGCACAGCTGGCGTAAAGCATCAATTTGAACGTAGGTATATTATAACCGTTTCAGCCATACATGGCTTAATATTATATTATGTTGTAATAGTAACTCTTAAAGCAAAAACATAACCATTAGCCCAATGATATAATAAATAATAACTCAAAGTAGAATATCATTGCATTAGCCCTTCCTGGCAGTCGGGTAATAAAATATGATGATTGATTGATGATTGAATGAGGTATATTATTGTATGTGATCTGAAGTGAAGGTGATGATATCCTTATGTATGACTCAATTGACAAAAGTACAAAACTATCTGACTAAACTTCTTTAACTCTATGTGCATTTATATAGGGATACTAGCTGTCCCGGCAAACGTTTCTTTATTATTAATAATAAGTATTATTTTATTGAAGTGACTAAATAAATATGTCACCATGGCAACGTCCATCGCTATCATGGTCATCGTTTTTCTCGAGTTGTAATAATTTACTATAATTTAATCAACAAATCCACTTATCAATATAATAAGTACCGAGTAGCCGATTCTCAGACCTACTGAATATGCATATAAAATTTGGTAAAAATCAGTAAAGCCGTTTCGGAGGAGTTCGTGGACTAACATTGTGACACGAGAATTTTATATATACATATAGGTATATTAAGAATCTTAAACTCTAGATGCAATTATTATCCATACTTCCATACTAATATTATAAATACGAAAGTGTGTCTGTCTGTCTGTCTGTCTGTTGCCTCTTCACGCCCAAACCGCTGAACCGATTTTGCTGAAATTTGGCATGCAGATACTTTGAGTCCCGGGAAAGGACGTAGGATACATTTTGTTCCGAAAAAATGTACGGTTCCCACGCGATAAAGTAATTTTGGCGCAACGGAGTTGTGGGCATAATCTATTATTGTATGTTTTACAATGAATATTATCATGAATGCGAGTGTCTTGATTCTTGAACAGTTTAGTCAGTAGTCAGTAGTCAGTTGTAAGTTGTAAGGTTTCCCGGAATGTCGGCCTCAACCCTAATCGCCTTGCGATTTACTTGCCGATGCCGGTCGCGGTACGAGTACTACTGCCCGCTACAATATGGTGACGCGGATGGTGTACAGATTACCAACTACGTGTAATGCTTTCATCTACAAGAGACAAAAAAATCCACACTAATATTATAAAAAGTGTTTTTGTTTTTCTGTTTGTTACCTCTTCACGCCTAAACTACTGCACCGATTTCGATGAACTTTGCTATGGAAATAGTTTGAGTCCCGAGAAAAGATAGATGTACTTTTTATCCCGGAAAGGTTTCTGTGAAACGGAGTGCCGGGCTTATCTAGTAAAAAACAAATGAAAACAAAAGCATCAATGGATTTCATATTTTGCGTGAAAATGTACAGTTTCCGCGGGATTTTATTTTTGCGGAGTCTTGGGAAGCATGTACTATATTGTAATAATATAATTTTCTCTGTCGTCAGGTGCGGCTGGAGTCGATCGGCGCGGAGGACATCGTAGACGGCAACCCGCGCCTCATCCTTGGCCTCATCTGGACCATCATCCTGCGCTTCCAGATACAGGAGATTGAGATCGACGTGGTGAGTGCCCCACCAAAGATAATATTTAATAATCACTATGTGCTCCACGTGTATAGTGTATACTCGCAGAGTGTTAAATACTGATCATACTCTATTTTTTTTATTATTATAATTTTTTAATAAATACTCTAGGGTTCCACTTTACTTTCTTTTCATTCAAAGAGACTTCACTTAACAGATTAATTAATGCAAAAATTAAAATGTAATAATTAATGTAATAAAAAAATGAAATAAAAAAATAATATTTATGAGCGTAAAGACCGGACTTGTTTTGGTTGTTAGTGACATTAAATGAATATTTTGTGTGTTGTTCAGGACGAGGAGAATGAGTCGTCGGAGAAGAAGTCAGCGAAGGACGCGCTGCTGCTGTGGTGCCAGCGCAAGACGAGCGGCTACAGCGGCGTGCACATACACAACTTCACCGACTCCTGGCGCTCCGGACTCGGGTTCAACGCCCTCATACACGCACACAGGTAACATACATCCGTATGCTTTTGTTTTCGTATCTTACGACAGCAATTCAACAGGCATTTGACAGCAGATATTGCGCAATATCTTTTGAACAGACTGCAGATATTGTGCGATATCTAAACTGTCAAACACACGTTGCATTTGCTGTCGCAAGATGGAGATACATAACCAATATATGTCAAAAATACTAAAGGAGCGTTTGAGTGATGATTTTGGATCTCCTTATTATATATTTGTAATGTTAACTAAAAGGGCCCATTCACGGCAGTCCGCCGTGCAGGACTGCAAATGAACAAAGCTCACTCATTGGTTCACACGACCGGAAACACCGAGTGTGAACCAATCAGTGAGCTATGTCCATTTGCAGTCCTGCTCGGCGGACTGCCGTGAATGGGCCTTTTAAGTTTACGCACCCTTTCGTACGCGAGTCCGACTCGAACTTGGGCGGTTTTTCAATATATTTTTTGCGCTGCAGGCCGGACCTGTTCCGCTGGTCGGAGGTGCCGACGGCGGACCACGTGGAGACGCTCAACCACGCCTTCGACGTCGCCCACAACCACCTCGGCATACCGCGCCTGCTCGACGCCGAGGGTGAGTCGCTATGATTATGACTACGGCTATGTGTACGACCACGGTCCACGACTATAACTACGTCTGTAACTCTGTTTCTAAGCCCTCTTACTTATAAAATTATTTACATATTATCGTGTAACATCATGCAATACAATAATAAAAATTGTTTGTCTTCATCTTGCAACAAAAAAGTCATATAGCAGATAAAGACTGCGAATTGCGAAACCTTAAAATCAATAATTATAATGATTATGTATGATGATGATTATGTATTATAAATATTCTTAGTTTTTCCACATATTGTTAATGTATTGATGTTATAACTTATAATGTAGACATATTAAAAATGTTTGTTTGTTTGCTTATGTCAGACGTGGACACGACTCGGCCGGACGAGAAGTCTGTGATGACGTACGTCGCGAGCTACTACCACACCTTCGCACGCATGAAGAACGAGCAGAAGAGCGGACGACGCATCGCCAACGTGAGTGCACTGTAACCCCTCGGCACGAGTCGGCCGGCACCATACCGTACACGTAGAGAGCCAGGGTTTCGACAACTCTGCGAGAGTATCGCGGGCAGACAGGGAGAAGTTATTTCTGATTTATTTGTTGTTGGCGCGCATAACCAACTTAATATAAAATTATGCTGACGCCGATCGTTATAAAAGTTTACAGATGGTGTGTTGGGTTTTATAAGTGCTGTAAACATACATTATAGTACTTATAAAACCCTATAAAATTGAGGAGCATGATGCATAGCACTAATAAACCACAACATTCTTATACTATTCATCCTACATTTGATCAGTACAAACAGAAGCACGTACAGATTTGACTGAGTATAGTTTGTGGTGCGCAGATAATCGGTCAGCTGATGGACTGCGACGGTCGCAAGGCGGAGTACTCGCGGCTGGTGAGCGCGCTGCTGGAGTGGATCCGACGCAAGATCGCCGAGCTCGACGACCGCGACCTCCCCAACGCGCTCGACGCCATACAGCGTCTGCTGCTCGCCTTCAAGCAGTACCGCACCGTCGAGAAGCCGCCCAAGTCAGTACACAACCTCCAAGGAGTATGGAATTACTTACACATATTGTATACAAACTATATTCTATTATGTTAACTATATTGTATACACTTATGTGTTCAATGAAAGAGAATATGTTTCGTACTTGTTATTTCCGCTATTATTTTTGCTGCCGAATTAAAAGGTTCTATTGCAATAAAGTTGTAATTCTGACGTCATAAAATTGTACTCGGAGATATTCGAAAACTTGACAACTTTTTAGCTCTCTCTTAGTTTTAAACTTTTGCTCTGAAATCTTTTGGAATTGAAGCCAAAGTTTTTAAATACTGTATTTCATATGCGTGTCGCGTGTTGCAGGTACAAGGAGCGGTCGGAGATCGAGGCGCTGTACTTCGACATAAACACGATGCAGAAGCAGCTGGTGGGCGAGGCGTGGGCGCCGCTCGACGGCCAGCTGCCGCAGGACCTGGAGCGCGCCTGGCAGCAGCTCGAGCAGGCGGAGCACGCGCGCGAGCTGGCGCTGCGCACCGAGCTGCTGCGCCAGCAGCGCCTGGAGCAGCTGGCGTACAAGTTCCACACCAAGTCCGTGCTGCGGCAGGGCTACCTCAAGGAGATGATCCAGGTGCTGTCCGACCCGCGTTACGGCTCCAACCTCGCGCAGGTCGACGCCACCGTCAAGAAGCACGAGGCCATCTCCGCCGACATTCTCGCGAGGTGAGCACCGATATTTTTAACGCGTCCCCGTCGTCTTGTTTTTGAAAGTAGGACGAAATTACTTTGTCACTAGAGCCCTTTAGCAAGGCCACATTAAAAGGAAGAATAGAAACGCTGACAGTTTTTGCGGAAAAAACTAACAGATTTCCTTTGTTAATCCATCACTTTGTCTACTTTACTGTAAGAATGAACCTTTCTATGGTGGTCATGTTAAACCTGCTGGGCGTTTTACCGCACCATACTACCTTAATAAAGTAAATTAATTGTGATTTTGTGGACAGGACGGAGAGGTTCGAGGACCTGTCGGCGATGGCGGCGGAGCTGGTGCGCGAGCGCTGGCACGGAGCGGAGGGTGCGGCGCGCACGGAGCAGGCGGTGCTGGCGCGCTGGCGGGAGCTGCTCGACCTGCTGGAGCGACACCGCGCCGCGCTGCAGACGCTCGCTCACCTCACCGCGCTGCTGCGCGACGCCGACGCCGCCGCCGCCGACCTCGCCGATATCAAGGTTAATACGTCTAAAACAAAGTTGACGGCGAGCCAATAAAATTGTATAGTTATTTGGATCTGTCCCTTGCGTAGGGGACACTGTGTTCACCTATGAGGCTGACATTAACACTGAGTGTTAAAAGCCTCTGTAAAATAAAAAGATAAAAAAAAAGTTGACGGCCACTATACGCCGTTAATAAACGCGAACACGTTTACTACTTCTATTTTGAAACCTTAAAAAATGTTCGCTCCTCTTCGTATCGTCGCTGTTTGACTTGACTTACCTAATGCTAAGTACTGACATACGGTTTTGCTCGATAGTTTTACCACAGAATGCATAATAGTACCTTACGTTACAGAAGTCTCACTCCCGAGTTTAGGTATGATAAACGCAAGCGTCCGGTCACCGGACTAGTCTCATTAGGCTGGCACTCGCTCGACTTGTCGCATACGCAGAGTACACATCCGCGAAACAAAAGTAATAGTACCCGGCCCCGCGCTGCCGCGCCGCTCGCTTGGCCGATTGAATCGAGACGGCAGACAGTTATTTTTATTTATTTTATTTTATTCGGAAAACTTACAGCTTGCAGAAATTACAGTAAGAATACATTTAAATTAGAAACATAAAGCCAATTATAAAGTTTTCGCAATTAGATAAGACGTAAAGAACATAATCTATGATTCTAGTGACTCGACAAGAAAAGTAAGTATAAACAAATTAGGAAACAACAGTTAATAACAGTAAGAACATTACAAAAAACTAAGTATAGGAAATAATACACCACAGCACTCACAAACGCTATAACGGGTTATCGAAATTACTCAATACTCACACAAATTATGTAACAATTTTCATTTCTGATTATTAAAATAGGCATTTGATAAAAGCTTACAGATATCAGATGTTTTTATTTTAAAAATGTCGTCAATATTATTATCTAAATAAAATTGGTTAAAACGTGCGCTAGCTCTACAGACAAATGAGTTGCGGCGATAAAATGTTTTATAGGGTGGGACATGGAATGGTACATGAGTTCGAAAGTATCTACTGGGGACATTGAAATTGAATTTAGATAATAGATCTGGAGCATCAATAATGTTGTTGATAATTTTACTTAAAAAAGCTAAGTCGGAAATGTCTCTGCGATGATATAAGGGTAGGAAATGAAATTTATTACATCTTGCCTCATAGTTAGGAAGGTTTAGATGGGACTTAAATTGAAGAAACTTTAGGAAGCGTCTCTGGATTGACTCTATTCTGTTTTTATAAATGTTATAGGAAGGATTCGCGCAGAACTATTGTACTATGAACCCTAAATGCTATGCAAAAGGTTGAAATTAGGTTGTTTTTCAGAATAGTAGGTAAATATCTCGGCGATTCCGCGCCGTTTGTATGGAAGTGAGACAGGCCTGGTTTTACTCCAAATCGAGTAATAATTACTGTGTGAACCGCAAAACTGACAGCTCGAAGCCTCGCATCGAGTCGCTCGAAGGATTGATGAAACCGGATCGAGCCGGATTGATGGAATGAAATATATATTTTTTTAATTAAATAAGGGGGCAAACGAGCAAACGGGTCACCTGATGGTAAGCAACTACCGTCGCCCATGTACACTCGCAACATCAGAAGAGCTGCAGGTGCGTTGCCGGCCTTTTAAGAGGGAATACGCTCTTCTCTTGAAGGTTTGCAGGTCGTATAGGTCCGGAAATACTGCTGGTGGCAGTTCGTTCCAGAGTTTTACAGTGCGCGGCAGAAAGTTACGCGAAAAACGCACTGTGGAAGACTGCCACTCATTAAGGTGATGAGGATGGTATGTTTTTCGCGTGGGACGATGGCGAAAAGTTGCAGGTGGTATGATTCCGAACAATTCCTCAGAGCTCTCCCCGTGATACAACCGATAGAGGATGCAGAGTGAAGCTACATCTAGGCGTAATTCCAAGGGGTCGAAGCTGTTTGAAACACAATGACAGTCAACAATTCGAGCGGCCCTTCGTTGGATACGATCCAGAGGGAGCAGTTGGTATTTTGGCGCCCCTGCCCAGAGATGAGAACAATATTCCATATGAGGCCGAACCTGCGCCTTGTATAGTTGTAGGCGCAGGTCCGGATTGAAGTACTGTCTCGCTATCGATTTAGAATAAAACTATCGAGCAACGCTGAATGTGTGGACGAAAGCCCGAGCCGCGGGTTTTGCTCGTCGTTATTGCTCGATCCAGCAAAACCCTATGTGAGTACTTGGCATAAGAGAGGATTTACGTATATATACAAAACAAAAATACATAAAGGTGGAGTGGTTAAAATGATATGAAAACCTGAAACAAAGTAAATGTTATCTGGACAGAGTCAGTTCGAGTCGGAGGAGGTGGGTCGTCACCTGACGGACGTGGAGCGGCTGCTGTCGGCGCACGCGCTGCAGGAGCTGCAGCTGGGCGCGCTCGACGACAGCGTGCGCCGGCTCGTGCGACAGGGCGCCGCCGCCTCCGGCCCGCCCGCACCCATGCAGCAACTGCGCACGCAGCTCGACAAGCTCAGCGAGGCGCTTGACAGGTACGTGTCATACTAACACAGCCCCTTTATTATGTCACTTTTAATTTTAACTAGGGTAAATGACTAGTAAATTGGACAGTACTAGTCATTAGACAAACACAGAAAAACACAATAATATTTATTAAGGTTGCTTCAAAAACTGCCTATTTCTAAAGTAATAGGACGCCTGATTTTAAAGAAAAACAGGTAGTTTTTAAAGTAACCATAGTAAATATTGTGTTTTTGTACTCTGTCCAATTACTAGTACTACGCTAGTACTGTCCAATGACTAGTCATTTACCTTAAGACAAAATTAACCCACCAATCCCCAAGCGGCAGCCAGCGGCCGCATAACAATTGAAAATTGATTGTGTCTGCGATACCTACCCATGAATCACGATGGAGGTGTTATAAAGTTGTAATGTCAATTATAGTAATGTGAATTAGTTTGTTAGGGAGTGCTCCATTGTTGCTTTCAACTAGCATTATGCCGCATAATTCGCTTTAATGCTGCAATTGGAAAACACATATTATATTGTTCATCTGTCCCTCTCATATCGGGTTTTGTTTGCAGTTTAATGGCTGCGGCGAAGGAGCGCAAAGCCAGATTGGAGGACGCGAGAAATTTATACCAGTTTCTAGAGGACCACGACGAGGAGGAAGGTAGGCTAGCCGATAGCAGCATGCTAATAAAATTATAGCTGAGAAATAGATAATAAAATGCGATCAGAAATGAGAATGCTATTACGTAAGCGTAGTTTGAGCTTGTAAGAATGAGATCTGTAGGCCTACTAAGAAACCGTTTTAAGAGTCAAACAATCGGACGAGAATGCCGCGTCCTGCTCTAACAACGTCATTTCACGTTTGTAGGAGTAGGACGCAACATTCTCGTACGATTGTTTGAGTCTCAAAACCGTTTCGTGGCACGGGCCCTGAATCACTGCTACGTTTGTATGTAGGGTGGGTGACGGAGAAGCAGCGGATCTGCCGCGCGGAGGTGGCGGCGAAGGACCTGCGCGGCGTGACGGCGCTGCGACACAAACACACGGCGCTCCTGCACGAGCTGCGCGCCCGGGACCTCGTCGCCCAGAGACACCGCGCCAAGGGACAGAGGTGACCACAAACTCCTTATACATCTTATTGTTTACCATGAACGTAGAAAAAAAGGCGGACGGAGTCTTATTATACACATAACTGTGTCTTCAGAGTCGGCCACTCACACATTCTGACGCCTGTCAAATGGTATAGACTAGCGTAGTAATGTGTGCGTGCGGACTGCGGACCGTGTACATACAGTCAGCTGGCCGACTCTGAAGGACACAGTTTTGTGTATGGTGGGACTCCGTCTGCCTTTTTTTATAGGTCCATGTTGTTAACTATTATTATAAAAAACAAAATAATACTGTCAAATAATTTATGCAGAAAAAAATTAAAATAATCGGTCCCCGTAGCCAAGACGTTTTCTTTATCGCTTCTTTATAGAATAGCCAATAAAAATGTATGGAATTGACATTAGACGAGTCGAGTGTGAACGTCATATTAACGAATGCTAACGCATTTTGATCGGCGATTCTATAAAGAAGCGATAAAGAAAAGATCTTGGCTAAAGAGCCTGGTATGCTCGAGTCAAAATAATATTACACCAAAATAATATTACACGTTCGGTCGATAATCTTTATCGACAGCGCTTTAAAGTGATTTTGAAATCACTTTAAAGCACTACGTTAGCACGAGATTAAGGCTGGTATAAATAGTCAGTTCTCAAGATGCATTTCGGTCTCAAGACACGGTTCAGGCCAGCTACTACGAAACCGTTTTGAGACTCAAACAATCGGACAAGAATGCCGCGCCCTGCTCTAACAACGTCATTTCACGTTTGTTAGAGTAAGACACATCATTCTCGTACGATTGTTTGAGTCTCAAAAACGTTTCGTAGTACGGGCCCAGGCTCTGTGATTAGTTGGCTGTCAAAATTTGGACCAATCATAGAGCCGAACCGCGTCTTGAGACCGGGTCGCATCTTAAGTACTGACTATTTATACCAGCCCGTTAGCACGAGTCTAATTTAAAAACGAAGTTAGCAAAAGTTAACGTTTACCAGCCTGATCGACGCGAAGCACCCGAAGAGCGGCGAGATCGAGCGGCGGCTGAACACGCTGAGCGCGCAGTGGGCGGTGCTGCGCGAGCTCGCCGACGCCAGGGACAAGGAGCTCGCCGACGCCGCCGAAGCACATCAAGTTCGTACTTTGTTCTTGATACTTGTCTGCTATCGGTTTATTACACGCACTATATTATTGCTCTTTCCTTGTCTGATACAAAAGTACTTCGAAAGACAAAAAATAAACGCCTTAAACATTGTGTAACTTTTTAAAATTATTGTACTTGTAAAGGCGTCGGTCAAAAAATAACGAACTTCAAATCTATAATATCAACAATAATTGTGTTGTGTGTCAGTTTTACGGCGATGCGAACGAGGCGGAGTCGTGGATGAAGGAGAAGCGCGCGCTGGTGGCGAGCTCGGACCTCGGGGCGGACGCGCCGGGCGCCGCCGCGCTGCTCGCCCGCCTGCGGATAGTGCACGACGAGCTGCGCGCGCACCGCGCAGAGCTCGACACCCTGCACGCCTCCGCCGACCGCCTGCAGGCCGCCGGTCAGTCTACACATTATGGTTGCTTATCCTACAGCATCATCATAACGTAGTCTGTTTCTTCATACTAAAGTACTTAATGGCATACCATTCCTAATTAAATCAAAATCCTAGTGTAAATTAAATTACGTCTGAAACTTCGTGACTCGTGTGAAATGAAGTATAATCCGCGCGGAACTAGTTGGCCGCTCTGCCGGTAGGTGAGTATATGGGCAGAGCGGCCAACTAGTCGCTCGCGGACTATAACAAACGTACACACAAACTTACGCCTTTCAATATACAAGTGATATTTTCAGTGTTTTATATTTTTTAATATTTATTAGTAAGCAACTGGTTAATTTTGCAGGCATCCACACGCTGAAGCTGCCGACGGAGGTGGAGGGGGGCGCGGAGGAGGAGTGGGCGAGCGAGTCGCGGCTCGTGCCCACCGAGGTGTGGGAGGAGCAGCCCGTCGAGCGTCTCGAGCACCGCACCGTCACAGAGGAGCGGAGTGTGCCCCAGGTACGATACCAACTAGGTCAAATGCAAGAAATACTCATATATTATAGCATTCTCATAAAAGTCAATATAAAAAAGTGTAGACATCAAGTTATTGACATTCCTACTTTCTAAATTGTGTTTCAAAAAGTTCAAAAGTAACCATAATAATTTGAATTGTAATAGTAAAACGTTTGTAAAACAGGTGAAGGCGTTGTACGCGTTCAGCGGGCAGGGCATCTCGATGGCGAAGGGCGAGGTGATGTTCCTCATCAACAAGACGAACCCCGACTGGTGGTCCGTGCGCAAGGCCGACCGCACCGACGGCTTCGTGCCCGCCAACTACGTGCGAGAAATAGAGCCCAGGGTTGTGCCGGTCAGTACTCTTGTCTTCAAATATTTAAGTAGATATTCCCCGCGACCCCGTCGCGTAGGAATTCGTTTGTTATGCGGGAACCCTACATTTTGCCGCGATAAAAACTATTCTAAGTCCCTTCCGGGATCTGAAAGTATCTCTATATCAAATTTCGTCTAAATCGGCCCAGTGGTTTAAGTACGAGAGGTAATAGACAGACACACTTTCGTATTTATAATATTACTAGATGACGCCCGCAACTCCGTTGCGCTAAAACTCGTTTATCGCGCGTGAACCGTACATTTTTCCGGGATAAAAAGTATCCTATGTCCTTTCTCGGGACTCAAAGTATCTCCATGCCAAATTCCAGCAAAATCGGTTCAGCTGTTTGAGCGTGACAGACAGACGGACAGACAGACATACAGACAGACAGACACACTTTCGCATTTATAATATTAGTATGGATTAGTAGAGATTTAAATAGTCGTCGTTTACTGAGTAATGAGTTACGGTGCAAGTGTAAGAGAGGATTAGTAGAGATTTAAATACTCCCGCAGGTGCAAGTGCGGCGGCCGGAGAAGGTGCGCACGGTGCAGCGCGTGAAGAAGACTGTGCTGGTGAAGCAGGTGGTGCAGGTGAAGCGAGCCGCCCCGCGCCGCGCCCGCGCCGCCGCGCCCGCCGTGCCCAGCGTGCCCGACAAGATGGCCGCCATCGACCGCGAGTACGGTACGTGGCAGTTCTGTTAACACTGCTTATTTAAAGATGACTCTATTTAAATAATAAATTTTTATATATCCTGAACATTTTGTTGTACGTTTTACGTAAAAACTATCACGCCTATTGATTTGTGCTTTAACATAGTATTTTTTTATTTATATGAGATGAGATTATTCTGCCAAGGTTTTTTATATGTAGATGTGTTTTAATCATCAGTTAGTCAAGGTGTGACGACGCGACTCCTCACAAAGCTCGGCTTTTAGCTAGTTCATTAATTCATCGTTTGTCGCCTTTCTCGAATAAAATTGTGGTGTAAATTAAACATATGCGGAATTTCAGAGGAGCTTCTTCAGTTATCTGAGGCGCGGCGCGCGCAGCTGGAGGACGCCATCAAGCTGTTCAGCTTCTTCGCTGAGTGCGATGACTTCGAGAAGTGGATGAAGGACAAGGAGAAGATGCTGAAGACCGACGACCCCGACGACAGCGTCGTCACAGCCAAGAGGAAATACGAGGCTAGTAAATGAATGTTCTTTCTTAAATACAGATAATGAAATACAGGGTGCAATTTAACCTTCCTGCCAAATTTGGATATATTGATCCTTGTTAAAAATAAAAATACACGTATTTCTTCTTTTATAATCACTCAGTACTAAAATTTTGAGAAATAGCCTCCGTAAGTTATCCTACCAAACACCAAAAAATATGGACACATGCGCGGCCCGACCCCGCCCCGCCCTTCGATTGACATTCTTGTTATTATCATAAATTGCGAATTTTCCCTTCATACTTTGACGGGCTTAGGACCGTCAAAATGTAAAGGACGTAGAGAGGTACAGTACCCGGCGATAAATATTGCACATCGACCTTTGGAAAGTGACAGTCGACTAATTTCGGTTTTGTAGAGCGTTATCTCTTACGCACGAAACACAAAAAGTCCGGTATATATTAGGAGCTGCTAAAACAATTTTATTATATTTTTCTCTTCTTATTCTCTTCTTTTGACAATTTTAATATTCTTTGTATAAAATACACCAAATTTTCTATAAGTTATGGCTTGAGTTCGGGTAAAATAAAATAAAAGAAGGTGTTCAAATTATGTTTACGTATTTAAAATTCTTTTGGAAAATTACAGCTGTAGCAAATTTAGGGGTGTTAACAACTCTAGATATATATTTTGAATTGGACGCGACTGCACTCTATTGAATTTGAACAACGACTGACATAATGTCAAATAGGTGTGTGCTACAAAGATAACGCTCTATGAAACCGAAATTAGCCGAATGTCTCTTTCCGGAGGTCGATGTGCAATATTTATTGCCGGGTATTGTATGTTTAGAATAAAATTAATTGATACACACCAAAAGCATGGAAAATTACAACTTTTTAATTACGAACTATCTAAACCACATCCTTTGCATTTAGGCGTATTTAAAAATTCAATAAACTTATGTTCTCAGTACAACTAATTAAAATCAAAACCACCCACCTCTAAATCTTGTTTACTTCCATCTTGTCTACACTTAACATAGTTCAAACTTCAAACTGCAATCCGTTTTGCTCTAAGCAGAGTCTACCGCGTTTTGCACATTGTCTTACACTTTAAAAGTTTGTTAAGCACAACTTTGTCACTTTTAACCTCGTCAGAGGCATGTCTTCGAGGCTGGCGAGGCGTGTGCAGGTGTTGCGAACCTCTTTAATTGTTTCGCGATTCAGATACAGCTGCTGCATTCGAGAATCATTAATCAGCTGTTACGAAGACGAGCAAGAGCTCGCACACTTTCGTCACTTAAAATGTAGCACCTCCACAGTTCATAACACTCGATCGTGGTTAGAGTACATTTTCACAGACACTAATTATTACAAGCGCGGGGGCCGGCGGGCCGTGACAAACAAAATAATTACGTGTTAGCTATACAACTATGCGCGTGGTACTAAACGGCCCCCGGCGGCCGCTCGACCGGCCGGCCTCCCGCCTCCCCCCGCGCGTAACCCCCGCGTAACCGGTCTCCCGACTGGAACGTGCGGGGCGATGGACTAGCTAGCTCTCGCAATATCGTAATTAATATGAACTTATGAAGTGACCATTGTGCAAAAAATTAACACCCTATTTTTTCTGGTATAATGGACTCACCTAATGATACCTAAGCCCCAAAAAAAATTTGGCAGGTAGGTTCAATTGCACCCTGTATATTAACGTGTAGCATACTACTACAACTACTAACTTAGGACTTTTTTCGAGCGAAGTTAAGTTAGTAAAATAAAACGTTACCGATTCGTACAAAATATGGTCTAATTTCTAGTGTTAACGTAACAGAAATTCGTGACGGATCTGTCGGCGGCGTCGAAGCGGCTGGAGCAGATCTCGGAGGCGGCGGCGGCGCTGGCGGCGTCCGGGCACGCCCAGGGCGCGCGCGCCGCCGCCCGCCACGCCCAGCTCAAGCAGGCCTGGGAACGCCTCCTGCGGCTCAAGCGCCAGCGCGAGCGCAGTCTCGAGGGCGCCTCCAGGTCAGTACATTATACAAAACGGGTTTTTTCCTTTCGAGTACCGACGTGTAAATTGTAATGGACTCTAGGAATCTGTTCATTAATTTATTGTTTACAAATAGATAAATGGAATTTAGTTCTCGTATCAAAATAATAATCCCTTTTGCAGCCTTGTTCTTTCATACGTAATCGATAATTTCCATAGATAACCAAACATTGTGACGGTTCCTAGAAGGATTATTTTTATTAAACTATAAAAATATGCTCACTAGTTACAAGTTACAACATTATTACGGCTAAGAATGGCTATCTCAACGAATAATGTGTGTAGCGTGGAGCTGTTCAACCGCACGTGCGACGAGGCGCTGGACTGGATGTCGGAGAAGGAGCAGCAGCTGGGCGCGGTGGGGGCAGTGGGGGCGGGCGACCTGCGCACCGTCCGCGCGCTGCAGCGCCGACACGCCCAGCTCGAGCGCGAGCTCCAGCCGCTGCGCGAGAAGGTCGACACCGTGGGCCTGCTCGCCGACTCGTACGTCACCTCCTATACCCTGCATGCACTAATATCCTGCATCCCGACCCCACTCAGTGGGAGAGGGGCTAATGTTCTTATACAAATAACATAAGGGCTCCATTCCACCGCGGCGCACGGAGAGGCTACGCACGTGCGTCAAGCTTCGCTTTGTAAGAAAATATATGTGACTGTGTCCACTGCAACCCACGGACACGCTATTGTGTCAAGTCAAAGAAATAAATCCATGCACGTCCACGCGTGCGCACATTACGAATTGTGTGAAGTCAAAGAAATAAATCAATGCACGTCCACGCGTGCGCGTGGCCGTGCACAGCGTGCGCAGCGGTGGAATGGAGCCTTTGACAACGGTCGACGAACGAAACACCTATACCAAAAATACATTACCACTTTTTGTATACTTACCATACTATCACTACAGAGTACTGCTTATTATGTATTTTAAATCGTACGGGTCACATTTGTAAGTTCCATTCATAAAATGGAGGTAGAGAATATCGTTCTACATAGTATAAAATTGTGGAAAAATTAATGTTGTGAAAATTTTCATGCAGCGTTTTGAAATGGTATAAAATTTATGGGTATGTTGAAGATAAATACTTATAAATCATAATTTAATAAGACGAAATAAAATAGAGAAGATGATCATTCGCTTACTTCGACATTTTACATCTGGCGAATACCAAACCCGACATCACAAAATATACACCCATAAAACTCATAGTATGCCTAAAACTAAATTCAGACGTAATATTATTTAAGTGTTAGTTTTATAATATTTGTGGTGCACGCACAGGGTGAAGTCGCAGTACCCGAGCGAGAAGGCGAACGTGGAAGCGAGACAGCGCGAGCTGCAGCGCGTGTGGGAGCGGTGCGCCGCGCAGGCCGCCGAACGCCGCGCGCGACTAGAGAGCGCCGTCGGACACCAGATCTTCGGCAACAGCGCCGCGCTGCTGCACGACTGGCTGCTGGTAAATCAATATTTAATTTAAATGTGTTTTTAATAATTAATAATCTATACATATTATAAAACAAAGTCGCTTTTTTCCCTCATGTCCCTTTGTTCCCTTAATCTTTAAAACTAGGCAACGGATTTTGATGATTGTTTCAGTGTTAGATAGCCCATTTATCGAGGAATGCTATAGGCTATATTTTATCACGCTAAGACTGATAGGAGCGAAGGAATAGAGGAAAATGTGGAAGAAACGGGGAAAATTATTTGAAAGGGCTAACTTGAACGCGCTAATTTTAGGAACTAACTGGTCCGATTTGAAAAATTCTTTCAGTGTTAGATAGCCCATTTATTGACGAAGGCTATAGGCTATATTTTATCACGCTAAGATTAATAGGAGAATGTGGAAAAAACGGGGGAAATTATTTGAAAGGGCTTATCTCGCGAACTACTGGAGCAATTTTTATGTTATTTGGCACAGATTAGAAGTAGACCACGTGAAGGATCATATGCTATCGATTTTAATCATTTTTTCAGGGGCTATATTTTTTATACCCGCGCGACGCCGGGGCGGGTCGCTAGTAATTTTATAAACGGCGCTTGTAAGTACTATCGAAGAAATTGATTCATGGGCAGATGGCGCTCGCGCGTCATTTGGTCGAGTTCTGTTACTTCAACGTTGGTCGTGACTCGTGATCTGTCGGCTTAGTTTGACATAACGCAATCGAACGTGACGCCGCCAATCAACTCTGATATTTCTTATATGACACTAGCTGTCCTGGTGAACTTCGTGTCACTTACTACTTTCTACGAATATTTAAAGACTAAAATCAGACCAATCCGTTTAGCCGTTTTCGAGTTTTAGCGCGACTAACACATTTGAAAATCCATTTTTATATATCAGACTAGCTGTCTCGGTGAACTTCGTGTCACTTTAAAACCTTCCCTGGGCTTCTACGAATATTTTAAGACTAAAATCAGCCCAATCCGTTCAGCGGTTTTCGAGTTTTAGCGCGACTAACACATTTGAAAATCGATTTTTATATATAAGAAGAAGAAGATAACAGCGTCCCGGATCTACTGCCCTCCAGCTGCAGTAGCTAGTTATTACTTTTATAGTGTTTACTTTAATAGATTATTACACGTTTATGAAGCTATCGTCAGTTTGAAATGTTCGTTATTGTGTAGAAAACCCGCGAGCAGCTGGCGGCGGAGGTGACAGCGAAGGACGTCGCGACGGCGGAGGCGCTCCTCAAGCAGCACCAGGAACTCGAGGACGACATCAAGGCGCACGACGATGAGTGAGTGCTGCTCTACTGTTTATTGTTTTTACTTTGTACACTTAGCATTGCGTCAGAGTGTCTACTGTTTCAGGTAACGTGTAAAACAAGACAGTTTGTTTCACAGCTACGTTATGATATCTTACTTTATTTAAGATTTTCAGTGTATGCAATGATCCGCAAACATTTCAGATTCAAGGAAGTGATCGGTCTGGGCCGGCAGCTGCTGAGCAACAACCCCGCGCTCGCCGACGTCGCCGACAACATCAAGCAGCTCGAGGCGGATCAGGCCGCGGTTAAAAAAGGTGATGACTAACGTTTTTCTCTTTAAAGTTTCACCTGATTAATAATAGGCTACTTGACCTAATTTTTTTCTTCGTGCTAATCGCTTCACAATCATTCATTTTTACAAAAAAAAAACTAATATTTTAATATTTTACACAGTAGAAACCCATAAAAATGTTTATTGAAAAATATGCCTCTTAAATGGCGCCGAAAACACTGTCCGCCATAGTGTGACGTCATATGCTTTGTATTTTAAACTCTCTTTATTGAAATTTTTTTAATGTGCTAAATGTACGAATCTAAAAGTGCCCAAAAATTATAAAATAATTATATAAAAAATTAGAAATCATTTGTAATGTTGAAAACTTTTGGAGAAAAGTTTTGGTCATTTCATTTCCCGTCTACAATAAATGGAGATAATATATATAAAACTGATGTATTATTTGAATTATTGAAGAAAATATATAATAGGCTTATTCTTATTATTTATGTACAAATAAACTTACATATAGCGAGCGCGATAAATAAAAGATATTAAATTAGTATGAGGATGACGTCACATCCAAATCGGAAGTACCCCAAAAGCGTTTTCGTCAGTAAAATTCCTATATTCATAAAATCATATTTTCAAATCGACTTTATTTATCAATTATAAGCTTTTATTTGATAATAAGGGTGAAATACTGTTTCCTAGGCCAAGTTCTACTAGAAATATGCATTTGTTCAATGAAATTGAATATAGGTCAAGTAGCCTATTAGATAGACAGTATTTTAATGTCTACTTAATTATATATTTAATAAAGTATAAATTTTAATATAATCAGTCATATCTCAACTAATCGAATGTTAGGCATCAAGACCAAGGCCGAAAACACAAAACTTCACCTAACATCTGTCGAGTCTTACGGAATGGAGAGGTGGATGTTAGGTTGATATTTGAATGACTGTATATATGTTTGTACAGAGTGGGCGGACAAGGAGGCGCATCTGCGGCAGTGCCTGCAGCTGCAGAGCCTCAACCGCGAGGCCGACCACATCGACGCCGCCAGCGGCGCGCACGAGGCCGTGCTCGCACACGCCGACCAACCGGTACGCATACACACACACACACATGTTTCTATTCCTACTCCGTTGAGGTCCGATTTAAGCGTTTTTATAGCACGGTAGATAAGCAATTTTGATTTTACTTATTTACCGTGCTGTAAGAAATACCATGACCATGAACGTAGAAAAAATTAAAAAAGGCGGACGGAGTATTATACACAGCACTGTGTCGTTCAGAGTCGGCCAGGCTGACTGCATGTACACGGTCCGCACGCAAACATTCTTACGCTAGTCCGGCCATTTGACAGGCGTAAGAATGTGTGCATGGCAGACTCGACACAGTGCTGTGTAAAATAAGACTTCCGCCTTTTTTTCTACAATTCATGACCATAACATATTAACTTGATCAGGATGATATTTCATTTAACCGAAACTCGTGTCTGCGATTTTACTTTAAAATAAAATAATTATATTATAGATGTTGGATTAAAATTATCTAAGATATCCTAAAAGCTGGAATGTATAATCGAATGATGTTTGTCGTGTGTCAGTCGTCGGCGGACGAGGCGGCGGCGCTTCTGAAACGTCACGAGGAGCTGGAGGCGCGGCTCGCGGCGCAGGACGAGCGCGTCGCCGCGTACGCCGCGCGCGCGCACGCCGCCATGCCCAACCACTACGCCCAACAACAGTCAGTAACATTTGTTTTTAGTGAACTAAGTGTGTTTTGCAATCGCAGCACTGAAGCGCATTGTGCGGCATAATTATTGAAGTTAAATGATTCTACTGCAGCGACCCTTCGCAAAAATCAAGCACTCTCAAAAACACTAATTCACGTTTCAATTATATACACCGGATAGCATTAGCCTTCTTCGGCATTGTGTGTCACTGAGTCGCATTAAGGTGCCGGTTGGCAGCGGGCGATATGAAGCAACCGCAGACGACGTGTCGTCGCGACACTACTGGTTTCTATGTATTTCTATGCAATACCCTGCGCAGCTAGCGACACGAAGCTAGCTACACTTTTCGTAGAAATACATAGAAACCACTAGTGTCGTGCACGTAGTCTGTTGCCGCTTCATGTAGCAGGCTTCCAACTTGTACCTTTATGCTCTGCAATTGGAAAATACACTATTATCATTCTCTTTGTCAATCGCCGCCACCTATAACTATGCGACGTTTCTAAAAAGATAACCTTTATATGTCTCGTAAGTAACTATGCGAAGACAATTTTCAAATTATGCATTCTATTCTACGTATTCCTGTCGTACGCTTTGTTCGAGATGTTTTGGCCAGTGTGTACTATGTAGGTAATGTTGTATTTGACATTTCAGTATCGCGGGTCGTCGTACGGCGGTGTTGGAGCGGCGCGAGCGCGTGAAGGCGGCCGCTGCCGAGCGCCGCCGCGCGCTGCTCGCCAGCCTGGCTCATCAACAGGTCCGATTGTCTACTTTATATTTTTGAAGTGAAAACTTCTTTAGCGGCGTTGAGCACTTTTGTGGGATGGGTAAAAACTGTGAAACTCGCGTCAGATTCTCATGCTGATCGAAAAACCAAGGAAAAAACGTAGGACGGTTGGAGAGTAGTGTTGTAAAATCGAAATCGATTAATCGAACAATCGATAGTTTTTTTTCGATTGTCGATATTTTTTAATCGATTGTAAGGGTTTCGATTAATTTAAAAAAATCGATTTTTAAAAATCGATATTCATAAAAATGGGTTAAAAATTTAATCGATTGTAAGGGTCTAAACACACTAGGCTGAATTACGCCGACGTAAATTCCGCCGCGTTTACGCCGCGTTTCAAATCCATACAAGATATGGGCGGAACGCGACAGACGACACACTATGCCGAAATTCCGTCGTGAGCCGAATTTCCGTCGAGCCAAGTCGAGCGTAAAGTTCGGCAGCGATTCGGCGGTAATGTTTTGTATAGCAACAGGAAATCCAGTCTTATCTCCAAAGCGTTAACGCACATATTACATCTGAGAATTTTAAATACTCACTTACGCGCGCGTCCCGCAACGGAAATTACGCCGCGAAATTTCGGCTCTTCGCGTAATTTATAGTGTGTCGCATCAGACGTAAGCGGCTGAACGTAATTTCTGCCACGTAAATTACGCCGGCGTAATTCAGCCTAGTGTGTTTAGACACTAAGGGTTTCGATTAATTAATTAAAAATGGGTTAAAAAAATAATGCACAACGTTAATAATCAAGTTTTCACTTCTGCCGGCACTCCCGAAGTGCAACCCGTCTTTTTTTAACAATAACAAAAAGTAACAATTTTTGTCTCTGTCAACAAAATCGATGTATCTATCGATTCTATTAAGTATACGTAACATTACAATCTAGCAACACTTATTGAAATAATAATTGCAGTTCATGGCGGCCGCGGAGGAGCTACAGGCGTGGATACACGACAAGACCAAGACCGCCAGAGACCAGAGCTACAGGTACTGTTGCAGCTGCTGCTTCTAAACGCACCATTAACTAACCGTTAAAAGAAATAATATAAGAAATTAATATCTTTTCTTAAATTTCAGGGATCTTACAAATTTGGAAAGAAAACTACAAAAGCACGAAGCTTTCGAGAGAGAGCTGCAAGCCAACGAGAAGCAACTAAGAAATGTCGAAAGCGTAAGTCTTGCGTTTAATTTGTATTATGCATATTTAGAAGGTACTAATATAGTGCAGTTAGGCACTATATGTGAAAAAGTTTAGTACTCGCTTGTAGATATGTATTATGTATATCTGTTTTTTTTTCTGTGGTTCGTTTGTTGGGTTCGATGGTACACAATGCCAAGCCAATGCATGTTATTATTGCGTTCACAGATGGGAATGTCCCTGCAGAAGTCTGACAGCGGTCGGGCGACGGCGGTGGGCGCGCGGCTGGAGGAACTGACCGCCGCGTGGGCCGCACTCGTGGCCGCCTCGCGCGACAAGGGCGGCAAGCTGCGCCAGGCCTCGCAGCAGCGCCAACACCGCCGGTCAGTGCTCGCTCTACACTCATGTCTAATGTTTTTTCTCCGTTTTTATGAATAACTAGATGACGCCCGCAACTCCGTTTCGCCAAAACTCGTTTATCGCGCTGGAACCGTACACTTTTCCGGGACAAAAACTATCCTATGTCCTTTCCCGGGACTCAAAGTATCTCCATGCCAAATTTCAGCAAAATCGGTTCAGCGGTTTGGGCGTGAAGAGGTAACAGACAGTCAGGCAGACAGACAGAAACACTTTCGCATGTATAATATTATAGTATATAGTATTAGTGAATAATTCTTGCTGCAGTAAAAATATTCTGACTTCAGGTCGGTGGAGGACGCGAAGGCGCGGCTGGCGGAGCTGGAGCGCGCGCTGGACAGCACGGAGGTTGGCAGCGACCTGCGCAGCTGCAAGCGCCTGCTGACGCGCCACACTGCGCTGGAGCAGGAGCTGACGCAGTGCATCGCGCGCGCCGAGAGCCTCGCTGCCGCCGGCGCCGACCTCGTCTCTAGCGGGCACTTCGACGGCCCCGCCATCGAGCGCGAGTCCGCCGCGCTGCTGCAGGCCGCGAGAGACCTGCGCCCGCGCGCCGCCGCTCGCCGCGCCGCGCTCGAGAACAGTCTACAGTGAGTCAATATGTTGCGTGGAGATGAAGCTACGAGTACCTAGATTTTTTATGCTATTTTGAGTTTCACGTGCATCGTTATTGTGTCCAGATTGCATAAGCTGAGCGCGGAGATAGCGGGCGAGCTGGCGTGGGTCCGCGAGCGCGAGGCCGCGGCTGCGTCGACGGCGGAGGCGAGCGACCTGCTGGGCGCTCAGGCCTCGCAGAAGAAGCACGCCGCGCTGCGGGACGAGCTGCGTGCGCGCCGCCCGCACGTAGAGCGCGCGCTGCAGCAGGCGCGCGATCTGCCCGCACAACCCAAGCGCCACGTGCAAAAGGTATGCACTTACTATACAATATATATACATACATAAGATAGATTGTCGAATGAGTATGTAACGAAATATATTTACGGTAAATTTTGTAATTGGGCATTGCAGGTCATATCAAGATAGTTTATAAGTAGTAAGTAAACTGGATTAAATATGAAATTTATTTTCTTATTCAGATCCGGGAACTATGTTCGGAGCTGGAGCGAGCGTACGAGGCGGTGATAGTCGCCGCGGACGAGCGCGCCGGGCGGCTGGAGGCGTCGCTGCGCGCGCAGCAGTTCCTGCACGACGCGCTGGAGGTGGAGTCGTGGCTGGCGGACAAGGACGCCGCACTCGCCGCCGCCGACGTCGGCCACGACCGCCACCGCGCCACGCAGCTGCTAACCAAGCACAAGGCGGTGCAGCTGGAGCTCGACACGTACGCGGCGATCATCGCGGAGATGGGCCACACGGCGGCGGCGCTGGCGGCGAGCGGCGCGGGCGGCGCGGCGCTGACGCAGCGACACGCGCAGCTCGCCGACAGTCTCGCCCGTCTGCAGCGCCGCGCCGCCGACCACCAGGCCGCGCTCGTCGAGAGCGTATGCAGGTTATTATTTTTTTGTCAATACACACTAAGATTTGGACGGTTTGAAAGTACACAAAAGTAATTATTATTATTGTAACCTCTAGACACGAGTACATGGCCGAGAGTGAGGAGCTGGAGAACTGGATACACGAGCAGTACGCCGCCGCCTCCAGCGAGGACTACGGACAGGACTACGAACATCTTCTTGTGAGTTTCGTTCTTTTCGAACTCTATAATAGTGGTGAATTTTAATCGTTGAAATACCAAATACATAGTTAATAGAATCAGGCATTACTTTGAGGAAATTCATAGCTTAAAATTTTGTATATTATTATTCCGCGACATACATCTCAACCTGTATGTAAATTAGTGAGGTTTATTTCGCAGAATATTTCTAAAAATAATTATATACTTTTTAGATCCTGAAATCAAAGTTTGAGGAGCTCCGCCATCGCGTGGAGAGCGGCGCCGAAAGATTTAATCAGTGCGAGGAGCTGGCCAAAAAGTTGCTAGCATCCGAGAGCCCCTATATTGCTGACATCGAGAAACGCCAGGAAGCCCTAGGGTAACCGTTTCTTTAAATAGTATAAAAATATCATTTTTCGTCCTCTTTACCTCGTCTCCTTCAAGATTAAGTTTTTTTTTTTAAATCTTTATTTAAATTAAGGGCTTTAAGTTACTCATCGTTTAATTTTAAAAAAGGAGACTACGATAAAATTAATCAGGAACTTTTTGGTACCGACTGGGACAATAATTTATTAAACGTTGATATCGACCGAGCTGTTGATAGATTTTATAGTATTATTTTAGATCTTTGTAAAAAATACATACCCACATACTTAGTAAAGTCCAGCAGTGACCACCCTATCTGGTTCTCCAAAGAGCTTATTAAACTACTCAAACTTAAATATAAATACCATAGGAAATTTACTAGATACGGTAACCTCTCTGATAAAATAGAGTTTGAACGTTTACGAGAGAAGACTAATGACCTATCTAAACTTGAATACAACACCTATCTGCAATCAATTGAGAACTCTCTTACAACAAATCCAAAAAGCTTTTGGCATTTTATCAAAAACAAGTCTCGGGGCAGTGGTATGCCAGCGTCGATGTCATACCAACAACAAACCAGTGATTGTGGATCCGGTATTTGCGAACTATTTGCCTCCTACTTTTCATCTAACTTCCTAAACACTGCTTCCTATGGTTTTGATCACTACGATGCTAATATATCTGCCACACAGGTTACTACACCTACTGACGCTGACATCGGAAATATTGTTTTTGACAAAACTCAAATTTTTGAATTACTTAAATCATTAGATATTAATAAATCTGCTGGCCCTGATAATCTACCGCCAATATTTTTTGTTCGATGTGCCAAATCTCTATCTTACCCTGTATTTTTACTATTTCGCGCATCATTGGACACCGGCACCATACCCAAGATTTGGAAATCGGCCTTTATAACACCAATCCATAAAAAAGGTGCTAAGCACTTGATTGAACATTATCGGCCCATCTCCAAGCTTTGTGTACTAGCTAAGGTTCTAGAACGAATTGTCTACAATCAACTTTATTCAGCATTACGTTCACAACTTAGCCCGTATCAGCATGGATTCATTAAAGGTAGATCAACAATATCTAACCTTATCCTATTTACTGACTTTGTATCTGATCGAATGGATAACCAAGAACAAGTCGACGCTGTATACACCGACTACAGCAAAGCTTTTGATAGAATAGACCACCTTAAATTATTATCTAAGTTAGCCAGAGCCGGTATAAAGGGTAATTTACTTCGATGGTTTACGTCATATATAAGTAATAGGTTACAGTCGGTTGTTGTTAATGGATACTCCTCAACTTGGCGCCAGATTTACTCTGGAGTCCCTCAAGGATCCTTGCTTGGGCCGTTACTGTTTATTATCTTCATACAGGATATTGATAGCTGCTTCCATAATTCTAATTTTTTATTATTCGCAGACGATATGAAAATCTTTAAAGTTGTAAATAATCTTTCGGATCAAATACTGCTTCAAGAGGACTTGCTAAGACTAGATCGTTACTGTGCAGACAACTCTCTGGATCTAAATGTATCCAAATGCTGTTTTATTTCTTTTACACGCAAGCGGAACAAATTTCAGTCTAGCTATAAAATTAAAAACCAATTACTTAAGCAGGTTACCAATGTTCGGGACCTGGGAATTACACTGGATGACAAGCTCTTATTCGACAAGCATATCCAAACTATTGTTAGCAAGGCCTCTAAAATGCTTGGATTTCTTATACGCTCAACTAAAGATTTCTCTCGTCTCAAATCAATTAAAGTTCTATACTGTGCCCTAGTTAGGAGTAATCTTGAATACGCATCCCAAATATGGAATCCTCAATACAAATATTATATAAATCAGATTGAAAAAGTGCAGAAAAAACTAATTAGATTGTTAAAATATAAATTTAAACTAAATACTTACCAAAATTATAGCTATGACAACTTATGCAGCCACCTCCATCTGCTTCCACTTGCTCTTAGAAGAAATATCAGTGATGTTACCTACCTTACCAATATCGCCAATGGTTCCATTGACTGTCCATCACTGCTTTTTTTTTTTTTTTTTTTTTTATCTTTTTATTTTACAGAGGCTTTTAACACTAAGTGTTAATGTCAGCCTCATAGGTGAACACAGTGTCCCTTATACAAGGGACAGATCCAAATAGCTATACAATTTTATTGCCTCTGGGGACAACGGCTCCGAAAGTGCACTATTGATCCGTCCATTGTGCAAGCAGCCAAAGTCACCTAAGAGCCTTGATCTTAGCTCTGCAGTCCGAGCACACTCCAGCAAAACATGATACAGGTCTTCGGGCTTATCGCACACATCGCAATTGGGCGAAGGCTTAATTCCAACCAAGTGGCAAAATTTGTTTGCTGGAATGTGCCCAGATCGTAATCTAAAGGCTGACACCAACAACTTTCTCGATAAATTACACGAAATAAACCATGGCTCCCATACTGGTTTATTCTGGATGGTTCCGTACCAAACTCCAACACCTCTTTGTAATTCCTCGCCAAAATGGTATTCCCATTTCTCGAGCGCCTTCTCTTTAATGTGATGTCGAAGCTCATTTACAAAAGGTTTAGAACAGACTACGGGACCATCCATAACTGCACTCTTAGCAAGCGCATCTACAGTTTCGTTTCCAGTTAAACCGACATGGGCTGGAACCCATTGTAGTTTAATAAAAACTTTTCCAGAAATATGCCGGAGTAAATCCAAAGCTTCGAAGGCTATCGGAGAGCCACGTTGCTTAGTGGCACACCGACGAAGGTGTTGGAGAGCACTTCTCGAGTCTGATAAAATAGCTATACTCTTATTGTTATCCAAGTTATTAACATATGTTAGTGATTCTTTAATAGCTAGAAGTTCAGCAGTCATTATATTATTATCTCTATGTAATTTAAACTTCTGTGAAACGTTTAATTGGGGATCGAAGAAGGCAGCCCCAACACCTTGAGTACATTTAGAGCCATCCGTATATAATTTATAACAATCGGAATAATTATCAGATATAAATTGCAAAAAATAATTTTTAAGTTCACAATCAGAAAAGCTCCGTTTTGGAGCCATATCGCCAACTTTATCGACAATGAGCCATCACTGCTTGCTAAATTAAATCTTAAGGTTCCCAGCAATAGTCATCCCCGCTATTTTAACACCCTTCATGTCCCATTATCTAACACCAGTTTCAGAGCTAACTCTTTCTTTCCCAGATCGTGTATGTCCCTCAATAATTCAATTAAAGACAATAGCGATATAGATATCTTTTGCACCAGTGCTAAAAGTATAAGACAACATCTAGCGAATAATTTCTTTAAATCCTTCCCGAATTAATGTAACCTTTGTATCTACCACCGTTGTAGATTTATGCATTATTGTTCGCTTAATCTTAAGATTAATAATAAGTAGTCTTATGTGAGCTTATTTCCTTCTAAAATTGTAATTCACTTGTGAAGACTTGTAATTGGTTCTAAATTGTAAACTTATCTTACTATTATTTTAACTTTCAACGAACTGTAAGTCTTCCTTACCAATAAAATAAAATAAAATAAAATAAGTTGTTTAATTTTAGCGAGTCGTGGCAAAAGCTAGTGGAGCAGATCGGCGCGCGCGGCGCTAAGTTGGCGGCGGCGGGCGAGTTGCACCGCTTCCACCGCGACGCCGCCGAGCTCGTGGCCCGCGCCGCCGACCGCCGCGCGCGCCTCGCCGCCCCGCCGCCGCCGCGCGATCTCCGCGCCGCCACCGCGCTGTTGCGAGACCACGACACGGCCGAGAACGACCTCGTAGCTATCGACGCGCAGATACAGGTGGGTGCGATGCCACGATACAAGACGACATAATATATTCTACGTCATACACGTGGTCTATACTGTAATTGAAAAGAACCTACATTTGATTTTGTGTGTAATAGTGAGAAAAAAATATACCTTTTTTGTATTTAGGTGTTGCAAGATGAGGGTGCTCGGCTGCAGAAGCTTTGCCCCGGAGGTAACGAGCAGCAGGTGGCGCTGCGCATGCGTGCTCTCGCCGACGCGGGCGCCGACCTGCGCCGCGCCGCGCAGGAGCGCCGCCACCTCCTCAACCAACATCTCCAGCTGCATCAGCTATTTTCGCAGGTAATTTTATGGTGCTAAGGATCAGAAAGAAACGGCTGATAAATATTTAACTCGTTTGTGTGATTTACGAGAGCTGCTATTTATGTATCCGGAATTAAAAAAAGAAACAAACATATATCATTTAATATGGTTTTATTGCTTTTCAAAATATTCGCCGCGATGATCGATACACTTTTGCATACGCTGGAACCAATTTTCATAGCACTTTTTCCATTCTGATTGAGGTACCTCCAAAACGTGCATTTTGAACGCATCAACAGCCTCTTCGCGGCTCGAAAAACGTTGACCACGTAATTTGTTCTTCGCGTATGGAAATAAAAAGAAATCGTTAGGTGCCAAATCAGGGCTGTACGGCGGATGACCAGTCAATTTGATCTTTTGACCCTCCAAAAACTGAGTTGTTTCAGCTGAGGTGTGACAGCTAGCATTGTCGTGATGTAATATGATTCTGCGTTGTCGGTTGTCCTTTCTTATTTCTTCAAAGACTTCTGGTAAACAAATGGTCGTATACCATTCAGAATTAACCGTTTTACGATTCTCTAATGGCACTGTAGCCACATGTCCATTAATTCCAAAAAAAACAGGCGACCATTTGCTTCAAAGTACTTTTTGCACGAGTAACTTTTGTTGGTTTCGGCTCATCTTGGAACACCCACACCGTTGACTGTTGTTTAGTTTCGGGGTCATATGCATAGATCCAATATTCATCACCTGTGTAGATATTATAAACGGCTTTTGACGTACCACGGTTGTATTTTTTTATCATTTTTTTGCACCAATCGACACGAGCCCGTTTTTGATCGATTGTCAAGTTGTGCGGAATCCAACGCTAACATATTTTTTTTACAGCCAAATGTTCGTGTACTATCTTATGTATGCTCGTCATACTTATGCCTAGGGACGCCTCTATCTCGCGATATGTAACATGACGATCACGCATTATTAGTTCCCGCACAGCATCTATATTTTGTGGGACAACAGCTGTTTTTGGGCGACCTTCTTTATTTTCATCCGTGAGCATAGACCGCCCACGATTAAACTCACTGTACCAGTGATAAACAGTGGTTTTTGATGGTGCTTCATCTCCAAAAGTTGCGGTGAGTTGAATAAAGCACTGTTGTTGATTTAGCCCACGCCGAAAATCGTAGTAAATCATTGCACGAAAATGTTCACGCGTTAACCGATTCGTTGCCACCTTCATTTTCACGAATTCTTACCACAGGCCAAGCAGTTTGACTTTGTTCGATGACGCGCCATTAGCGTCATCGGCCCTGCTAAACGATGACGCCCCACGTGCGGCATTGGCCACTGGTTGTGTTTTATGCACGTTTCGACTACGGAATTGTAATTAATTTAGTTTTAACGTGTTTTTTAACGATCCTTGTATGCCGCGCCTGGCGAGTCATCGGCCTCACTAAATCTTTTTAAATGACGCGCTGGGCGCGGGAGTGGCCACGAATCGGTTAAATCCATGGCAAATGAAGACACGCAATTTTCAAAATGACGCCACAATGGAAAAATAATTGACAGTCACATGAAACAAAATGTATTCTTCAACCAAAGAGTTCTATTTTCAAATGTTGTAATTACTTTTTAAATATTGTTCTTGTAAGTGGCCAGTTCCGGATACATAAATAGCAGCCCTCGTATAGCTCCAAATTTAATGTGAACTGGGATGTTTCAGATCCGCGACCTCATGTCATGGTCGGCGGCGTTGCGCCAGGAGATGGCCAACAGCGGCGCGGCGCGGTCGGCGGCGGCGGCGCAGGCGCAGCGCGCGCACCACGACGCGCTGCGGGCGGAGATCGACGCGCGCGACGACAGCTTCCGGCAGGTGCTGGCCACCGGGCAGCGGCTCATCGCCGACGAGCACCCGAGCGCGGCCGAGATCGAGGAGCGGTGCGGCGCGCTGGCGGCCGAGCGCGGCCGGCTGGCGGCGGCCTGGGCGGCGCGGCAGGTGGCGCTCGACCAGCTCATCGACTGGCACTGCTTCCTGCGCGACGCCGCGCTTCTGCACGACCTTTGCGCTGCTCAGGAGGCCGCGCTCAGTGAGTATCTAATATTTGATTTTTTTATTGCAAATTAATTGTATAATAGATTTTTTAAGTTTCAATTTATATAAAAAATAAAATTTATTTATCGCAGGTACCGAAATATCCCCCACCAGTAGCGTCGAGGAGGTGGACACGCAGTTGAAAAAACACGAGGCGTTCGAGAAGCTTCTCGCCACGCAGGACGAGAAGCTAACGACGCTGAACAGCCACGGCGACAAGCTGCTGCAGCAGAACCACGTCGAGAGTCAGCGCATCGCCGACGAGCTGCTCCACATTAACGACCGGAGGAAGAAGGTTCCGTTACGATTTATTTTGCAGAAGCGCTCCATAATAATACATTCAATGAGTGTTTTTTTTAATATAAAATAAGGGGGTAAACGAGCAAACGGGTCACCTGATGGAAAGCAACTACCGTCGCCCATGGACACTCGCAACATCAAAAGAGCTGCAGGTGCGTTGCCGGCCTTTTAAGAGGGAATACGCTCTCTTCGTGAAGGTTTGCTTTTTTCGGAAAAAGTCAGTTCGTTCCAGAGTTGTACAGTACGCGGCAGAAAGTTACGCGAGAAACGCACCGTGGAAGACTGCCACTCATCAAGGTGATTAGGATGGTATATTTTTCGCGTGGGACGATGGCGAAAAGTTGCAGGTGGTATGATTCCGAACAATTCCTCAGAAAGTCTCGAAATTGTTTTAAAGAAACACGTGCAATGCAACGAATTTTTTAAGAGTATTGCGAAAAACGTTATTTTACGAGTCAAGCAGCCCAGTCGTTTGGATGTGGTGAATAAGTTAATTCTACGAGGACATAATCGAGTATGAATATTTGCAGTTGTACGAGACCGCAGCGCGGCGTCGGGACGCACTGGTGCGGGCGCGCGCGCGGGCGCAGTTCTCCCGCGACGTGGCCGAGGCGCGCGGATGGGTCGCCGACAAACTCGCACAACTCTCCGCATATCATGGTGAGCAACACAATATATTATGATATTAAAACTCAAAGGGGAATCTTTGGTCTAACTCTCGCAGCTTATATTGTTTCAATCGAGATAATTAAATACTGCATTACGCGACTTGCTGCTATCTAATATATATAAATCTCCTGTCACGATGTTTGTCCGCGATGGATTCCTAAACTACTTAACCGATTTTAATGTTTCTTTTTTTTAAATGTGTGCTTTTTTCCAACTTGAGAGATGGGATAGCTTAGATCTTTAATTATAGTCGCAATTTTATTTTATTGCAAATTATTTGTCTATAAATAGCGACCATTGTTTATGCGACGCAGGTCACGGGATAGCGATGGACGTTGCCATGGTGACATACTTATTTAGTCACTAATTCAATAAAATAATACGGGCGATATACTTTATATAATATGGCAAAGAAACGTTTGTCGGGACAGCTAGTTAAATTATAAATTCTAAATAGGCGTCTAAATGCTAATAAAATTTTGATTTAACATTTGAAGTTAATTGTAACATTTATATTTTGTGTTACTATTTACTACCGTGGATATTCGTTTCACACTGATTTTGGTGTCACAATAAACCGTTCCGTTCAGGCGACGTGACGAACCTGGAGGACAAGATGCGCAAGCTGAAGAAGCACCAGGCGTTCACGGCGGAGCTGGCGGCGAACCGCGCGCGGCTGGCGGAGGCGCGCGACCTCGCCGACCAGCTGCAGCCCGACGAGGACGTCACGCGCGACATGCGCCAGCTGCACGACGATTGGGCGCGCCTCGAGCACGCTGCGGAGACTACCGGTCAGTATTATTTTCCATTCATTATGATCTAAATGTAAGGTAAAGTATAAGGAGCTCAAAGCAAATAGTTACATTGCCACTGTCTGTAAATTTCCATCATTCGTTATATTGACACGTGACGCCATTCATAAATAACTTACGTTTGCTTAAAATGGATGGCCGCAGAAAGCTGCACTTCGCTACTCTGTTATTTGGGGTCATGAAATCAAAAACTCCCTCATACTTTTTTTCTTTTCCTTTGAGAAACTGCACTGGGCTAGTGAGAGACAGGCTATTACCAGAGGCTCCGCATATTTGCTTGATACTCCACGTCATCATTCTTCTGCATTTAGAGGTAGCTTCAGATACCTGGCGAGTAAGATCTGGAACAACCTTCTACCGCCATCTTACCGAGCTCTGAAAACAAAAAATAATTTTAAATTAAAATTGAAAGTCCTGTTGTTTCGTGAGCAACAATCTTTAAATTAAATTTTAATGTTTAATACAACTTAATATTTAATATTTAATTAATTTATCTATAATTAATATTAATATTTCATTGTATCCTATGTATCGTGTTTAAATTTTGATACGTAATACAAATTTCTTACATTACCTATTAATATTTAATAAGCAGTACTTACCATCGTGGTTAAGCCGAAACATGGAGATACAGGTAGTTCGCGGATACTTGCCAGGTATAACAACATAAAAATTTGTAAATTGTGGTTTATTGGACTATTGACGTTGCAGTGGAGATTAAGTCATTATAATAATTTCATGCTTAGGTTCTAATTACGACATAATATGTCTCTGAAATAATATATATTTTTTTGTAATTTAATTTTGCACATAAACTTGTATTAATAATTTATTGTATTACTTATATCGATGTCGGAAATTTCAATTGCTGTGGTTTCGGAATGTCCTTCGCGGTCATTGGCCTTACGGTATCTTAATTATCATTTTATAAAATTAATATTATTATTAGTATGTATACTTAGATAATATAAGCAGACTTACCACGATATACATTTTATGTAGGATATATTCACACCATAAACATATTTTAGTATGCGGTAATTAGTGGCTATGGACGTTATAATATTGTAATTAATTAAGTAGGTCAGAGATAGCCGGCGCGGGCGCGCATCTGCGCGGCGAATTCCCCGCACAATGTCGATTCAGTCAGTCACTCTGACCGGCCGGTTAAGGCAAGGCAGAGGTAGGACCTGGTTCTCCGTCAGTGTACACTCCGGCCGGCCGGTGAAGGCAAGCCGGAGATGGAGAACAGGGGCTTCCCTGGGAGCACTCGGGTTCGTGAGGTCGCTAATCCCCAATAGCTCGCCACAAGCTGCCCTGCGGGCTTATTATTATTATTATTATATTATTATGTTGTAGTTGTCAAAACTTGTGTGTTCAATTCCGTTTATAAGCTTAAGTTTCCGTCAAATAATAAATTGCACCTTCTGCTGTGTTACCAGGTCGCGGCTTAGAGGAGGCCCAGGACATTCTGGAGTTCAATCAGCACCTCGACAAGATCGAGGCTTGGATCAGAGATAAAGAGATGATGGTAAATAATAAATATACAATATATTGCTTCAATGTTATAGTTCTGTTTTAGCAAATACATAAACAGTGCATCAGGCTAAGTTATCCATACTTCCATACTAATACAGTCAAAATCTGTTATAACGACATCGAAGGGACTACTCATATTAAGTCGTAAAAACCGATAGTTGTAATAACCAGTGACAGGTATTAATAGGAAGAATAAGATGTATATATTCATGTAGGAAATTAAACCACATTTTGTTTTCTTCAATACAAACGCATAATATAAAAGAACAATCAATCACAACATTTTTCCATCATTTTTGTATGCATAAAATCTGTAATTTTAGTTTGTTTGGAACACTTCTGTCGTGCATACACATTTTGTAATTCAAGTTGGATTTTAATCAGCGTATCGTCACAATTTTCCGGAATGTGGAACTGTTAATTAAAAAGAACAATCTTTCGTAACACTAACAGCATTGAGACCGTCAATCAAAGTTGGCACTATTGTTCTTCCGAGTCTTCCTGTTCGTTTTCATTTTCCTCTTGAACTTCACATACAATATCATCCTCCGTAGCTGGTGCACAAATTGCAATAATCTACATCAATGAACTCGTCTGCTTCAGTAGGAGATAAAGCAGGTCGTAAATTTTGAGCTACTTAAAGTTGTATTACAGTAAAGATAAGTAACAAACTGACTTAAGAGATACGACGAAGCGGGCCATGAGGCTACGGTATGCATGAGCTTTGTTTCTAAGAATTACAAAAAACCCTAAATTTTGTTTACTTTTTACGATAATAGCCATTGACCATTGATTATACTGTACCACTTGTCAGATGTGGATACTGTTACCTATTCAAATTGTTTACAATACAGCTGAGCCGGTCGTTCTGCAGATACAATTCTCCGAAATTTTAACCAAATGTGGTCGATTAATGCGGTATGTCGTAGTAAACAGTGTCGTAAAAACCAATGTTTATGATAAGGTGGTCATATAGCATTCAGCCGGGACCTTTGATTTTGGTCAATTTAACCGGTATGTTGTTGTAAACGATGTCGCCATAAACTTTTTTGACTGTATTATAAATGCGAAACTGTGTCTGTCTGTCTGTTACCTCTTCACGCTCGAACCGCTGAATCGATTTTGCTGAAATTTGGCATGGAGATACTTTGAGGTCCGAGAAAGGACATAGGATAGTTTTTATCCCGGAAAATGTACGGTTCCCGCGCGATAAACGAACTTCGATAAAGAACGTCATCTAGATTCTAGTAGCTAAATAACAATTTAACAGCTGGGCAGTTGGCAGGATAATTATGTTAAAACCAGCGTTTCGATATCTCCTGCCGAGATAAACAAATTAAAGATGATATATTATTTTAATTATTTTATTGAGGCAGCTAACAACGATAACATCGATACCATGAAAGTTTACAAACAAGTCAACTTTGTGACGTATTAGGTGCAAGCGAACGAGCTGGGTCGCGACTACGAGCACTGCGAGGCGCTGATCCGCAAGCTGGACGACCTGGACAGCGACATGAAGGTGGACGACAAGCACGTGCGCACCATCGCCACGCTCGCCGACAAGCTGCTGCAGCAGGGGCCCACCGCCGCCGCCGACGCCGTCGCCGCGCGCCGCGACTCCTGCCTCGCCAAGTGGGCGGCGCTCAGCGGCGCGCTGCAGCGGTACCGCGACCGCCTCGCCGCCGCGCTCCAGCTCCACTCCTTCAACAGGTTTGTTATATGCACTATACAATATACATATTCAGATCTACTTTAGAAAAAAAATGGTTGAAGTAAAATTAGAAAAAAAAAATGGTTGAAGTAAAATCATTGTTAAATATCACTTTATTATCGAATGATGTCCAACAGGGACGTGGAGGAGACGGCCGAGCGCATCAGCAAGAAGGCGGCGCTGTTCGGTCGCGACGAGCGCGGCAGCGAGCTGGCAGCGGCGCACGAGCTGCGGCGCCGCCACGCCGCGCGCGCGCAGGAGGCCTCCGCCATCGCCGACAAGCTGCGCGCGCTCACCGCCGATGGCCGACGTCTGGCTGATAGGTACACACTGTTGTTTATGACGTTTTATACAAGTCCTTAAAGCCGCATTTTCACTACATTTCGCGCAGACAAGTCCGACATTCACGTAGTTTGTCCCAGCAACACGTAGTTTGTCCCCTGCAACTTTGTCCTTCGACATATTATTACTTGTGCACACTAGTCCCCTAGTGAAAATGCGGCTGTAGCCTAGGTGATGATTGAGATTTTCAATGTGTGGCTCGTTACAGCTTTGGTAAAGCTAGTTTTTAGCAGGTTTTTTCTTATTCCCTTAACGTAGTCAGGGATTGTTTTTGCTTTACATTATAGTTTTCTTTTTCAGTTGTTTTGTTCCATTTCACGTTGTGGCGAGGGTTTTGCAAAATACAAATACTTTCAGTCACCCGGAGCACGCGGAGGACATCGCGGGCAGGCTGCGGGCGTTAGACGAGGGCTGGGCGGAGCTGCAGCGGCTCGCCGAGCAGCGCACCAAGCTGCTGGACGAGGCCATCGCCGAACACAAGTTCGAGGAGAGCTTGAAGGTGCGACTCCAATTATTCGCCACTGTGTTCACCAACCTTGATATTTTTTTCCCTTTTTTATTTTAATATTTTATTTTAAAACAAAAAATTAAAATAAAATAGGAAAATACATAGATTTATTAAAAATTACCGAATTAATTTGGGTGAGTTTTTTTTTCCATGTGAGATAATGTTTTATTTATTTTTACAATCTTGTATAGGAATTGGAGGTGTGGGTGTCGGAGACGGTGAAGCGTATGGAGGGCGCCGAGCCCGAGAGCGTTGCCGATGCCGAGGCGCTCCTCGAGGCGCACCAGGAGAGGAAGGTGCGTGGTACTTCATAATTAATACTTACATAAACCTGACTAAACTCGCCACAAACTGAAAACTTAATTAATTCCCTGTACCGTTATTCGAAGCTTATTTAATTGAGATAGGCACTACGTTTCCCGCCATTATATCCATACTATTGACTTCCGGTTACTCCCACTTTCGTCCCACCATGGTGAAGAGGTAGGGAGAGTTTATAAAAGCGAGCTAACTCGTCTGCCAGTTTATTGCGTCTTAACTCACCAGGCAGAATTTAAACTATAAGCTTCGAATAAGGTAATATGCGTTTTATTGGTAGGTAAAACGCCACTATTATTTGCGACAATTGCAGCGATTATTAGCGCTTAGCAAAACAAAGTCAAAGCCATAATCCAAATTACTACCTTAAAATGTTTCAGGCCGAAATCGACGGCAGGCAGAAGGCGATCGCCGTGCTCATGAAGGAGGCGGAGGAGGCGCGCGACGCCGACAAGGTGCGCCGAGTCGAGAAGCTCGCCTCCACCCTCGACCAGGCCTGGCTGCAGCGCAAGACCTACCTCACACAGGTAAACCGACTTCTTTACGGAACGAATCGACCAGCACACTGATCTCTGAAACGACCAGCTCTCTCCTTCGAATGGAATCGATTTTGGCCAGTGATGCAATATGATAGTAGTTACAACACTTACATATTTATTTGTTTCTAACTTTGATATTTGCATGTTGCAGGCGCACTCGCTGCAGGTGTTCAAGGAGCAGGCGCGGCAGGTGGAGGACTGGCTCGCGGCCAAGGAGGCCTTCCTTAACAACGACGATCTCGGCGAGAACCTCGACGGTACCGTCTCTCTCGCCTTAATTCGTTAAACCAGGGCTTCCTAAGCTTATTTGTACTGTGACGCCCTTGGGACTTTGCCATTTCTTTATGATGCCCCTCAACCCAGCTCCCAAAATACTTTCCAATTTTAGAACCAGCCTACATAGGTTATCAATTATCATAAAAACACTATTTGGACATTCACGGTCTTGCCACAAAAGATCTAAACATCTATTGAACAGTTGTTTTGAGACCATTATGTACTGAATTTTTTTCTAATCAACTGTTCAACAAGTGTTCAAATCTCTTGTGGTAAGACAGTCTTTGTTTTTATTAAGAAATAATGACCAAATCAAAACCTAAGCATAAAAATTAAAAGAGATAAATTTTATGAAAGATGTTAAAGCTCAAGGCCGGTTAATGTGAAGGATGCGCTTGCTTTTCTGATCATAGCTTCTGAAACCGGGGATGTATGAATGACATAATGCTCGCGGCGCTCATTCGATTTGGTTGTGTCGACATGCGATGCCCCTGGGACAGTTTGGGAAGCCCAGCGTTATACTGTATACTATAAGTTGTACGGCAGTCGTAACACGCATCGAACGATTTTCGCAGGCGTGGAGAGCCTGCTGCGCAAGCACGGCGAGTTCGCGCGGCTGCTGGAGTCTCAGGGCGCGCGCGTGGACGAGCTGGCGCGAGCTGGCAACGCCGCGCTGCCCGAACACTACGACGCCGCCTACATCCGCGACCGCCTCACCCGCGTGCAGCGCCGCGCCGCGCAGCTCACGGTTAGTACGCCGGTGCACCGCTCGAGCCCTGTAAACGAGTCAGCGCCTCGATGCCCGATCATTACGACGGAAGGAAATGAAAAAGCAGCTGAGGCCTGATAATTTTAATATTGCAGGAGAGCTGCCGGCAGCGCGGTGCTAAGTTGGAGCAGGCGAAGCAGCTGCACCAGTTCCTGCGCGACCTCGAGCACGCGCGCGAGTGGATCGAGCTCAAGATGCACACCGCCACAGACACCAGCTACAGGTACGCTCGTAACGTGCGATAACCGATAAGTATAAACATTCAGAAATCTTAATATAAAAAAAACAAATATATATTTACGATTTGAAAACCCTTCGAATCCAGGGAGCTGTCGAACCTCCAGAGCAAGATTCAGCAGCACTCGGCGTTCGAGTCGGAGCTGGCGGCCAACAAGCGCCGCATCGACGACGTCGCCAACGGCGGCGAAGAGCTCATCGGTCAGTCACACCACACACCACACACACACCACACACACCACACACGCCAAATCGTTTATAAAAAAGACAAAACGAGCCGAGCCTTTATCGGCTAGTCAATAGTATGTATACTATTAAGATATAAAAGAGTTCGAACCTTTTTGTATGGCCTGGCCGGTGGCGTGTACACAGGTGTTCACCTATGAAACGTAAGTGAATCGACAGAGAAAATAATTACAAACCATGAACGTAGAAAAAAAGGCGGACGGAGTCTTGTTATATACAAAACTGTGTCTTCACTTTTCTTCAGAGTCGGACACGCACACATTCTGACGCCTGTCAAATGGTATGGACTAGCGCAAGAATGTGTGCGTGCGGACCATGTACATACAGCCAGCTGGCCGGCTCTGAACGACACAGTTTTGTGTACGGTGGGACTCCGTCCGCCTTTTTTTATACGTCCATGTTACAAACAACAACTCTTTGACAAAATGTCGTAAATGATATAATAATTTTTGAAATATTTCGGGTCGTTTATATCTAAAATGTTATTTACGAGATTTTATCAAAGAGTATTTGTTTGTAAACATCTTCTCTATAGATTGGCGTGTGTTTCATAGGTGTACACCAAAATACGACAGGTATGCCAATAAGGTTCGACGCTCTTTATAAAGAGAGCATTTTATTACCGTTCAATACGCATTTTACGTTTTTTTTTGTTATAATATTAAGGGCAAACAAGTAAACTTGTCACCTGATGGAAAGCAACTACCGTCTCCCATTGACATTCGCATCATCAAAAGAGTTGCAAGTGCGTTGCCAGCATTATAGGAGGATCTCTCCTTGAAGGTTTGAATGTTGTTATGGTCTGGAAATAGCTTGCGACAGTTCATTCCAGAGTCAGTAAAACTTTCGTGTATACTGTGTACATATTTAATTTTGTATTTTGTATAAATCTGAAACGAACTGTCACCAGCAGTATTCCCGGACCTATACCTAGCTCACGAAGGTTTGCAGGTCGAACCTTCAAGAAAAGAGCGTATTCCCTCTTAAAAGGCCGGCAACGCACCTGCAGCTCTTCTGATGTTGCGAGTGTCCATAGGCGACGGTAGTTGCTTACCATCAGGTGACCCGTTTCCTCGTTTGCCCCCGTATTTAATTAAAAAAAAAATATTTGAATGTTTTCAGAGGCGAACCACTACGCGGCGCAGGAGATCGCGCAGCACGTGGAACACCTCGAGAGCTTGTGGCGTGAGCTCATGGTAAGGAGGCCGGCCGGTCCTTCGCATCATAGTAAATATCACACCAAAAAAATAAAGTGTCATCGGTTGAAAGTAAAGCTAAAGTTTTTAGATATGCAAAGGACTATTGTCGGTTGTAATAAAAAATATTATTTATGCGTAATTTATATATATTTCAGCGAGCGGCGTCGGTGCGGCGCGCGCGGCTGCAGGAGGCGTACCAGGCGCGCGTGTACCTGCGCGGCCTGGAGGACTTCACCGCCTGGCTGGACGACGTCGAGGCGCAGCTGCTCAGCGAGGACCACGGTCGGTGTCCGCCCCCCTCCCCCCGTGTGACGTCACCCTCCGCTCGGCGCGACGCTAACAGTAATGCTCTTTACAGGAAAAGATCTGTCGTCGGTTTCGGCGCTGCTGCGACGGCACGGCCGGCTGGAGGCGGCCATGAGCGGGAAGGCGGATGTGGCGACGCAGCTGGCCGACACGGCGAAGCAGCTCGCCGACAGTAAACACTTCATGGCGGAGGAGATCCTGGAGCGAGCCGAGCGCGCCGTGCAGAGGTACATGATAAAACATCGGATTTGATGAAAAGTAGCGGAGTAGTTATAGTGGTTATGTATCTGCAGGAATTTTTACATAAAGCGTCATCTAGTAGGAGGAAAGATAATAATATTATTTATATATTAAGTACCATCTAGTGGCGAATAGCCTGACCATGCTCACTTTTACTTTAAGCGCCATCTAGTGGTCAAATCTGTTAACATGTTTTAAACAGTTCATAATATTGTGATTTTTAGTTCTAATACCTCTACGTCGTCGATGAATTTAAATTTCGTCAATTTTAATTCATAATTATGAATTACTGAAGTTATCACAGCGAACGGACGGACTGACAGAGCGAAATTACAAGGGTTTCTTGTAGTTACTACGGAATCCCAAAAAAATAAATTTTTTGGTGATACAGGTACCGCCAACTGCAGGAGCCGATGCAGATCCGCCGCGACAACCTGGAGGACGCCGCCCAGCTCTACCGCTGGGAGAGAGACGCCGACGAGGAATTCGCTTGGTGCATATTTTGTTCTGACACGATTTAACGATTTTCTCGTTGTCAATCAGCATTAGCGAGATGTTTATTTCTGATCAGGTTGCGAGAGCGCGAGGCGGCGTGTCGCGCCGACGACGCGGGCTCGTCCCTGCCCGAGGCGCAGGCGCTGCTGAAGAAACACATGGCGCTGGAGGCCGAGATCAGCGCCCGGTGAGTCGCACGCACCATTACAACTTGTGATGTTCATCGCGAGCGTAATAAAAATATTACGACGGTTTAAATTTTAGTGAACCCACCGTAGAGGGCGTGTGCTCCCGCGCGACGACGCTCAGCCGGCGCGGGCACTTCGCGGGCGCGGAGCTGGAGGGGCGCGCGCGCGAGCTGCGGGCGGCGCTGCGGGCGGGCGTGGAGGCGGCCGCGCGCCGAGTCGCCGCGCTGCGCGACCGCGTCGAGCTGCTGCAGCTGCTGGCGGAGGCGCGCGAGGCGGAGGCGTGGCTGCTGGAGCGCCGCGCCGCCATCGCGGGCGCTGACTCCGGCCGCGACGAGGAGTCCGCGCTGACGCTCCAGCGCCGCCTCGAGGCGCAGCAGCGCGAGCTCGCCGCCTTCCTCCCCACGCTCACCAAGCTGGAGAAGGCCGCGGCGGCCGTGCAGGTAGGCTGGCAGGCTTCACCCTGTATCAATGTAGTTCACGTTCCCCGACCGCGATGTGATATGCGCTCGTTTTGTTCCAGGACCGAGTGGCCGACGGAGACCAGATAAGGATCAAAATCGAGGAGCTGAAGACCTGCTACGACGAGATCAAACTTTTGACGGCCAAGAAGCAGCAGCGGCTCCAGCAGAGCCTCAAGTATTTCAAGTGAGTTTCGATTTCGGACGTTCGACGACAGTGTCAAAATTAATTCCTCTAATCTTGTGTGTATAAAATATGGTGTGTATAAATAAACACTTGTTGTGGCGGCGGCAGGTTCGTGGAGGAGTGCGAGGAGGTGACGGAGTGGGTCGGCGAGCAGATGGCGGTGGCGGCAAGTGAGGACTACGGCCAGGACGTCGAGCACGTGGAGGGGCTGCAACAGGCCTTCGACAGCTTCCTGGCGCAGCTGCACGGTGCGTGTCCGCTCGGCTTTACCCGTGTCCCGTAATAATATTATGACTTACCTTAGGACCTACGTAATTTAGTCACCTTACGTCAAACCCAGCCCACAGATGACGACTAATAACAAAAAACCAAGCATTTTTTGACTGTCTCTGATTACTTGATCAATGTGGCTAGTGAATTTTATGTGATAGCACTTGTTTGGATTTAATTGCATATTATTAATAAGACACCATTGATTGACATTATCGAGATCCTTTTGAAGTAATATGACGTCCTTCTTATTATCTCATGATTATGAATCAACTTCTCTATAAGCACGTAACGTCGTCTCCTCTGCAGCGAACGAGGGGCGGATCGAGGCGGTGTGCGAGGCCGGCGCCGCGTTGCTGGACGATAACACGCCGGAGGCCGACCGCGTCAAGCAGAAGATCGAGGACGTGCGCGGCCTCTGGGACGACCTCAAGGAGTTGGCCGTCGCGAGACAAGAGGTGAGCGTCGCGTGCTCAGTCTTCTGACGGAAATTGTGTGATGACAGAAGTGTTTTATTTCGTTTTATGTAAAATTTGTTGTCTTTCATTTGTCAAAAAATTTTATATTGCGACTAAGTAAATGTGCGCTAGTGTAAGTAGAATGATTGCAACGAATAATAATAATAATAATATCTATGGACGCTTCACACCACGTCAGTCTGGCCCCGTGCTAAGTACCTGAAGGACTTGTGTTACAGGTACCAGACAACGGAAATATATTTAATACTTTTATACTATACATATATTTAAGATTTTTATTATATGATACCTTCGATCACTAATATACAAGATACACAGTCTCATACAAAACCTCTCGAAAATCTGTCCCCGAGTAATAGAGTTTAATGAAGTATACATTTATCTAAAATCAACCTTAATTATAGTAATTATTAAAGATCTTTTTATAAAACAATGAACATTTGTGTTTACAAAGCAATAAAATTTTTACGTCCGATGCACGCTTCATACTAAATTCAACCATCCGCGTATATGATTTAAGTTCAAATTTGTATAGTGCCAAAAAAAAAATCCAATTTTACGACCGAAATTCGCCGCTGGAACAGGGCGAAGTGAAGTATGAGTGGAGTCGAACTGTTCAAATTTTTTTTGTTGATTGTAATTTGTAATAATTTTAATAGTCCATTTTTTTATTTTTCCGAAGTTTAATGTATAAAGTGAGGAGTAATTATTTTTTACTTGTAATATTATGTTGTTCTAATGTTATGTCTAATTTTATCATTAACCAAAATATATATAAGTGTACATACATTTTTCGATAGGCCACAAAGGACAACTCACATCACCCAACGCCCATACTTTTTAACCTACTTAAAAATCCTTAATGGGAACTATATTTGATCGAAGATGGGAACATAATATTATTACCACATCTAACTGGATCTCGAGGAAACCTGAAAAAAATCCTCAATAAAAAAATAATAGTAATAGCGACTCCATCAAATGGAACAGAAACATAGCTTATAACCCGAACATTTCAAGTGGGCATGATAAACTACGATAAGTACCTTTAGTATGAGTATTCGCAATTGAGATGGTTTATACCTGGTGTTGATTTATTTACAACTTAATTTTAAAACTGTCTTTTGGTGATTTCTTAAAGAAATACCAATATTTACAATACAATTGTAAGAAATATATTAGGATAAAATTAATACTTACCGGAAATATGAAATTCCATCCTTTTTTTTGGTTTTAGACGTATGATTTCTACAATTATTAAACGCGCACCGAGGCATGTTTCCCGGCGGAGCGTTCGAGCACTACTAAATCAAAAATGCACCAGAATGTTGAGTTTGGTGCTCTTTTGGTGAGGTCGTTTTTTGCCGCGGATTGTGTATCTTGTATATTAGTGATCGAAGTATGATACACATATTTAATACACATCCATGACCCAGGAACATTGAAAAACTTTTTGTTCCGTTGGCGGGATTCGAACCCGCGACCCCCGGCTTGAGCTGCCAAACACTCTACCCATTGAGCCACGGAGGTCGTCAAATGTTTGTATACTCGCAGGCGTTGGCGGGCGCGCGGCAGGTGCACGAGTTCGACCGGTCGGCGGAGGAGACGCTGGCGTGGGTGGCGGAGAAGGACGGCGCGCTGGCGCTGGTGCGGCAGACGCACCGCCTGGCGCCGCTCGCCGCCGACGTGCGCGCCATCCGCGAGCGCCACGCCGCGCTCGCCGCCGACGCCGACCGGCTCGGCGACGCCTTCCCCGACGCCCGCGCGCACGTCTCCGCCAAGCTCGACGACGTCACCGACGCGCTCGAGGCGCTCGACGCCCGCGCCGCCGCCGTGCAGCAGCAGCTGGAGCTCGCGCAGCAGCTCGACGCCTACTTCGACACCTACCAGCAGCTCATGTACGAGTTTATTTATCGACTTCTAGACATGTTTTCCGTTTTCGCTCCTCTCTGTTCGGGTGTAATGTGCAGGCTGTATGTTATCGTGCAGGGCGTGGACGAACGAGACGCTGGCGCGCGTGACGGCGCCGTCTCTGGGCGCGGACGTGGCGGCGGCGGAGCGGCTGGCGGCAAGACACGCCGACCTCGCCGCTGAGATGGACGCCAAGGACGAGGCGTTCGACACTTTCTATGCGGACGGTTAGTTTTTTTTTATTATTGTAATTTGTAGTTATTTATTTATTCATTTTTTTAATCTAGGCAAGAAAGGACTTTATCGTAGAACGATACGAACTTATAGATATACAATACAAATTAATTGTAATAATAATAATAAAAATAATAACACTATTGCTCAGAAATACCAAAAAACAATTACTTACTAAAAAAATTAATTGTAAATTGAAAATCAACAAATAAATCAGCCACTTTTTAAACATATGTAATATGTCTTATACATCCCAGAGATGTTTTAAGAGATATATGTATCTAGAATGTTATATAATATTTTAGCTAATTTGTAGTTATTGAAAATACAATTTTATTAGACCCCAGCGTATACTTAATTATTTACTATGAATAACCAAGAATTTTTTTGCATAAATTAAGATTTAAAAAAACCATCTAATGGTCAATTTATGGCAATAAAGCTGGTTAATAAAAAACTTTTTACGCGTCTATAATTGATGATGTATGGTACGTTGGTGTGTGTCAGGCGAGAAGCTGGTGCGCGAGGGTCACTTCATGTCGGCGGAGGTGGAGGGTCGCATGAGCGGGCTGCGCGCGCGCCGCTCGCTGCTGGGCGACGTGTGGCGCGCGCGCGCCGACATCTACCACCGCCACCTCGACGCGCTCATGTTCCTGCGCGACGCCGACGCGCTCGACCAGTGGATCACGGACAGGTACAATCCCCGACATATATATATATATATATATATAACGGATATACGGATATATATATATATATATATATATATATATATATATACGAATATTTTAAGACTAAAATCAGCCCAATCCGTTCAGCCGTTTTCGAGTTTTAGCGCGACTAACACATTTGAAAATCCATTTATATATTAATATATATAATATAAATATATAATGGATTGAATGATGAATAATATAAAATGGATTTTCAAATGTGTTAGTCGCGCTAAAACTCGAAAACGGCTGAACGGATTGGGCTGATTTTAGTCTTAAAATATTCGTAGAAGTCCGGAGAAGGTTTTTTTAAAGTGACACGAAGTTCACCGGGACAGCTAGTTACTGATATAAATTAACGGCGTCGAAATTGCTTTAGAATGTTGCGGTTGTGTCTCGTAGTTATAAAAGGTTTTATTAAATAAAAACTCTGTTGCGCCAAAATTCGTTTATCGAGTGGCAACCGTACATTTTTACGGGATAAATATGATCCTATGCCCTTTCCCGGGACTCAAAGTATCTCCATACCAAATTTCAGCAAAATCGGTTCAGCAGTGTAGGTGTGAAGAGGTAACAGACAGACAGCCACACTTTCGCATTTATAATATTGTACTAAGGATGTACTAGTCGCTAGCCGAATTTTATCTACTGTTATCAAATTAAGAAATGTCATTTTGTAAATTTTACTTCACTCAATTACAATAAATACCTCGTCAAGTAAAATTACAAAATGGCATTTATTTATACGACGCTAACGTAAAGTAAAAAACGTGTACCCGGTCAGAGTGCCGCTGGTGCGGGACGGCAAGTACGGGGACAGCCTCGCGCACACCGAGGAGCTCATCAACAGGCACCGCGATCTCGAGGAGACCATCGACGCGCAGAAGGACAAGTTCAACGCCCTGCGCCGCATCACCCTCGTGAGTAATTCTGCTATAAATGAAATATTTTTTCAGTGCAATGCCAAAAAAATAAGGAAAAGATTATGACACCGACGGTCGCCGCCGTCCCAAGTCATCCCTGAGATACGACATGACATACAAGTAGTTGAAATTACGCCTTTATAATTAACTAGATGACGCCCGCAACTTCGTTGCGCCAAAATTCGTATATCGCGTGGGAACCGTACATTTTTCCGGGATAAAAACTATCCTATGTCCTTTCTCGGGACTCTTAAGTATCTCCATGTCAAATTTCAGCAAAATCGGTTCAGCGGATAGAGCGTGAAGAAGTAACATACAGACAGACAGACACATTTTCGCATTTATAATATTAGTATGGATTAGTATGGATAACAAATAAGTTTAAAATGTTTTCTGCACCTCGTAACAGATCGAGAAGGCGTTCAAGGACCAGAAACAGGAGGAGGAGGAGGAGAGGCGGCGGCACGCGGAGCGGCAGGAGGCGGAGCGGCTGCAGGCGGCGCGCCGGCGCGAGGTGGAGCGCATCGCCGAGCAGCGCCGCCGCGAGAGCGACGCCCCGCCCCCCGCGCCCGCGCCCGCCCCCGCCGACGACGACGACGACGCGGCCGAGACCCTCGCGCCCGCGCCGCAGTTCGACCGCCTGCCCAAACCCGACGTCGCCGCACACGTCAAGCGCGCCGAGAGCATGAGCGTGAGTTCAACCGCCTACTTTATACAGGGCGTAACAAAACAAAGTGATAATACTTTAGGGTGTTTGTGTTCCTTGTATAGAGATCGCTGTCAAAGTTACAGTGCTAAAAGAGTTACCTTTTTGTATGCGCTAATTTATGACGTCGGCGTGATTCTCATAGAAATGCCTCTTTCAACACTGTCTGTAGTCTATACAAGGGAGTAGGGACACACCATAAGTATTATCACATTGTTTTTTTTTTAATTATTTATTTAAGGTCGTTTTCAACATCAAGGTCATTAAACGACCACCTTAAATACAAATAATTTTAGCTCAAATACATTTATACATATTGATTAATTTCAAATATTTTAAAGTACAATTACAACCTTTTCCATTCAAACAGTCTTTTAAATTATCAGGTAGATTACTTAATGTCTTTTGTAAATTAAATTCTACACATTCAATGAGTAAATGAGAAACTGATAATTCAGCTCCACACTTGCAACAATGTGATATTTAAACTTCTTCAAAATGTATTAAATATCACATTGTTTTGTTACACCCAAACACAAAATCGCGAGCGTCGCGAGGACGAGCGAAGGTGGGAAGTCAATATCGTGTGTGCCAACTGCCAGGTGGTGAAGACGCCGAAGCGCACGCCGTCGTTCACGACGCGGCGGCGCACGCAGAGCTTTCGGCGACACCAGCGGCCCGACACGCTGCCGCCCGTCGAGATGGAGGGGCACATGGAGCGCAAGCAGGAGGCGGGGCAGGGCGGCAAGCGCGCCACCGTGCGCTCCTGGCGCTCCTACTATGTGGTGCTGTGCGGCCAGCTGCTGTGCTTCTTCCGCGACGAGGCCGACTTCGCCAGCGCCAAGGCCGCCGCGCCGCCCGTCGCCATACTCAACGTAAGTCGACCGCTCCTGCACCGAACTGTATATTTTTTGGCAATAAAACTACCCTAGATCGTATCCCGGGAACAAAGTATATTCATTATTGATCATAAACCGGTTCAGCGGTTTAAGCACGAAGAGGGAACAGACAGACAGACTGCAGACAGACAGATTTTCGGCTCCCGCGGCATTCGAATCGACTCGTCATATAAAATTCTCGTGTCACAGTGTCTGTGCCCGAACTCCTCCAAAATAGCTCAAGCGATTTTAATGAAATTTTGTATGTACTATCAGAGAAGTTGATTCCTATGCAGATCGGGGACCTACGTATTTTGGTTGCGTTACGTCAAACCCAGCCGTGTGATCACAATTCACATTGAATTGACATATTCGACCAAATAACGTTGGTCTATCAACTGCATAGGAATCAATTTCCTCGATGGTACATTCGTTAGGCCTGAGAATAGGATCTACTTTTTATATAGATACTAGAAATAATTTATATGGCAAAACAACGTTTGCAGGGTCAGCTAGTTATACAATATAAAATATAATGTGATGTGTGTTGACCGTGTGCGTGCGCAGGCGGTGTGCTCGGCGGCGAGCGACTACACGAAGCGCGCGCACGTGTTCCGGCTGGCGCTGGCGGACGGCGCGGAGTACCTGTTCGCGTGCGCGTCGCGCGACCTTCTGCGGGAGTGGGTCGCCAAGCTCGCCTTCCACGCGCAGCTCCCCCCGCAGCTGCAGCTCACCCCCTACCGCCCCCACCCCTCACAACCCTCCCCCAACGCTGACGTCAAGGCGCGCCTGCAACAGTCAGTATCTTAATTCTTTTTTAAACTTACAATAAACACTTGCGTATGCATTTCTGTTATGGAACCTATACGAGTGCTACGTAATTTGGAAACAAACCTAGAAAAGTATGTTTCTAAATTGTGTAGTACTCAGTGTATAAGATTACATATTTTGAATTATAGTCTGTCAAGAAAATAAAGAAATTAAAAAGTGGCAACATCGTAGTGTCATCCTTTTTTTATTAGATTGATTTGAAAGGGATGACACTACTATGTTGCCACTTGTTATTTCTTCACTTTCTTGACAGACTATAATTAACTGTTTGGTCCTAAACTAATTAATAAAAATTAAACTAGGTATTTGTATTAAATCGATTATCGTTTGTTTTCGATTACATAGCAATGCGTTATATATTAAAAAAAACGCTTAATTACATCAAGTAATTGGATGACGTATACATTGGTCGAGATGCTGATGCGGTATACAAAGCAGGTGATGTATGATGAATATTTAAAACTATTGCAGGAACGCGTCGTCGTCATCGTCCGCGGAGTCGTCCCCGGAGCCGCAGCGGCGCCGCACGCAGGCCGAGATCCTGCACGAGCACCGCACCAGCCAGCGCGCCCCCGCACCCCCCGCCAACCCCGCAGAACGGAATATAGGTCAGTCCCTAGCACTCAAGTGCTCCAAGGCTTTAAATGAATGTGGACGGGGCGCTGCTGGTAAAGGAGAACTGCCAAAAATGACGTTTTCGTATGATAGCAGCGTTAGTTCCATTCGCCACGTTCATATTTTAATATATATATAATTCTTCTGTGAGTGTGTATGTCACTGAACTTCTCTCAAACGACTGGACCGATTTTGATGAAATTTTTTGTGTGTGTCAAAGGGGATCTGGGAATGGTTTAGATTCACAATTTTGTCCGCTGGACAATGTTTTTTTAATTAATTTTTAATTTATTAGTAGTTGTTGATTTTGGAATGTTTTACATTGAATCCGACAGACGGCGCTACCATCGCATAAAATTTGACATTTTAAATAATATTCGAATTCGAATTTTAATTTTAGTCTGTCCCGACAGTTAGCGCTGCGATCAAATAAAAAAAAATACTTTATAATATACTTAATATGGCAAAGAAACGTTTGCCGGGACAGCTAGTAAAGTATAAAGCCTTGTCGAGCTGTACTATACGGTACTCGGCGAAACATGGCGGTAGCGGTCATTGACCCCCTGTCAAAAACTTGTCATTTTCTATAGAAAGCCGCGATTGACAACATCTGACACTTCATTGTCAATCGCGGTTTATATAGAAAATGGCAAGTTTTTGACAGAGAGTCAATGACCGCTATCGCCATGTTTCGCCGAGTACAGTATAGCACTGCTATAGTCGCCGGTTAGACGGTCAAATTTTCATCAATCTGATCCATCAATCCGGTAAAGATTGACGAAAATTTGATCGCCTAACCCACGGATTGATGGATTGATCATATTTTTAATATGAACTTTTTATAACCATCAATATTCCGTCAATTAGATTGATGGATCAGATTAATGAAAATTTGACCGTCTAACCGGCGACATACAGTTGACACGTGTAACTGCCGCACTCAGATACGAATATTAACAACTTTTTTGTAATTACATGAAGATTTTGACATAAAGCCCAAACATTATCTGTCAAACTATTAATTAAAAAAGTTGAATCATCATTAATGAATGTCTCCGAGTGCGGCCGTTAGACTTGTTCGTTAACTCGATATTGAGCATGCTATAATGGCTGTTTGTTAAAGTATAAATAAATTGTTGTTTTCAGAGTCGTCAGTGCTGCCGTCCCTGCCGCCGCGCCAGCCACCCGCGCTCGACGACGCCGCCGACGTCATACTGAGGTGGGATTGCACTTCCGATTTAGTTTATCCCAGCGCTCAAACTATTCGTACAGCCCAGCTGACGAAATTCTTAAAGTATTGAAGTAGTTCTATTTCTTTCCCTTGAACATAATAATCTTCGACTTAATTAGCCGCCTCCTGCTTTAGTAAATGCTAGTTTAGACAATGCAGAAACTGCGCGTTTCCCGAGCAGAAACATCCCGCTGTTTCTGAATCGGGTCTTTTAATTGAAAGAACAATAGTTTCAATACGAGCATTTAGGTATATCGAATAAAAGTATGATTTTTTCCGTACGCAGGAACTCGGAGACGACGTCGAGCGCGTGGGGGCGGTCGCGGTTCTCGAATGGCCGCGACGCCAGCGCCGACCTCATCCGCTCGCAGCAGGACGGTATGTACCTCGCCGTGCGAACCGTACCTCGCGACTTCACGCACCTACTTCGTGACTTGAGCCTAATCACGACCTCTAAAACTAAACTACTACTAACTACAGCAGCGGGCGCCAAAGTGGATCGTTTATGAACATTAATCAACGACGAATAATTATTATTTCTCTTATAACGAGTAGTAGTCGATACTTCGATACAGTGCCGGTTCTGCGATACGGGCGTTCGCTGCTGGACCCATAGAATGCGAAGTAGCTCGCGTCGAAGTCGCTGCGGTCGCCGCCGCCCGTGTGACGTCAGGCGCGCGCCTCGTCCGAGCTTCGAGTGTTGTCCCCTAATTTATTTATAGTTGTAGACTAGCGTTACCGATACTCGATTTTGTGAGCGTGTAATATGCGAGCCGTCGCCGAGTTGGAGGCGTCGTAATGACCGTTACACCCCAAAGCAGTGGATTCACCGCCGCCGCCGGATCGCGCGCCGCCGCCGCCGGAGCGCGCGCCGCCGCTGCCGGAGCGCGGGCCGAACCTGCCGGAGCGCGGGCCGAACCTGCCGGAGCGTAACAACGGCGAGCGGCACCGCGACGGCCGGGAGAAGCAGTCGGTGACGGCGCTCGTGAGCAACTACCAGCGGCTGGCGGACGGCAACCGCAACGCGCCGCCGCCGCCGGACCGCGCCAACAACAACTACGCGGCCGACGCTCTCCACACCGCAGACGTCGGTCAGTCGCCGCACCACTAACACTCGCGGGTCGTGTGCTTCCAGCGCAACTGGGTTTAGGATTGGAATGGATTATGCACGCGTTTCGTGTGCCGAGTGTCCGTAACGTCTAAACCCACGGTAGTAAGACATTCCTGACGTTTACCCGGTTGGCCAGTATTCGATGCGTCGGTCGCTGCCGTGGAAGTAGACGTAAGCCGGACATTGGGCGAGTTCTTGTTTAGTGGCGTTCTACCGAGCGTTCACCGGCGCGGGGGCCGGCCGGGGGCTCCGCGGGCCCGGACGCGGCCGGTGCACGCTCGGTGGAGCGCCGGATTAGGCTGATTAGTGATTACCAATATAAACTTTCTTCTTCTTTCCCTATCGCCTGTCCGTTTTTGTCTGTTGCGCAATATATAACAATTAGGATACCGTTTAATTCCAACATCATATTATTTGTGTTATATTTAACAGTACAATTGACAAAAACGACCCAACAATTAGTGCTCTGTAGATGTAGTAACTATTTAGACAATATACGTCTAAATAGTTACTACATCTACAGAGCACTAATTGTTAATTAAGTATTTATTTTACCTTAGTATTTAGTGCTTTTTAGTTTTATTGTATTGCATAAATTAATAAAAGTATGTTATATCCTAAGATAATACTTAAACTTTATAATTAATATTATGTCGCTAGAATTAAAACTGCTTCTTGGGTTGGTGTGTAAATAGATTTGGGCGCTGCTGATGACATATTAATATATTATATTTATTTTCATGTATATCGCTGTAGCATACAAACTGTAGAATTGCTGCCGTATGAATTGTAGATATTATGCTAAGCGTAGAATGCTGAAATGTAGTTAGTTACTAATAATAATTTAATACTACTTCGGTTCAGATCCAATTTAATCTAACCTCGAACACAAGTAAGATTAAACAAATGTTTTTTTAACAAATTGAGAAGCAGGACCGCGTCGTCGTATCCACGTTTACATTCAATTGGATCCGAATGTACATTGTACACTCCGTTTCAGCTCATTCTGATCTAAATATAAAAAAATGAAATACGAGAAGGTATACTGACGTAGTAGTTCTTTGTTCCGCCAACATGCGACAAGGATCACTTATATGTATTTAGATCAAAATTAATAGAAACGGCGTTTAACAATTTTATGGCGGAGCTCCGGCTTGGAATTATTACGTATAGATTATACACGGTGTAGAAATAACAAAGTTATAATAGTAACCTCAGTACACTATAATAATTTGAAGCCGAAGCCTCCAGAAGTATGTACTGGGCGGCGAAGTAACAGCGTGGTTGTACAGGGCCGAGCCGGCTGCTGTGCGCGCTGCACCGCCTGCCGGGTATGACCGCGTGAGACCCTCCCCTCTTCCCCACTCCCCGCTACTCTCTATAATATTATTGTTACATTGATTAGTAGTATAGGCTTTGTAGTTATAACCTCTTCCCGGTCGAGCTTGGGGTGTGTAACTCGCATCTGAGAGTCACAATAGATCCTCATGGGTCGCAGTGACGTCAGGGCTATAACGACCTTGCCTTCTTAAAAAAAAACTCGCATCTGGTTTTATGTTTATTTGTAGGAGATGCTATTTTAACTCGCTACTTTTTCGTTTTTTTTCCTCTCGTACATAATTATTTATTTTCAGTCGTAGATTTAGTTTAACTACTAAATCTACGACCGACGATGGTCAGTACCGAGGGTCAGTTCACATTGCAACGAGGGAAGGCGATTAAGTTTACAGATGAGCCACTCCAACTTAGAACAGGCAGCTCAATAGTTGCAAGGTGAATTGATCCTAGGATAGCGCTTGAAAATGTAACACTAGAATTGAAATGAGGGTGTTTAATATTCTCTTTGCCACCAGGTGTCGCGATCGGAGCCTTAGGGCCTATCGTGTCAAACTGCTGTCATGTGTCACGATAATATTATATCTGACACGATAGACTCTCCCCGCGTTCCACTAAAGCGTTAAAAACGATCAAAACGCTCAAAATGCCCCATATTTTGTGCGTATTAATCGTTTTGCTAAGTGGAATGCGGGGTCTAGGCTACTGGCTACATAGCGGCACCCAGTGGCAAATAGAATATCAAACACCGTTAATGTCGCGTCGCGCGTCTCACGTGTGTGTGTGTGTGTGTCCGCAGCGTACGGCGGCAGCAGGCCGGCATCCGTCGCGGGCGGCTCGCCGGCGCTCGACCCCCGCCCCGCTTCCAGGTAATATTACTGTCTAGATCCGCTATCCCCAACCCGCGGCCCACCGGGACTTTTGAACCCACCGGAAAAATAACGTAAAGTCTACTTGATAGTCGTTAAATTTTTTCCACTTTTAAATCGTTAATTTTGGAGAATGTTATTTTAACCCTAAAAAAATTTTGTTGCGACCCGCGACACCAAGACCAAAACATGTTTGTGGCCCGCCTGAAAAAAAGGTTGGGGACCACTGCTCTAGATGATGTCTGCAACTAACTTACTTTAATCGCGTGGTTACCGTACATTTTTCCGGGATAAAAAGCTTCCCAGAAAAATGTACGGAATACGGAAGAATCTCAAAGAATCATATAAAATTTCAGCAATATCTGTTCAGCGGTTTGGCCGTGAAGAGGTAACAGACTGACAGACAAAGAGACAGACAGACAGACAGACTCACTTTCGCATTTTAAATATTAGTATAGTTCTTGCAATCTACGAGTGCGCGTCGCCTTTATTTGTAGTTGGAAATGTGAATAGACATTTTCGTTAGTGTGCGTACCCGACGGAGCAATCAGTAGCGAGCGAGCCATGTACGCGTGCATAGATATGGTCACTCTCACAACTAAAGGCGACGCGCACTCGTAGATTGCAAGAACTATACCATCGAAGAAATTCATTGATTGGCAGGCGACGGGCCTACGTCATTTGGTCGAGTTATGTCGATTCAATAGGATTATTGAATCGATTAGTTGGGATTAGTTGGGACAATGGATGTTGGGTCCTCCTATTCACTTAAGATTTTGCTAAGCTTAAGTTTAGCTAATATTTTGTAAAGTAAAGCCTGAAGTAAAGTCTGAGTCAAGTCTAAGATCGCTCTATAGATTTCACCCTTAGATACTTATATAAAGCAACCATATTACCCACATAGGACTGCCACCTGTCTATGAATCCACTTGTCTGACAGCACATTATCATACTTGCCCTAACCGTCACCGCGCGGCTGTGTGCAGGTCGTCGGGCGAGTCGGAGCTGTCGGTGGGCGGCACGAAGGAGAAGAAGGACAAGAAGGGCGTGTTCGGGGGCCTGTTCAGCCGCAAGAAGCGCCCGCAGAGCCACATGTGAGCGCCGCAAGCCGCTGTATATACAGTATACTACACATTGTGATGGAAGAGAGTGCCTTCGACACAGTGCCTTGTTGTAATCGTTGCCTGATGCGTAGGTGTTATGTCAGTCGTTTGTTATGCCGCAGCGTCCGGCGCACTGTGTTATGTACATTGTACACGCGATATGTGTCGAGCATTTAGTTGAACATTCCATAATATTATTACATTATACAATACTCCCGAGGTCGAAGCGCAAAGTTTGACGCTCCGCAGACGGCCGTCCCGTAGATTGATTATATCAGCTCACCTGTTCTATACACGTATGTAACATGTATATAATATTATATATTTTGTGCTCGGTATACGTAATCACGTTACTAGAGATCGTATAGTTTGTATGCGACGTGTAATATTATGTTGTCAGTGTTGTTACAAATTTTTGATTAAGTTTCCAATAGAAACTTTTGTATTATTTATATGTGGACGTTACACAAATTGAGTATGACGTAATTTGAATAATGTAAGTAGTTTATTAGTAAGTAAGAACAGTCGTCGCCCGCCGCAGCGCGAGCGGGGCGCGGACAGTACACCTCGCGCCGAACCACGCTACCATAATAATTATTTTTATTATTGTTTGTCATCATTTTTATAAAATATATAATATATATTTTACATAATAGTTGTCGTTTTTTTTTGCCCCACCTCGCTCCACGAACCGCGACGTTCGAGGCTCGCGGTTCGCTCAATTCCGAGAGTGAGGACGCCTTCACACGTCGCCAGTAGTGCGGCAGCCGTGCGACTCTCTTTAGCTGTCTACACACCAAAGCCCGGCAGCACATTACCTGCATTTAACCCAGCATTAACCCGCCGGGTCGGCGGCTTTAGTGTGTAGACAGCTTTTAGTATAGAAGTCACGCGGCTGCCGCACTACTGACGACGTAATGTGAAGGCGCCCTTAGACTGCCTTCACAAAGTCGCGAGTAGTGCGGCAGCAGCGCAACTTCTATACTAAAATGAGCCGTGCGACTTAATGTGAAGGCAGTCCTAGGGTCAATTCAGACCGCAACGCGCCGCGCCTCATCCCGCCTCGTCGCGTTGCAGTCTGAATGGACCCTTAGACGTAGGTTATAGTCCGCGCGGAACTAGTTGGCCGCTCTACCCGTATACTCGCATACCGGCAGAGCGGCCAACTAGTTCCGCGCGGACTATACACGATCAGTTTTTCATCAATCTGATTGACGGAATACTCATGGTTATTATAATCGGCCAAGTGCGAGTCGGACTCGCGCACGTAGGGTTCTGTACCGTTATAGAGCAAAAATTGGCCAAAAATTGTGTTTTTTGTATGGGAATAATAAAGCCTTTTTATTTTAATATTATTATGAGTTATTAAGAACACATATTTATAATAACTAATTAACTAAGGACTTTGTAAAAATTTCAAGTTGATATTATTGATTACGAGCAAAAAAAGCACGTTTATTGCATGTAATTTTATTGACAACAGAAATAAGTATATTATTCTGTGCAAATTTCAGAAGTCTAGCTAAAGCGGTTTTTGAGATTCAGCCTGGTGGCAGACGGACCGACATCGAAGTCTCTGTAATAGGGTTACGTAGTAGTTAGGGATTCGCCGGTTCTGGCTCACTGCCTCAATGTAGGGAAAAATGGGATTTTCGATGACCATTCGCCTAAAAAAAAAAAGGAAGTTTGGTGTCAAAATATAGGTTTTAGGCCATTCCCGATCGATATATGCGATCCGTTTTTACGTATTTGCACTAGTTTCAAAGTTAGCTTTTGTGTTTACCCCTCATTATCTACTATCTCCGCGCTCTATTGTTCCTTCATAATTACAATCGCTACTTATTGCATTGTTATGCTCGCCTCAGTGTCCTATTGTTCGACCTGGCTTATTGCTTACGTCACCTTGCTTTCTTACAAGATTTTAAATAAATATGAATGATAATTAACTAACTAATGAATTATTACAAATTAAAAGTACCTAATAATTAATTATGTAGGTCACCCGATCATATTTCGATGGACTTCGTAAACATACGACGACTCGGTGCGCAAAATGAGTCTTTTTTTTTACAATAAAACTTTGGTTTACTTTCCAACAAATTATTTATTTCGTATTACATACCACAGTTTATATAACAAGATTCAAACATTTTATTCAAAAACATATCATTTTTAACTGTGTCACTACCAAATTTAGTCTGAAACTCTGACAATGACTTGTTATGAAACTTGTATAACAAGTACATTAAACAGTACTCTCCACACACAGAAGTCCAATCATTTTGTAGCCTGATAGTATTATAACGCCATTTCCTTGCATTTCTATTCAAAAACATTTTGTGCATTCCCGTAGGGAAGCGACCATATGTATCAAAATATTCACCGATGCCATGTTTGTCTATGTGAATAGCTACCCAGTGAGATACTGGTTTTGAGTCCGGGTCCAAATTGCTTATAAGATATGTAGGAGTCGTTATATGCATTGGCAATCGATTCGCGGCATATACGCTATTTTTTAGACTTGGATGAATCTTTTTTAAGTATGATTTTAGTTGTAAAGTATCCATTATTCGTTAAAAAAAAACTTATTCATTCACTCTATCATATGATTCACACGCAAGTGAAATAAACAAGGTAAGACAATCTTATTTATCATGCAATTGACTGGGGTTTTTAATAAAAATGAAAGCACAACTTTACAATAATCATTTATTTGCACATTAAAACATATTACAGATTAAGAACTTAATAATACTTAGAAAGATAATACAATGTTTACTTCTTAGCTACTATAGTCAACGTTTACATTACGATTTTTATCTATTTCAATAACATTATCAAATTCTGCATAGACAACGCAATTTATCGTTTGAGTTAGAGCAGATTCAAAGCGAACTTCTAATCTAACACTACCATGTCTAATAAGATTCCAATCACCAGAAGAATTGGCTGATAAATCAGGTGTGAGATCAAATGCTAACAAACAATAACCTTTCGAATACTTATCGTGAGATATATCATTCCCTTCGTTAAGAAAATGTATTCCTGTTCTTGAGAATAATGTATGATAGGTTGCAGTAAAAATATTATTATCGAAAGATGGTTGTAAAGCTTTTGTAGGAATTTGCTGACCGTCAATATATAAACAAAAGGAATTTATTTTATAGTTCTCAAAATTGAACGGATTTTTAGACAAACATCCATTAAATGCTGAATTATTTACAAATCCAACTATACATCTCTTAGGTACTTGACCCAAAAATATATTGTCTAATGTCTTGCCCTGAACCCCTGACGGTATCGTTAGACTTCGGCTCGAGTTATTGGATATTTTGCAGTTGTGGTGGCTAAAACTTTTTGATGGGCAAGTAAGACGGAAGGGTTAATTTTTGTCCTTCGAACAAGGAGAGTCGCATCTGTAATGTTTATTTTGTATTTAACGTCATCTGTTGGAGCCATGAGGTTAAATGATTCACATGACCTAACCAATTTAATATTCATCTCAACACCATTAATTAAAAATTTTGATTGATTGAATATGTCACCATGGAGATGTCCTATCATTTCAACTTCCTTACTTTCTGAAACTAATTTTTGTCTTGTAGTAAAACCTGAATTTTTTTCATCGGTTGAATCCATTTTACCAACAGCATCTTCATACCAAAGACTACAAGTCAAATGAGATTGTTTGGCGTCGGGTGAATAATTCAAAAGAGTTTCAATGTATGCTCGATAAGCATATGTATTGTTTGGAGGTGAAACTAATTTTTGATTCAAATAAACATCGAGTTGACTAAAAACTGAATGAAGCCAATTGTTTACAGGTGCTACAACAGTTGAAGCTGCCAATTTTGAAGAATCTTCGTTTAACACTTTCGCTTTTAAATGAATGAGTGTATGGGATAAGTCTATATAGTCATCGCCAGTTCCAGGAACTTGAAATTCTATTGGTCCATCGTCGGCTAAAGATGATATTGGTTTGTAGTGCACCCACATTCCACTTTCGATGCTTGTTTGTGTTGGTGGTAAAGCAAATAAATCTAATTCAGACTTTATACATTCACAAGAGTGACTATGTAAGAAAGACATTGTTTTTAAATTTATGAAAATATATCTCCTTGATATTGATGAGTTAACTTTCTTTTCTTAACGCCTCTTCCTTTAGCACTCGATGAAGGAATGACTGCTCCAAGACATTTTCTTTTAGTTATATAGCCTGTACCAGACATATTTAATTTATCAATTTTTTGATCTGCCCTTCTTTTCAAATTTGAACTAATTTCCTTAAGTCGTGATTTTACTGATTCATCCATGGGTCGTGCTTTCGCCATATCAGATAGGAATCCAACACCCGCACTCAAAGCTTCTTTTCCTATTGCTTTAGCACCACTCGAAAGCAAAGGTAGGACGGATCGAAACAAACCTCCCAAAAAGCTTCCAACACCATGACCACGTTGATAAGGAACTCCTTTATATATATTACACCTATTCCAGAACCAGCTTGATGAGTATAATAATTTTCATATGGGCAATTTATATTATTATTGTGATGATGCATTATAACTTATAACTTTCTGAAGTGCAGTTTAATACACGCTGTTCCAAACTGGAATGGTATCTTTTGACCAGTGCTTTATCTTATATCTATTTCAATTGTATCAAATTCTCTGCGCATGACTGGTAAGTAGTGAGGGGGAGAAAACACATGCATCTTATTTGCTCCATATATATATTTTGAAGGGTCTAGTGGTATAATTCTAAGTAAAGAGGTCATTACATCTCCAACAATTTGTGGTTCCACTATATCACAATAAAAAAAGAGTTGCGATGGAAGTCCCAGATGTAAGTTTGCAGGGCGTTTGCCAAACGTTTTTTCTACCTAATTTCCTATTAGGCTCAAACCCTAATTGAATGCCTAACTTACGTGACAATGTTAAGGACTTCAATGAATCATCTGCGATTGTCACAGATACCAACTTAGATATTTCATCGTAACGAAAGGTAATATTTTCTCTCATATTATTTAAAGCTTTTAAAATGTGATTAATATTAACATAGTTGGTTGCAGGAATGTGTTTTTTGTAGTGAACAATAGAAGGATATTTTTCATTAGGCATTATCATATTCTTATAAATTTATTTATTATCATATTATTATTAAATATAGACTATGTTTTCTTGCTCTTGAACAGTAAACATTGTACACGGATATTGAAATTCAACAACACCGACAAGCCATTCTCCTTCTAATTTAATTGATTTTGGTAATTTTGTTGAAAACTTTGTTGTCATATTATCTGGAAAATATTGTATTGAACTGTTGCTCAGTAACGTTAGATAAAAACTTCCTTTCATTATATCTGTTTTAAATGAGATGCCAAAATCCAACTATTAAATTTATCAGGATAACCTTTCCACTTGACAAGCACTTGCCTTCTGCTACCAGAATATCGAGAAGTTATTATTTTATCTATTTTGTAATCTGAAGTTGGGCTAGGAGGTGTAATTTATTGTAATTCCCGTTCATAAAAAGTACCTTCTATGTCTTCTTTTTGCAAATCCCTCAAGGTGTATACAACCCATGGTGATCTTGGGATGACACTCGAAATAATAAAGATTTCATCGCTCCAGTTTGATTCATATCCCTTTTGGAATATATGTTTATATTTTGTGATTCTAACATAATCACCGACTTGGAACTTTGGTATGAAGGTATCTTGTGGTGACCATTTTTTTTCTCGAGCATACAAATTATTCCAAACAGTCATAATATTACTAGAACTTACATCACATGGAGACATTTTAATACTTGAATGAAAACTATGGTTATATGCATATAATAGATCTTGTAATATATCTATATATCTGTATGTATTTTTATATGTAAAATAGCGCCACATTTTTGACTTAAGTGTTCTTTGAAATCTTTCTACAATACTAGCCTTATTGTCAGGATTATTTGTTGTATAATAATTTATATTTTTACTCTTAAAATATTGACGAACATCTTTAGAAACAAACTCAGTACCCTTATCAGACTGTAAGTGGGTAGGGACAATATTAGCTTCCTCAAAAATACTCTCAAAACAAGTTTTGGATGTGAAAGAATTTTTATTTTTCATGGGTCTAGCATAAGCATACTTACTAAATACATCAATAACACACAATATATAATTATAGCCATCATTAAATTTACTATAATATGTTCTCATGTCACTTAAATCTGCTTGCCATAGATTATTAATATTATGTCGGCACTACATATAGGCGAACGCGTTGGCCAACGTGTCGGCCCAACGTGTAGAACAGGCGACTCGCGCGTTGGCGGTAGGTATTCAGACGTTGGCCGACGCGTTTTGTCGGCACTACATATAGGCGAACGCGTTGGCCGACGCGTTGGCCAACGCGTGGGCCAACGCGTTCGCCTATATGTAGTGTCGACATAATGTCGGCAATACATTTGTATACAATATATTTGTTTCGTGGAAACTTTTTATAAACCGGTTTGTGAAGTGTGTATGTTTCTTGAGATTGTAACCATTTCATGACTTCATTTTTATTCATTTTACCTGCCATTGCTTTTGCAAGTTTTTCAATACTGCTATAACCTGCAGGGTGTGATGCATCATAATAAATATTGTGAATCTCTAGTAGGGTGTCCATTTTTCCCAATCTATTTTCTTTTTTATTTTTCTAAGATACTTGTGTTCAGATGTAGGTGTAGAATATTCTTCGTCACCTGATGTTTCTTCAAAAGATTTCACTCGAAGTTGATTAATATACTCGCTTCTCTTTGGATTACCAATATAAGTAAGGGGTACTTTTATGTCCTTCAAAGCTTTAGCAAATTTTTCCCAGCCTATTGGATCACTTTTTTTTAATGGTCTTAAAGAATCATTAACTAAATCTATAATATTGCTGCCAGTTATTTTATTACTATCCACGAGAACTGTACCATCATCATCCCAGTGTACTTTGTTTTGTCTTGTCAATAAGAAATCTAACAATGACTCACCTTTTTTAATGTAAGATTTAGGTATTAAACTTAATATTTGTTGTTTGGAGTATACATATACATTTATCTTGAATAACGTCACTTTCTTTGGGCTCAACTTCCTTATTCAATGTCTGATCAACAATAGGATCCTTATTGTATAAATCACTACTTTTATCATAGTGTTCTTTTTTCAAAAGTGTTTCAGGTAAATCATTATTTAAAGTTATTATTGGAAGTTGATAAGGTTGGCGATCCTCAGCAGTGAAGTGCAAATACCTTTGTAATGTTTGTAAGTATAAAATCAATTTTTTTCTGTCATCATCTTTACTGTCAAGAATATTTTGCATTTCAGTATCTAATCGTGATTCAGGATTTTCGTGACTCTCATTCCTTCCATTTACTTTATCAATCAAACTTGGTTCGATCAGTAACATTTTCATAGTGTGTTCCATTTTAGACCAGACCACTGACTAACCCACTTAATATAGAACCTAAAATGATAGGTAGAAATGCACCACCTTTTTGAACAATTATATTTTTTCTTACTTTGGTTGTGGTCTTACGAACAAGTTTGCGGAGTGTCTGTATATATAATTTTAAAGATTTTTTATCCTTTTCCTTTAATGGCACTTTCCCTAGTAGCACATTATGAATACATTCACATATACAATTGATTTTATCTTCATCATATGATTTTAATAAAGCTTTTTGATACTTTGGTTTTAATGTTTGCAAAGCGATGAGTAGGTCTTTATTCGTCTTTAACCTTCCAAGCATTATTTGTAAGTGATATGACTTTGTTAGTTCTTGTTGTATTTAGACCCTCTTTACGGTACATAAACTGAACAGATTTTGTCAGCGGGGAATACATTAGTCTTAAAACGAAACATGTCATTGGTATTTTGTTTAAGATCAATCATTAAATAGCCATGTGCCTCTGTTGTAGCATCTTTATAAGCTTGTAAATAATAGCTTAAGTTTTATTCCCTTTGTTTAACAATTTTATATTTCAAGTAATTTCTTATTAGAATAAGTTATACTGTTGTCTCAATTTTATGTTATTGCTGTCCTTTTCGCACAGAATTGTATTGTGTTTCACACAATTAATATTGTTGTCTCTTTCTAGCATAAGTATAGTGTGTCTCACGCAAATGTTATTGCTGTCTCTTTCATTTTACAATTCTATTTACGTTTTTTATTGTTAATTAGTCTTATAAGAATGTTTATTTACCATTGTATTAGCTTATAAGACTGTCCTTTAATATCATTGTATAAATTTGTATTTCTTGAATAAACGGACTGCGTATACCCGGCAACAAACTGATAGAACCCTACAGGTTCTAACAGTACAAATTTCATATATAAACACGCACTTTCTCAGTGCACACACACTCGACATTCGACCACCGCAGATGCCTGGGCAACCCCTGCCCCCCACCAACACTCCACCGTGACTGCAGTAACAAATTTACCTGGTGTTTCTCTTCTCTCCGACCTGCACCCTGCTTCCTCAAGACTGGATCTCCAAAAGTTACAGTCCACTCAGCCAGTATACCCCGTGACGACTACAGCCCTGCTGAATTGCTGTGTCGTCAATAACTGGTACTTCAGAAGCCGGATCACTGCGCCAGCTCGTGAAGAAGAAGCTCGCCACTGAAGACGGCAACCAGTCCTGAAGAAGCTCGCCTGAAGACAGAAGCTCGCCTGAAGATTGCAGCCTGTCCAGGAAAGAAAGAAGTTGTCAAGAAAGAAACCCAGGTGAAGAGACGAAGCCCCTGCAGCCACGGCCAGCGTCTCCTTCGGTCAAGAGAGAAAACTGAAACAAGTACGCGCGAGTGTTGGTGGTTGGCTTTGCTTACCTCCACCAATTACTTGGAAGCCATCATCAGTGTCGTACGTGGCCACCTAGCGGTGTTAAACGGCCCCTGCAGAACGCAAGGAAGCATTGTGGAGTAATCTGACGCCTCCACACACCTACCCAGGTGAATAGTCAGACCCCGCCGGCAAGGTACGGCACCGCTCTGGGGCCACAGGTTGGCACGCAACGACGGGTGCGGACATTCCTCCCGCACTCTGATGCACCCGTGAGCGCCCGCGCCCTCTACCGGGAGGTTCCTACCTTCCTTTCCCCTGCATTCCTATTCCCGGTTCGGCGTCACCGCGGTAGCAAGCTGACCGGTCTGATAGTAGTAGGCATTGTAGGTCGCGATACGCGTAAAGACAATAAGTGAAAGTGAAGTGTTAGTTTTTAAGTAAAATTAGTTTTAAAGTTAGGGCCCCCTCGTGCGCAATGGAGAACGCGCGTGTGTTGCGCTCGGGCAAGACGACGCCCTCCCGGGAGGAGACGCCATCGTCAGGGCAGACCACGTCCCAGGAGACCAACACATGGAGCAGAGGCACCGGCGTTGAAGACACGACGGAGAGCAGCACGCGTACCAACGATAGGGCTAATACTCAGAACCTAGAACCCGCGCAAATCGACAACGCAGTCGAAAACGTAGGAAGTGCGCCGGGCACTGTAGTTAACGTCCCCGGGGACAGAGCGAGTAGCAAAATATCGATGTTGCAGGCCGAATTAGAGTATCATAACTCCGAGCTAGCATGGGCTAGGGCGGCATCCGCAGCTGCCATGAGTCGTTTGGAAATAGCTAGGATAGAGCTAGAAGAGTCCACCGATGCGGAACAGCCACCCACATTGCAGAAAACCCGAGTTGAAGGCTGGATTTCGGAGCAGAATGCTAGGCCGTCGACAAGCGCTCAAAACCCGGAACGAGACACGCGTCCGACCGAACGTAACGAGCCGCGCGCCGGTAACACGTCGCTTAGCGATATGACATTGTTAGCCAACGCGATAGTGCAAGCGGTCAATTCGAATAGGTCGGAAACAACGCCTAAATTCATCCATGAGTTGCCCCATTTCGACGGAACCATAACGGAATGGATGGCTTTTAAATCCGTGTTTAATGACACCGCGGAAATGTTCTCGGACATACAAAACGTAGCTCGGCTTAGAAAAGCGTTAAGAGGCGCGGCCCGCGACACCGTTAGGACCTTGCTATTCACGGTATCGGATCCGTACGAAATAATAGATACGTTAGAACGGCGATACGGCAGGCCTGAGTTGCTTATTCTCTCGGAAATCGAAAACATAAAACGTTTGCCCCGTATGACGGAAGACGGGCGCAATGTGAGTAGTTTCGCGAGTAAGATTTCAAACACGGTAGCGGCCATAAAGGCACTTAACCAGCCACAATATTTGTATTCTCCCGAGTTAGTAAGTCGAATAGTCGACAAGTTAAACATTATTTTATAATATAAATGGTACGAGTTCAAGTCGGAGCGCTCCGGAGCGCCGGAACTCGAATTAATGGCTAGATTCCTCAATATAATGGCGTATCAGTGCGGCGCGATGTTTGCGTACGAAACGGCACGAGACGAGAAACGAGGCAGGATACAAAAACCGCGCGCGGTAAACACGGCTCGCACGCGAGCTCCGCGATCGACGCGCTATGACAGCGACAGTTCGTGTGATAGGTCGGATTGCGAGATAACGTACGAGCCGCGTAAAACCGTAGCAACCGCGAGTTATAAGCCCTTAGCTAATAAAAAGGTCGAACAATTCAAGCCGAAGCATCGTACGCCGCGCCCCGCGACAGAAGCGCCACGCTCCGCGACGGAAGCGCCGGTAAACTCGTCAAATAGGAATAATAATTGTCCCGAGTGTTCAGGCTCCCATACGACGGTCAATTGTGCAGATTTTAATAAACTTAGCGTGCCGGAAAGATGGGACACGGCCAAAAATAGTAGACTTTGTTTTAGATGCCTAAATAGTTCGCACGGGCGACCGTTCAAATGTAAATACATTCCGTGTGGCGTAAATGGTTGCGAAGCGTCTCACAATAAGTTATTACACGGCAGCGGCAGTGCAGCGCCGCCCGCTAGCGGAAATATAAGTACGATCAATCACGTTCGCGCGTCTAACACCTACCTCAAAGTAGTGCCGGTTGAGATAAGTGGCCCAGTGGGCACCACCGCTACATACGTCTTGCTGGACGAGGGCTCTACATTGACCCTCGTTGAGCGTACGGTAGCGGACAGTGTAGCACCCAGGGGTCGAAGCCAGCTACTTAAGTTGGAAGGGGTAGGGGGTAACCAGATTAACGACCCCGAATCGTGCAACATATCGTTGACAATCCGCGGCGCGTGTAGCCGAAACTTGGAAAAAATGAGCGCTAGCACAATCGATAATTTAAATCTTACGCCATAATCCGTGAGTAAAGACCTCGTTCGCCAGTGCAGCCACCTAGCGGAGTTAGAGGACGAACTTTGTTACGAGCAGGCTAAACCGACAATACTTATCGGCCAAGACAACTGGCATTTAATTACGTCTCGCCAATTGCGTGTCGGAAACAAGGGCCAGCCAGTGGCGTCGCTAACGAAGTTAGGATGGGTCCTGCACGGGCAGGACACAAACTCGCGAAATTTGAATAATACTCAGTTCATAAGTCACGTTAGAATTTCGCCGTCTGAGGATCCCGCGTTAGAAATGATTAGGAATTATTTTAGCTTGGAATCGTTAGGAATAGAGCCGCGTAAACCTAAAGAGGACCCGGACGAGCGCGCGTTAGCTGTTTTAGATAAAACGTGCAAGAAAATGGACGGTTGCGATCGGTATGAGTCGGGACTCGGGCTTATTGTGGAAAACCGATGATGAAGTAATGCCGAACAATAAGAAACAAGCCCTCAGCCGCTTGTACAATTTAGAAAACAAATTAGATAAAAATAGCGATTTAAAAATAGAATATTCGAAACAAGTTAATAACTTATTAAGTTCGGGTTACGCGGAACTAGTAAGCACCCCAGCCACATCGCCTCGCACTTGGTACTTACCTCATTTTTCGGTGGTACATCCTCAAAAGGGTATTTTTTTTTTTTTTTTTTTTTTTATTTATTGATACTTATACAAAAATGAATAGACAGTTAACAAATATCAGTGTTAAAAAGCCCATACTGGGCTTGTGCTAACACAGCTTCACGGGATATAAATTATAAGTAACGCTACAATGGAAAATTAAGTGACCTACAACTTAAATATCTTCTACTTAGTACAATTAATTAATTATTTTATTAAATAAGCATTCACCTGTTCATGTCACTGCATTGCCATTCAAAATACTAATTGTAATTGTCCCCATTCATACAACGCGTGCGCACGCTATGCGCCCGCAGAACGAGTGTGCTGCTACGCGTGATTGTAGTTTGCATAGGCATAGCTACTGCCTGTAAACAAGTCTCGACTCTCGTCCGTGTTGCGGTCGCTTATACAGGGCGATAGTAAATGTTACACATTATTATTTTATATATTGGCTGTATGAATTTATGTTTGTACTGAACAGATAATGTTAAGTAAAGTGGAAGTATTAATTTAAATTATTTATATTTTTCAATAAAGTATTACCTACGTAAACATTCCAAATAGTGTGCTTTCATTATACGTTTTATATTATTTTCGTTCAATTTATTTAAAATATCTTTTGGTATTTCGTTATATAATCTAGGAACAATATATTCTGCTGTTCTTTCTCCGTATTTATTTGTACTTCCTATGATAGCTACTTTTTTGTGGGTCATTTTTCGTAGATGTACTTTAGCAGTGACAGGTTTCATAATTGTTTGATTATATATATTTTCTGTAAGAATTAAGTAATTAAATTTTGTGTGTATTGGCAGTATTTTGCAGTGACCAAACAGCTTATCGTAATTATCTTTGTATTTGTTTTTTATTTTTTTTGAGACAATTAGTTTTAATATTCTTAGCTGTAATGTATATATTCTATCTAAATAGCTTTTAAAAGTTCTACCATAACTTGTAATTCCGTACGATATTATTGAGTCAGCTAATGCATTATACAGATTAATAAGAACATTGTAGGGCACTTTGTTCTTAATTGTATAAAACTTCGTTAGCAATATTCTTAATCTCTCGCAAATGTGGTTGATATGCGGACCCCAGTTAAAATGATCATCTATCAGTACTCCAAGGTAATTTGCTGTATTAGTTTGTTCTATGTTTGGGCAATCACACGTCTGAGATCTCGTATGTAGACACAGGTGATTGTGTGCTATAAGTTTAAGAGATTGTGATATCGATTGTCGCTTATAGTTGATATGTATAAGTTTTGTTTTTTGGGCATTGAGTACTAATCCTGCATCGTGCGACCACATGCCTAGCGCAGTAAAGTCCTCTTGTAACTTTTGTAAGGCTAAATCAAGGTAAGGTGCGACTGCCGACTGGTCTTTGACGCTGCGGCTAAATACGGGGGAAAATGTTTAAATGACGCGCTGTTAACCGGACCCGACTTATTGCAATCGTTTTTCGGAGTTCTAATAAGATTCCGCGAAGGAAAAATCGCGGTAGTAGCCGACATTAAGGGCGTTCCGTCCGGAGAATCCGTAATAGACCGTATTTAAAAATTTATAAACTCATAATCTGAAAGCTACAAAGTTATAATAAAAATACAGCAATAATCTTCAGTATATCAACATTCCATTTAAATTTTCTATTTTTGTTTCTTATGCTCATGATATCAGCTTCCAAAGTAATACCAATTTGTTAAAATTCAAGCATACATTCAGCATCTCCTTAGGATTTACAAATTACTTTTATTTGAAACTCACGCCAATAGATCGACAATATCATAAACTACATATTCGCCGTTTTAAATTTTTTTTAGGACAATTTTGAACTAAGATAAGTAAAAATAATAGGGTTTTGGCGCGATCTCGGCAACGCGGCAAATGTATGGCCAAGGTCGTTTGCTCGGGGGACGGCCTTAAAGAAATGTTTTTGCAAATTAAAGTAATTGAATCGGATCGCGACAGCCTTCGTTTTCTGTGGCGAGGCGACGATAGGAACATCCCCCCGCGAGAATACCGTATGACCTCGCTCATATTCGGGGCGGCGTCGTCGCCGTGCGTGGCTATTCACGTGAAGAATAAAAACGCGCAAAACTATAGCTCGGAGCACCCGAAAGTAGCTAAAGCTGCGGAACGGAACTTCTATATGGATGATTATTTGGACTCATTCGACGACGCGGACGAAGCCAGGCAAGCGGTCAATGCCATATACAAGATTAATTTAGGCGCTTCGTTCGAGTTACGTGGTTGGGCGTCGAATGTACCCGAGGTTATCAGTGACGTTTCCGATAAGCGAATTAGCGGCGCAACGACATTAGGAAAAAGCGATACCGAGAGGACATTGGGTCTCATGGAATCACGCTCGCGATACGTTAGGTTTTAATGTGAACCTCCGAAACACGCCATCTAGTGTAATTTCAGGGGAAACTTTACCTACCAAAAGACAAGTCACTAGCGCTGTTATGTCGGTTTTCGACCCGCTAGGTTTAGTATCACCGGTAACCATGGTAGGTAAATGTCTCATCCAGGAAATATGGCGTAGCGGCGTAGGTTGGGACGAGCCCATAACTCAGGAACACCATATTACGTGGATGTCGTTTATTAATAATTTAAATCTGCTGAAAACCTTTGAAATAGAGGTACGTACCTGCCCCGCCCTCTGGCGAGGGGGAGTTACACGTATTTTGCGATGCTAGCGAAAAAGTTTGTTCGGCCGCAGTTTATTTCGTTAGCATGAATAATAATACAAAGACGGCTAGTTTAGTTACGGGAAAGGCGAAAGTAGCGCCACTAAAACCAATTTCGATACCGCGATTAGAGTTGCAAGCCGCGGTTTTGGGTTCCCGCTTAGCAGAGTCCGTAAAACGAGAAACGGACTATAAAATTAAAAAGTCTTATTACTGGTCAGATTCGAAAACGGTATTAGCATGGATTAGGTCCGATCCGCGTACCTTTAAATCGTTTGTCGCGCACCGGCTGGCCGAGATCGAAAGTTCGACGACCCCGGCCGACTGGAGATGGGTACCAAGTGCCGAATACGTTCGGCAAATCAAAGCCCGCAAGGGCCGGCCCGGATGCATTTTTCTTGCAATCTTAAAGAAAACGGCCAATGTGGCAAAAATCTACGAGGTTGACGAAATCCTAGGCATGGGCGGAATCATAATAGACGCTTGGAGGAGCAAGAAAGGTCCCGCCCAATGCCACAAGTGTCAGAAATTTCGCCACTCTAGTGCCCACTGCCACAGGAAGCTCGCCTGTGTCCGTTGCAGTGGAGAGCATGTGGCCAGAGACTGCCCCTTGCCAGCGGACGAAGCGCCCATTTGCGCTAACTGTGGTGGCCCCCATCCGGCCAACCACACAAGATGTCCGGTCTTCATACAGGAGACAAAAAACAAGAATCCCGGGCCAGTAGCCCAGTCGGCTGTTTTCAAGCCCAAACCCCAGCCCGCGCAAACGGGCCCCTCAATTGCCCCGGCTCAAGTTCCGCCCACCGAGTCACAAGGCCAGTCTTTGATGGCCAAGGCCAATGACCCCAAGCCTCGGTCCGACACCAAGGCAAGAGGCAAGGGCAAGGGCAAAGGAAAAGGTAAGAAATCGAAGCCGTCCTCCCAGCCCCCGTCAATGCCCCAATCCCCGATTTCCGCCCGCCCGGCAATCAGTGCCGTCACCACCCCGGCCGCCGGACCGAGTGCCCCCACCAGTTTCCCCGCTACACCCAAAGCGGTGACCCTGCAGACTCCCAAGCCAAAGCGGAGGCAGTCGCAGCCCGCCCTTGACGGAAATTTCTCGCAGCTCCTAAATGAGGGCTGCGAATTTGTTAAGAAAGTGTGCAATGAGGTCCAACAAAGGGGCCCGGACTCCCAGGCCATTATGGCATTATCGGCAGCCCTCCAGCTGCTGACAACGATTCTTTCCCAATGGAGCCGTTAAGAGTACTCCATTGGAATGCGAGAGGAGTGAGAGGCAAGATAGCCCATCTCCGTCTCACACTCAGCACCCATGACATAGATGTCGCTCTTATTAATGAGACCCATTTAGCCCCCAATATCCCGGTCAAAGTGCCGGGATATCACGTCTACCGCCAGGACTATGTCTCTGACCCTCCGTCCAACGCAAAAAGAGGGCTGATGATTTGTGTGAGACGGAGGATTATTCACCAAATCCTCCCGGATACAAACACAGTATCCTTGCAATCTCTGGGCGTCGAAGTCCTGCACGAAGGGCGTCCTCTCTCCATTTTCGCAGCCTACAGGCCTCCAGCTGGCAGGCTGAACGTCGCCGACATCCACCAGCTCTTGTCGAAAGAGCCAGCTGTCATTGCCGGCGACCTGAACTCTAAGCATCCTGCCTGGAACTCTACCCGTACCTGCCCAAACGGTAGAGTTCTGCATAGGGACGCAGACGCCCGGAACTATGAGGTCCTAGGACCCGAGGTCCCCACCAGGTACCCAGAGGACGCCAGGATATCCCCGGAGGTCCTAGACATTGTTATATGCAAGGGCCTCCCGGGGGGCATCACGCAAGAGGTACTGCCAGACAGCCATCAGTCCGACCACCATCCAGTGTTGTTGCTCCTCCACGGGTCCATTACGACCCTGCCATCACTGCCCCGAAGGCCCAGAACAGACTGGGAAAGGTTTACGGAGTTCTTACAAAATAATACCCCATCCTTCCCAGTCTCTACCTCCCTAGAGGTCGACGACTTGGCAGAAGCCCTTGACTCTACCTTTCGCTCAGCCCGTGAACAAAGCGAGATTCCCGTGCCTGATAGTACCCCAAATACTAGACAGCCTCTCCCGCCGCGACTCAAGGCCCTAATTCTACGTAAGAGGGCCCTGAGGAGAGTATGGCAGGTCAATCGTTGCCCATCTATTAAAAGAGAGATCAATAGCTTGTCCGAAAGAATCAAGGCCGAACTTTCTCTCGGTAACTCGGAAAGGTGGAACCGGATTATCGACGATGCAGCGGACAGCTGGCCCTCCCTTTACAGACTCTGTCGCAGGCTGCAAAATGCCCCGCCCCCTGTTAGACCCCTTTTCCACGAAGACGGCCAGCTCAGATATAGAGCCCAAGACCGAGCCGACATCTTCGCCAGACACTTGGAGCGACAGTTTACGCCCTTTCCTTCCGTGGATGCCCGTCACACCCAACTGGTAGAGGAAAAGGTGAGGGAGTTCAAGGACTCTACATTTCCACCCACTACCACCACATTCTTCTCGCCGACTGCAGTCCGCAAAGAACTAGCCCGTCTCCCCATAAAGAAGGCCCCCGGAGTGGATGCGTTCACTAACGCCCATCTCCGCCACCTGCCACACAAAACAGTGGCCGCCGTTACCCGACTTTTCAACGGCATCATCCGCTCCGGCCACTTTCCCTCAAAGTGGAAGACGGGGCTAGTAGTGATGATCCCTAAGCCCAACAAAGACGTGAGGAGAGCCGATAGCTACCGGCCAATAACCCTCCTTCCGTCCATCTCTAAGGCGTTTGAGAAGCTGTTTTTAGCTCACCTGCTCCCTCACCTACCCATACGCTCTGAGCAATTCGGATTCCGAGCCGAACTCAGCACCACTCACCAACTCATACGGGTAATCCACGCCATCTCAGCCGCCCTAAACAAGAAGGAAGCGGCCTGCGCCGTCTTTCTAGATATGGAAAAGGCCTTTGATAGAGTCTGGCACAACGGGCTGATAGCCAAGTTGCTGGACCATGGCGTCCCTCCCCACCTGGTCAAGGTAGTTCTTTCCTCTCACGGGCCGTTCTTTTATTGTCCGCGTAGAGGAGGCACTATCCGAGCCCCACGATATACTAGCCGGAGTCCCTCAGGGAGGCTGTATCTCTCCAGACCTCTACAGCTCCTACGGAGCCGACATTCCGTGCGACCCGGCAACTCTACTTGCCCTCTACGCGGATGATACAGCGTACTTGGCCACCTCCCTCAACCGCAGGCATGCGGCAGCCAAGGTTCAACGATCCTTGAACCTTCTCCCCTCTTGGCTGCAGAAGTGGCGTTTGTCCGCCAATCCGGCCAAGACGCAGGCCATTTTGTTTCCGCCCGTAAGGAGCGAGCCATACCCCCCCCCGCTGACACTTGACGGCGCCCCAATAACGTGGTCTTGCACGGCCAAATACCTGGGAGTGACCCTGGACAGCGGGCTCTACATGCATAAACAGGCCAAGAACGTTATAGCCTCTGCAAACATGGCCCTGAGATTGTTAAGGCCCATCATGGCCTCCCCAGCCCTCCCAACCTCCACAAGGCTCTCCCTCTATAAAACTTATATCCGGTCGCGGCTGACGTACGCCGCCCCGGCATGGTACCAGCTATTGGCTCCCTCGAAAAAACTCGAGCTCCAGCGTGTCCAGAACAAGAGCCTTCGCCTCGCAGCCGGGGCCCCCCGCTACGTCAGAAACGACGTCATTGCCCGCGACCTCAGGGCGGAGAGCCTTGAGGCCTTCATTGGCCGCATGGCCACGAAACTTTTCGCCAGAGCGGACGCCTCCAGACTGGAGTCCCTCAAGAGCCTGGCCCCCTGGCACGCCCGTCCTCCTGACAGGAGACAGCTTCCAAGAGGGAATATTCCCTCAATTTGACAGGGCCTAGTCTTTGACTAGGGCCTTAGTTTTGCTATCGTTCCCAATTTTGTTTTCCCCAATTTTAATCTTGTTTTTAATCACTGTATCAAATCACTGTATTAAATCACTGTATTAATAACTTTCCACACTTTGCCCCAAATTTTGATTTCCCACCTTTCCCATTTAATTTAATTTCCTATTTCACTGTATTAAATCACTGTACTAATAATTTTCCGCATTTTGCCCCAATTTTGATTTCAAACTTCTCCCATTTAATTTTCTTTTTCACTGTATAAGTCACTAAATCACTGTATCAATAACTTTCCGCACTTTGCCCCAAACCGGCACACAGAGAATAAAAAAATAAAATTAGAGATATTATCGATAAAAGAAAAATATAAAATTAAAAAGTCTTATTACTGGTCAGATTCGAAAACGGTATTAGCATGGATTAGGTCCGATCCGCGTACCTTTAAATCGTTTGTCGCGCACCGGCTGGCCGAGATCGAAAGTTCGACGACCCCGGCCGACTGGAGATGGGTACCAAGTGCCGAAAACGTCGCGGACGATGCTACGAAATGCATTCCGGTTAATTTTAACTCTAAACATAGATGGTTTACGGGACCTAGTTTCATTTAATGCTGCCTCCCCATATAGACGAACGCACTGCCAACGCACTGCCAACGCGTTGGCCAACGCGTTGGCGGTGCGCTTGCAACGGCGTTTGTTTATAATCCACACATTGGAAGGTCGTTCAGTATGCTTTGGATCGCGCCAATGTGCGGACGGATTCAAAATGGATGTTGAGTCGCTAACAGCTGCAGCTGTATATTTATTCACAGCTTATAATCCATACTAATATTATAAATGCGAAAGTGTGTCTGTCTATCTGTCTGTCTGTCTATCTGTTACCTCTTCACGCCCAAACCACTGAACTGATTTTGCTGAAATTTGGCATGGAGATACTTTGAGTCCCGGGAAAGGACATAGGATACTTTTTATCCTGGAAACATGTACGGTTCCCGCGCGATAAACGAGTTTTGGCGCAACGGAGTTGCGGGCATTATCTAGTTACTTTATAAATGTGGACAACAAAAAGGTTTTAAAGGGTATTCTCGAATAAATAAGTAAAAAGTGAAAAAAGTAACAAACAAAGAAATCAACTCACTTTTACATATTTTATAATATTAAAATAATATAATAATTATTACCTTATAATTATAATTATTATCATGATTAATATATATTTATTATTTATTAAATATTAAATTTATTTTGTCTTTATTATATTTATTGTTAATAGTAAATAAGTATAAAAATATTTTTTTTAGCACGTCTTTTGATATGATTTTTTTGTTGCACAGGCAGATTTACTCTGATAGTTAACTCAATAAATTTAAATGTTTACTCGATACTTATATTATTGGCTATATCGTCAAGTTAGATGTTAATTCGCCACAAGAAGGAAACGTGCACTCTTCAGCGCTGCTCCGGGCGAACTGATCGCGCGGCCTATGTGCGGATGGAACGCAAGCCTTGCGACAAATTTCCTTTGATCATTCCGACACCGCGCGGCAAGCTCGCAAACGCGTTGGCCAACGTCTAAATACCAGGGATCGGAATTCTTCAAATCGGAATTTTTCAAACCGGTTTGGGGTCAATGACCGGAACCGATTGGATTCCGGTTTTAGGTTTAGGTTACCGGTTAAAACCGTATCGATCGAATGAAACCGGTTTTCTCTGAAACCGGTTTGGTAGAACGAAATTAACCGGTTAATTTGAGAAACAATGTCATCTTTTGAATATTTACATGCACCAACGAAGTTGTTGCTTGTCTGTAATTGAACAAGGACAGAAGGATAATGTGTTTTGTACTATTTGTAGGCGTCATGCAAATCTGTCAATTCAGTACAAATTAAGAAATGCATCTAGGTGTCGCGTTGCGGTCTGAATTGACCCAAATGGGACGAAACGGCATCGACATGTAAAACATTCCCGACTTGTTCTAAATGCGGCGTAATCACGTAGGACGAATCGGGAGCGACTCATTTAATTATGTACCGTGATTTATTACTAACTCTTACCTGCGACTTCGCTCGCGTTAAGGAGTAATGTTGATATTTGTTGACATTTTTGTTTTGTAACTTTTTAAAATTAAAAGTAAACTATGTTACTTGAACTATTAAATGCAGGTTCCATGAAATAATACGTCATGTACTGTTTTATTAGCTATATTTTTATTTCAGTTAAAGAAAACTCTGCGACAATAAGAAAATATGACAGCATTTTGAACAATGAACAATCTAAGAGTTATTTAATATTTTAAAATAATTATAGCAGTAATAATTTAAACAACAACGAAGATTGTAATGAAAATGATAAATTTTCAGCAGCTAATGATAACTGTATTTTAATAAAAAGATAAAACCGAATTCAAAATTGTACGTAATTGAGAATTAAAACTCCCTATCTCCAAAACTACTGAACCGATTTTGATGAAACTTGCACCATTCCCTAAGTTGAACAATATCTGGTACAATAAAAAAAGAATCACTTAAATCGGACTTGTAGTTCCGGAGATATGCGTGCACAAACATAAAAACATACATACATACATACATACTGTATACATACATACATACATACATGTATGCAAAAACTGGGCAGTTCTGGAAATATTACATACATACGCGTCGAATTGATAACCTCCTTTTTTTGAAGTCGGTTAAAAATGAAGACGTGGAAAATGAATCAAGTTCTGCATCTGATTTACATAATATGAAAAGTGCAGATAACGTGCAAGGCGAGGCGTGTAATGAATGTACTTTTGACAAAGAATTAGATAAAAGAAATTACTATTTTGGAAATTTATTATTTGGAGAACTTCAATTTTGACGTGTGGCTCAGTGGTGAGCACGTTGGTAGCTCAAGCCGGGGGTCGCGGGTTCGAATCCCGCCGACGGAACAAAAAGTTTTCAATGTTCCCGGTTCTGGATGTATATTATTAAATATGTGTATCATATAATAAAAATCTTAAATATATGTATAGTATAAAAGTATTAAATATATTTCCGTTGTCTGGTACCTGTAACACAAGTCCTATAGGTACTTAGCACGGGGCCAGACTGACGTGGTATGAAGCGTCCATAGATATTATTATTATTATTATAATTTTTGCCGCCTTGTATGCGATCTGAAGCATACGTTACCATATTAAAATACGTAGATTCTTATAAACAACTATATCGTAAAAGACATAATACTTAATTAACATTATTTTTTTGATTATTATTTAATAAATATACTTACAGTGAATGTTTTTAAAGTAAACTTTCATTAAGAAATAAAATATGTTAAAATCTAAATACTATTTTTAACCGACTTCAAAAAAGGAGGTTATCGATTCGACGCGTATGTATGTAATATTTCCAGAACTGCCCAGTTTTTGTATATGTTAATCTATAACAGCTTCTGAATGAATGTGCCAAATTTGAAAAGTGTATGTATGTATGTTTTTATGTTTGTGCACGCATATCTCCGGAACTACAAGTCTAATCTAAATGATTCTTTTTTAATTGTACTAGGTATTGTTCAACTTAGGGGATACTACAAGTTTCATCAAAATCGGTTCAGTAGTTTTTGAGATAGGGAATTTTAATTCTCAATTACGTACAATTTTGAAGTCGGTTTTATCTTTTTAAAAAACAGTTATTTATTATTGTTCGTTTACTTCCTAAGCCTCTCTCCTCTCATGAAGCTGCTTAAGTAGCACTGGTTTTTTCGCCACATATTCACATTTAAACTGTGACGGCCGACATACTATTATCTAACAAGTGAGGTAGTTATTAAGAGTATTCGGGCTAATGGTCCCAAAAAATTTGGTACCAATGGGACGAATTACTAGATTACATTAAAATAAATAGATGACTAGAAAACATTCAAATAAAATTAAAGTAGGTTTTTTTTCTATAAACTAATATCACAGGTTTTATTATAAAAAAAACTTAGGTGTACCTTCTAATTGTGAACTTATAGTTCATAACACAATTTACTAAGTTTAAAAATATTATAATTGCCAGTAGGTCACCAAAATAATACGTGTCCAGGCTGCACTGGTCCACGACGGCCGAGCAGGTCGTGGACTACATCAGGAGCAAGGCCCACTTCGTCCTGAGGGTCGAGCGTTTGGAGTCCCGCCACAAAGTCAATTTCAGCTCCTTTTTGGTGAGGGTCCCGACGCATCATTTACCGACCTTAGAGAAGGAGGAGTTCTGGCCGATTGGAGTCGTCTACAGGAGGTTCCGAGGACGACTTCCGAACACGTCGCGCCCCACGTGGCAGACAATACGTGTTTAGTGTTTTAGTGTTAGTGTTAGTTTTAGTATAAATGTTATGTATGTTAGTCTATAAGGTATATATAATATGGGCCAAGATGCCTGATTTAAATAAAATACTAATAAAATAATTTTCTCATTTTCAATAATATTATAATTTTTTAACAAAAATAATCCTATGTTACATTAAGTAATTGCTGTGGTTATAATTTATATAAAAATATATAATAACAAATAAAGTATTAAAATTTAAAAATACCTGAAATCAGTCTAAAGTGTAGTCGCATTCGTAAAAACTATTTATAAAATTATAACCTTATGTAAAGTCTTACGAGACTTTAACAGTAATTAACGTTAGTTTAAATACTTTAATTATCTCAGGTCATTCGTCCCATTGGGACCAAAATTTTTGGGGACCAATAGCCCAAGTATTCGTTATTAAATGGCGGCAATGATCCGACTGGGGCATAAATTTAAGGAAATTATTTGGAATACAAATAATTATTTCTAACAATCATTACATCATCTATTATGGAGTCTTACAAACGCATTCTTAAATTGTTGAGTACAAATTTTAATAGAAAAAAAGCCTCTCGACGGTGACACTTGTTAGTGGGATAGCTAAAACAACTTTTGCCAACGAAAAAAAATACCGATCCATATTTATTTTATATATAAAAATGGATTTTCAAATGTGTTAGTCGCGCTAAAGCTCAAAAACGGCTGAACGGATTGGGCTCATTTTAGTCTTAAAATATTCGTAGAAGTCCAGGGAAGGTTTTAAAGTGACACGAAGTTCACCGGTACAGCTAGTATAATATATACACACCGGCAAAATTAGCGGAACATAACAAAATTTTCAATTTTTTTGAAAATTGTTCAATGTTTTTTATATAATTATTCATTTATTTATTAATTGATTATTAAAAAATAAATTTAATATAAATTTAGGGCATAAAAACGTGAAAAATAGAAAAAAATCGGCAAAAATCGAAAATTAAGAAAATCTTTGAAATTTCAGTACTAAGTTTTTAAGTTAAATGGGCATTGTCCAAAAAAAATCACATGTACTTTTTATATTTTTTTTCGTTAAAATAGGGTATTTTAAGAATATAAATTAAATAATTTTGAAATTCATTGGCTAGTTTTTTCTCAATAAATTTTTAAAGTTTCGCTCTGACGTCATCATCGGCGCCGAATTGACCTCTGGAGTATGTTTTTTTTCCTTCCAATCTTATTTATAATGGCTGGTTCGTCAAATGCAAGTTATCATTATGTGAAAGCTGATACAAGAAGCTTACCAAAAGTTCGAAACGTAATGTTGGGCGAATTTATTACTAATTTAACGCCATTGAAGGTCAAACTAAGGTTAAACATACTTGTTCAAAAATATAAGTAACTAATGAGTATTTTTTTTGTTTATATACAGAAAAACGATCACTGACCTTATTCCTCGAAATGTTTTTGTAATAAGCGAAATTTAAAAAAAATGGACAATCCCCATTCTCCATTTATATTAAAGAAATGCAATGTTAAAAGCGTGTAATGTCTTCTATGGATTTCAAGAGGGCCTGGATACGCCATTCCATGCTTGCATTTTGATTGTCAATCATTCCCTGTGGGATATTCTCCTACTCCTCCAGTAGCGCCAACTCGAGCTCCTGGACACATTTTGGACCTTTTATTTTAAACTCGTACCGTTCACCCATTGATGTGCCACACGTCTTCAATCGGATCCACATCCGTAGACCGTGCTGGTCTCTCCACCTGGGCTACGCCAGCATCATTAAGGTAACAATGCCCGATTTTTGTACTCTATGGACGCGCATAAAATTGAAGTTACTACCTAAAACTGTGTAAAAGGCACATCATGCAGTTCCAGGATGTCTGTGCTATAGCCTTGTACTATCAAAGTACCATCATCAATAATCATCAGCTCCGTGCGAGCTCCAAATCATGTGCCACCCCAAACCATTACGAAGCCTGCATCATAGGCCACTGTTTCCGATAAGTCTGATGGTCTATAGCGTTCCTTACGATTTATCCACATTATTTATCGCCTATCAACAAAATTTACACAGAATTTGCTCCTATCACTGTACAGCTCAAGATTTCACTCACTTGTCTAATTTTGATGGTCACGCGCAAATCTTAGCCTGGCTCTTCGGTGTCCTGTCTCAAGTTCTGGTGCCCTTGCTGGCACTTTTGAGTTTAATTTAACTTCTTTAAGTCTTCTTCTTACTGTACAATCACGTACACGTACATCTCGGACCTGATCCGACAGGTTTCGTGTCTGCATAGCAGTTTGAGGTCGATTTCTTAAGGTTTGTTTCCTTACTAAACGGTCATCCTGAACCATTGTCACCCGATATCTGTCTTGTTCTCGTCTCCGAACGTAAGATCCAGTCTCTCTGTACCGTTGAAAGTTACAATGGACCACGGAAGCCGACACACCTAAGGCCTGACTGACCGAACGGTACGTGTGACCTTTCTCTATCATGGTTACAGCTCTAGCCGTCGTAGATGCTAGGAAATCACTAATTTTGTATCTAAGCAATGTGTTCTTCCAAAAACCAAACAATCAAATGAGCTTAGCATACCTTGCACCCCGCTAAAAAGCCATTCTTATCAGGAACACTTACATCGTCAATCATTGAAAAACACTTATTAGGGCATAATTGCTATAAAAACCTGTCAATTTGCCAGTTTTGTTCAATATTTTATTTCTTAAATGAGCTTAGAAACTATAAAAAAGGATTTCACACAGCCCGACCCACTTGAGTTCAAGTTGTAGCCCTTTTTACCTATGTTCCTCTAATTTTGCCGGTGTGTGTAAATATGGATCGGTATTTTTTTTCGTCTCCCAATATTTAAGTATATTAGAATCTAATGGAAACTTACATATTGGTTCTTGCAAAAACTCAACCAATTTAAAAATCAATTCAGTCTCTAACGAGGCATTAGAAACTTGCGGTCTGTTATTGTCAGATGTAAATTGTTGTCGGAGATAATTATATTTATTCGGAGATAAAAAAACCAACACTCGCGGCGAAGGACGAACGAAGTAATTATAGTAAACAAACCCCGCGCATGCGAGAATCGAGATGGAGAAGAAAGGTGCGCGTGCGACGAGATGGGAGATAGTGCGGAGCGGCAACAGCGCGGCGATGCAAAGGTGCGAGCCGCACGCCCCGCTCAAACCGGTTTATTTCGGTTTGTGAGAGCTTAAATTTTTTTTTCTATCTATTTACCGGTTTTATGGATGAACGAAATTATATCGGTTTATCGAACGAAATTAACCGGTTTTGCTAAACCGGTTCCGATCCCTGCTAAATACCTACCGCGAACGCGCGAACGCCTGTTCTACACATTGGGCCAACGCGTTCGCCTATTTGTAGTGCCGACATTAGACGACCCCGCGACATGGCCGTGCGAAAAGCAGGTCGCGGCTCCCTTACCCCCTTCAGGGGAGGAGAGAATTATCAAATAGGTTCACGTCTGTGTAAACCGTATAGATTACGATTATTTGCCTAAAATTGATAGGTTTTCAAAGTATAAGCGCCTGGTACGCGCTGCTGCCACCGTCTTGCTCTCAGCTGAGGCATTTAAAGCCAAATTGCTCAAGAGAAAAGTAAACACAGAAGTATCTCCTGATCACATCAGACTAGCAGAATTGCTGCTCATCAAGAGAAGTCAGAGCATCTCATTCGCGGACGATATAAAGACTATAGAGGCTGGGCAGCGACCACCGAAGAGGTCCCCCTTTCATAAGCTTGCTGTAAAACTCGACCGCAGCGGGATACTATACCTTGACAGCAGAGTTAAGGAAGAATACAATCTGCCCGTCTTACATGCAAAGGAAGAATTTACCCGGCTGTTAGTGCATCACACGCACGCAGTCTTCAACCACGGTAATCACCAGACCGTGATGAACAAGCTCCGACAGCGCTACCACATAATTGGACTACGCAGCATCCTTCGCTATATATGCAACAAGTGTCAGTGGTGTAGAACCTACAGGGGAACTCCTTCTAAAATTCCCCTGGGTGACTTGCCTCCAGAAAGACTGGCCCACAATCAGCCGCCTTTTACAGCCACGGCGGTCGACTACTTCGGCCCAATGTACGTCACGGTTGGGCGAAGACAAGAGAAGCGGTGGGGCGCACTTTACACGTGCCTCACCACTCGAGCCGTACATCTGGAGCTGGTGCCTTCCCTATCTGCATCCTCCATGATCATGAGCCTGCGCCGAATGATGGCCCGCCGCGGCACTCCGACGGTCATATATAGCGACAACGGAACCAACTTCGTGGGCGCCGAGAAAGTAGTAACGGAAGCTCTTCGACAAAATGACGACGCGATGAAAGTCTTCGCCTCTGAAAAACAGATTACTTGGAAGAGAATACCCCCTGGGGCCCCAAACATGGGCGGCGCCTGGGAGAGACTGGTCAGATCTGTGAAGACGGCGTTACGAGTAACCTTACGTGAAAAAACGCCCCCCGATGAAGTGCTGCACACCTTATTGCTTGAAGCAGAGCACGTTATAAATACGAGGCCGTTAACCCCAGTGAATCCCGACCTTAACGATGAATCACTGACCCCAAACCACTTTCTGATTGGGAGGTCAAGCGGGATGATTCCTTTCGGCTCGTACAAAGACTATACAGCAGACAGTCGCTCGTGGAAAGCTGCACAGAAGTTGGCCGAAGCGTTCTGGGCTCGATGGGTAACAGAGTACAAACCCCAATTGATGCCTCGGCTCGGCAACCAGCAGCACAGCAACCTTAACCCTGGAGACATCGTGTTAATATGCGACGGAACGATGCCCCGAGGAATATGGCCTAGAGGAGAAATAATGAAAACTTTCCCAGGCCCAGACGGGCGAGTTAGAGTGGCGGAAGTCCGAACAGCCACCGGACTGATTCGTCGCCCAGCCTCTCGTCTGATCCTCCTTAGCCAGGAATAAAACGTTTCGGTGCTTGCGCACGAGGGGGAGACTGTAAATAATAGCTTAAGTTTTATTCCCTTTGTTTAACAATTTTATATTTCAAGTAATTTCTTATTAGAATAAGTTATACTGTTGTCTTAATTTTATGTTATTGCTGTCCTTTTCGCACAGAATTGTATTGTGTTTCACACAATTAATATTGTTGTCTCTTTCTAGCATAAGTATAGTGTGTCTCACGCAAATGTTATTGCTGTCTCTTTCATTTTACAATTCTATTTACGTTTTTTATTGTTAATTAGTCTTATAAGAATGTTTATTTACCATTTTATTAGCTTATAAGACTGTCCTTTAATGCCATTGTATAAATTTGTATTTCTTGAATAAACGGACTGCGTATACCCGGCAACAAACTGATAGAACCCTACAGGTTCTAACAGTACAAATTTCATATATAAACACGCACTTTCTCAGTGCACACACACTAAATACCCTGGGGCAGGACTGCCAAATATCTGGGTGTCCTCATCGACCGACGTCTCTCCATGGCAGCCCAGTGCCAAGCTGCGGTAGCAGGAGCCAAGGCAGCAGTAGCCCAACTGTATCCGGCCTACTCGTCCCCGCAGATCTCTCTGAACATGCGCATTGCGCTTGAAGTAACTAGGGCCTAGAAGCTACCTAGCTACTATAAAACTTGTGTTCGCAGCCGCCTCACGTACGCGGCACCTGCGTGGCACCAAAAGCGGAAGTTACAGAGAGTACAGAATAAGGTGCTACGCCGAATCGCCGGAGCGCCGTGGTACGTGAGAAACGAATCCATAGCAAGAGATCTGCGCGTGGAGAGCGTTGAGGCGTTCGTCGCGCGACTCTCCAAGAACCTCTTCGCGCGAGCGGACGTCTCGCGCCTGCCCGAGCTGGCTGACCTGGCGCCGTGGCATGCACGGCCGCCGGACAGACACCGGCTTCCCCGAGATGCTGTCCTTGAGGACACCGCGGACCCCCCGCCCCCCCACCAAAGAAGAGGAGGAGATCGCACCGCGGCACCCAGCCGGGGTGCCCACTAACATCGTGGGATCGTTCGTTCGTTCGCTCGTTCTCCCCCCCTTCCTTTTACTCTCAGTCGTCTTTTCCGCCTGGGGCCTGACGGCCGCGACAGCTCTATTGCCGTAACCGTCGACCCCATGGCGCCACTTCCCCCCGTCCGCCAATAATAAAAAAGGCCGGGGTTCGGAAGCTCTCCCCCTTTTCCAAATTTCCTTGTAACTTCCCCCCGTCCGCTAATAATAAAAAAGGCCGGGGTTGGAAGTAGTTTTTCCCCCTCACCCATTTCCCAGGTCGCTTGGTCCGCAGGCGTGGTAGTATGGTGAGTGCGGGAGATACACGTTCCCCTGGTCCCGGCCCGGGGCCCGCACGCACCATTGTAAACCTGCCGCGTCTGATGTTCGATTGTGGCCTGGTCAGGCGATGAAGGGTCGGTTTGCTTTTGTTTCCACGGTTTTCCCCGCGTTCTGCCGCGGGGGTTTTTCCTAAAACTTCACGGTATCACTGTACTCACTGTATTTTCCCATGTAGAGGGGCAAAGCCCCTGACCATGGTTTCCCACCCGGGGCCCCTAGCGGAGCTCTGGTGTGTGGGAAGTTTTGCACACACACTCGACATTCGACCACCGCAGATGCCTGGGCAACTCCTGCCCCCCACCAACACTCCACCGTGACTGCAGTAACAAATTTACCTGGTGTTTCTCTTCTCTCCGACCTGCACCCTGCTTCCTCAAGACTGGATCTGCAAAAGTTACAGTCCACTCAGCCAGTATACCCCGTGACGACTACAGCCCTGCTGAATTGCTGTGTCGTCAATAAAGCTTCTTGAACAAATTTTACATTATGTGGTGAAACTTGACGTGCTAAATATCGAATTTGAGTTATGTCACGAGGGTTCTTAAAATAAATAATATAACTCGAATTTAGAGAAATATCTCTTTGACCTTTTCCCTGATGAAAAAGATTTTGAGTTATATAAAATACACTTAAATTTCTATGGTGACTACCTTTTGTAAATATATCTACAATCCGACCATCAGATTCTCTCATGAGATCATATTCTATTATAATCAAATTAGCCTCTTTACCATCAAACATGTTTAAGTCAGGTAATCCTTGAAAGTAGTTAACATTTTTTAAATTGTATAATGGTTGCATTTCATCAAAACACCATGTTACTTGAGCAAAAGATGCGTTACATATTTCTTCCATATTATTAATAAATTTTGTAACAAAATTTGATTTTCCACAACCACTAGGTCCCGCAACTATTGCAGTGAATGGATGAATAAAATGTTTCATTTCTTTCTTTACGTGTGTATTAGACGGAATACAAGAAAACAATGAAATTTTTTCGTTTTTAAAACTGTTTTATTAGTTCTTAAATTAAACATTACATTAATATTTTATAAAAAAACACGTTTTATAATTTTCTAAAAGGTTTTTTGAAAATAATGAAAAAAGCTTTAATAAATTTGAAATATATTATACTTATTCAAAAAACACGGTTTGTAATTTTCTAAAAAGTTTTGAAAATTTTATTTAATTTGAAATATATTATATTCAAAAACACGTTTTGTAATTTTCTAAAAAGTTTTTGAAAATAATGAAAAAAGCTTTAATGAAATATTATATTATTCAAATTTTAATTTGAAACTCATTTAAGAAACATAATTTAAAACTTAATGTTTTTAAGAAAATCTTGATTAAATATTATATAATTTTACAATGTTGTAATATAATGAAACTTTAAAAATTAAACATTCAGTACAATATTATACGTATAAAAGTATAATATTAAAGTATGGCTACTCGAAACAAAATATTACAATCTAGTATGTAAGAAAAGAAAAAAATCATTAGTATAAAATTATGTCATAACAAAGTACGTTTTACAGTTAATAACAAGAAAATAAATTAATCTTATTGACCTAGCTTAAAAATACAGTTTCACGTTACAATGACAAATCACATACGAATACAATATTCTTAGAAGGTTTTATTCCACTTAATTTTTCTCAATTTATAATGACCCTGAGTTAAAGTGAAGATCATTGAACAAAATAAATATTTTAGTATCATTGTATGATAAACATGTTTTATTTATTTTTGAGTGAAAATTCAAACATAGAAATGTTTGATTGATATGAATCTCAACATTGACCATAATCATTTTTATCAAACAAAAAAAAAACACGATTTATAAGAGAAGTTGTCATTGCAGTGGGGTTGAGGTGGTAGCTTTCGGTATGTGGTTGAAGGCCAACGTTGATAGAATTCAAAGATGATAAATGTAAATGTGTAGGTAACTATAAGGATTAAGAAAATACATTTTTGTACTCTATAATAAAGGAACATAATATATTATACTATACGATTAAGAATATAATTAGTTATAGAATTATGATGTGTTTTTTTTTTGTTAAAGGAAAACTTAATAAATATAATTGAGTATACTTTTTTAAATTTAAAAATGATATTAGGTTTTACAATTGTGCACGACAGACAATAAATAGTGCATATAGAACAATAGTGAATGGACTGTATCGTGAAAAAGTGTATGGGCAATAATAGTGCGTGAATATAGTGAAAATAGTGCCTTGTAAATTAATGGGTCTTAAACCTATGTGGTAGTGCCGAATTCCGTAACGGAAAAAGTAAGGGAGATAGTGTACATCTCGAGTGGGCTATCCTTGTCCCAGACAAGGAATACCCGCTCGATAGGGACAACCAGAGACGACCGTTATATCGGGGGGCGGCGAGGTAGTATAAATATAGGTGAGGATCGTCCTGGCTCTCACCCGCGCAACTCGTGTCTTCGTGCTCCGAGCGTCGAGGCGTACCTCCGTTCGTTGTAGCCGTCCCGCGTGTTGTGCGAACGTGTCGATCCGTCCAAGTGTGCCCTGGATGCAGTGTTGTACCCTGGATGCAGTGTTGTTACCTTGGATCACAGTGACAGGCCTAATAAGCCCCTATAGCGGTCGATATATCCCCCTACTATTTCCTGAGGAACAGTAGGAGGATTATCCTTTGCTGGGAGCTGTCCTGTCCCTGATCTCCCGCTGGAAGTTCCCTTCTGGCGTCGGATCACGGAGAGTCAGCTACCCTGAGTGTGTGTGTCGCCTTGGCGAAGTGTGTACACCCAGTGAGTGACCACGGGACCAGTACGTAAGTACGTGCCTAGTATCATAGACCAGTGTTGGCTAAACAGCCATGTGAAGTGATAGTGACACTTAGTGCTACCTCTTATTATGGCTGAACGCGAACCGCGGCCTATGAGCCGCGACCCGCGCGGCCGCTCCCGCGACGCCTCAGGGTCGTCGTCCCGGAGCACGACCTCTTCGAGGTCCAGCTCCCGTTCGGCCCCTGAGCGCGCGCACCGCTCCATTGCCGCCGAATCCAGCAGCGGCGGCGCGGATACCGCCCACGGCCGGCAACCGTCGGCATTACCGAGGGGTAGTGATGCTACACCCTCGCCCCAATGCCCGACGATGTCCCGCCGTGAGTCCGAGGTCCCGCCCCGCCCTGCCGACCAGGATTCGACGTCGTCCGAGCGCTCCCAGCGCCCGACTGCCGAGAGAAGCGGCTCCCGCCACCCTCCGGCTCACCCCGCGCGACGTGATGTCGCCACCGCGGGCCCGTCCCGCGCCCCTGACGGCGTATCCCGCCCCTCGCCGGCCTCGCCGCCGCGAGACCCCCGCATAAATGTCGCGCAGGCCCCGCCGCGTGACCCCCGCCTCGCGCAAGCGACTCAACACTCTCACTCATGTAGAGGAGCCCAGCCCCTGGTCATGTTTCCCCACCCAGGCTCATAACTAGAGCCAGGTGTGAGAAGACATAAGCCAGTATAAATATAGGAAAAATAGATTTTTGCATTGGGGATTAGCTCGGCTGTCGTGTGGTGCGGACGTATTTTTGGTTGCATGCGATCGAAAACATTTACGCCCATACACTCCTTGTGAAAACGTTCATGCGATTCGTATGTGCGCTATCCTGCTTACGTTCGGACCCCGCTCCTTTTATTCGCGTAGCGTTTGTGTTGTTCCTGCTTCTTCATTGAGTAAGTTACTACCGCTGTGTGCGGCTCGACAAAGCTCCAGAGATCAGTCGTACCATACGGTGTAACTAAGAACCAGGAAGCAACCATCACTACCCACCGATCACTTTCTCGCTTCTTTGAAACGGGTGCTGCATCCGTCCGGCGCCTCGCCCCAAACCATACTCCGACGTACCGAGTTCCAATTAGGTACTGTCATAGGGGTCGCGTAACACAGCCGTCCACTAGCGGATCATATTCAGTGTACCAATTATGAATCCCTAGGAGCTGTACCCTCAGTGTACAACCCATTGAGACGCTATGGACAGTAGCCCCGCTGCTCCGGCCGAGGACAAGCCTAGGGCGGAACGGCACAGAACTCAATCTGCGTCGTCCACCGGCAGCGACTCCTCCGCCTCGAGCTTCCACCGAGCTGCTACCCAGCAGCCGTACCATCCTTTGGCCGGAGTAACATATTCTCCAACGGCCGCCCACGTAAGTCGCACAGACGTCGGTAGCGTGGACGCACTTCGAAGCGAGGGTTCGTCGGCATCGAGAGGCGGGGACTATGTCGTCGTCCCCCCCCCGGATGTCCCCCGACGCCCCTCGCAGGCGATGTCCTATCTCCCTCGCACCGCAACAGCGCAACATCGGACCATACTAGAGTCACGTTGCAGGCGATTAAGGCCCAATTGACTCCCGAACAGTGATGCCAGGTCTCCCGATTTTCCGGGAGTTCTCCCGATTTTAGTAAATGTCTCCCGATATCCCGGATCCTCAGTCAAACCTCCCGATTTTTTCCACATCTTGAACAGTTACTAAAAAACACTGCGTCTAAGTGCGTGAAACGAAATAACCTACACAAGTTGCAATACTCAACAAAAGTAATAAGTTTGTAAAGTATGTAGCGTAAAGTATGCCTTGACAGAATGGAATAAAGTTGAAATTAAATAGCAAAACTTTGGAATTCAGATAACACCAGACAAACCGGTATTTCTCATTATTATACGATCAAATTAGGAGACATAGTTCAGTCTAGTAATTGTAAGGATAAGTAAGGTATTTTAAATGAACAGCATTAGATTGCGTCATGTGAAGTGAGCAAAGTTTTGTTCGCTTGCATTTGCAACCACTTTGCTTTTGTGATTTTGTTGTCTCGGACTAAATATCATTGTTTTTAAGTATTTTAAACAAGTTTTTAAGCTGTAATTGTCAGAATTTAGAATGTCTAGTTCTGAGAGCGATATAGAGGTGCAAAATACACCCCCAAAGAAAAAGAAATACAGTGTCAGCTATAAGCCGGATTGGGAAAAAGATGATCTGTTTGAGGGATGGTTATCAAAAAGTAATAAAGGTAAGCGATATAAAAGCCTTTCTTAGATGCTGATAAAAACTTATTGATTACAAAAACCTATTCATTCGTATTAGCCGTGTTCGTTTCATTTTTCAACTACGCGGCTTTTTTCGCAATTTGACAGCTGACTGTCAACTTCATAATGTACTTGGCGCGGCGGCTAGCTTCTTGATGGCGTGGGCGGCCTAATAAAATGTTGCCAGTTTAAAATAGTATTCTTAAAGTACGGCAGTTTTGTCGTCTTGAGAAATTAACGCATTTTTGTTGGAATATTTAGGCTATATTAAAAAATATACTTTTCAGGTCCAGATTTCGCTTATTGTAAAGTGTGCTCTTGCGATATAAATATAACGAGAGGGGGTAAAAATGATATTAAAAGACATAAAGAGACAAAAAAACATGAAAGCAATAAGCTGAAAATTCGAGGTCAACAGAGTCTAGACCAGATGATAACAAAAAAATCTACATCGTTAGAAAAACTAGTTAAACAGTCAGAAATTAGAATTGCCTCATTCATAGTTGAACATAATATTCCGATCAATGTGATGGAACATTTCCCAGATTTAATAAGAGCAGTATGCCCAGATTCTGAAGTCGCAAAAAAGATTACCTGTGGACGTACTAAAACAACAAAAATTATTTCGGAGGTGTTGGGAAGAAGTGACGTTGACATCATGGTTGAAGCAATGCAGACAAATAAATTTTCATTAACAGCTGATGAAAGTACTGATAAAAGTACGAAAAAGCATTTGGCTGTAATTGTGAGGATTGCTCGAAGTAATCTGAAGGTAAATATTATGTTTATAATGTAAAGTTTACATTTCAAATATGTTACTTTTGTATACTTACTTATTAAACCATATTGTTTTTCAGGTGGAAGATTATTTCTTCGAATTATTTGAAATTCTTGAAGGTAACGCCGAAAAATTGCATGAAATAATTACAAAAAAAATGACTGAATTGGGGATTCCATATAAAAAAAATATGATAGGGCTGGCCGCAGATGGTGCCAACGTAATGATGGGAAAGAACAATTCTCTTGCCACGAAGTTCAAACAAGACATACCACACCTTTTCGTTATGAAATGTGTATGCCATTCTGTACATCTTGTAGCGTCTAACGCTTGCTTAAAATTGCCTCGAGAACCCGAAGATCTAGCACGGGATGTGTATAACTATTTGAATGGTAGCCCAAAACGTACCGGCTTGTTGAACGAATTCCAGGATTTTTTGGAACTAAAACCACACAAATTGCTGCAACCTTCCCAAACAAGGTGGCTCTCTTTAGAGGCAGTAGTAAAGAGGCTGCTAGAACAATACGAAGCCTTAAAGTTGTACTTTAGAGACGCTATTTTCAGTGACCGTATTAAAGCTGCAGAAAACATATTGAAAATGATAGAAAATCCAGTGAACAAGCTATATCTGCAATTTATGGCGTATGCCTTAGGTATATTCAACGAACTAAACAGAACCATGCAATCAGAAAATACAAATGTACACATAATTTACAACAGGGTCATGACCGTAATGTACACAATTTTGGGATGTTATGTGAAAGATGAATACATTTCAAGAAATGATCACAAAAACATCGACTATAAAAATCCTAGAAAGTACATGGATATAAAAAATTGGTATTTAGGCGCTGAAGTAGGGGCGACATTATCTTCACCAACATTAACAATCAGTCCCGAAGAGATAAAGAATTCAAGTTCCGCTGTTTGGAGTTTTACATTGAGGCAATTAAACAACTATTACAGCGATTTCCGTTTGAAGACGATATGGAAATTTAAAAAAAAATGGAGTTTATGGATCCAAAAAAAGTTTGTAGTGGCAAAATACTATCCATCGCCGACATATTGGGAAGGTTCCCAAATATAGCTCCTTCAAATGTTATCCAACAGATTGACACCGAATGGCGGCTTCTTCGGAATACGAAGTTAAACACTGAAGATGAAAATTTAGAAGTAGGAGCTTTCTGGAAAAAGATAGCCCAGATGCATTTGGGTGATGGCAGCAAAATGTTTCCAAATTTAACTTCAACAGTTTTTAGTTTTATGTGCTTGCCACACTCAAGTGCATCTGTGGAAAGGCTGTTTTCCCAAATAAATTTAACGAAAACAAAGTTACGGAACCAACTCTCTACCTCGGTAATATCGGGAGTCCTGCATACCAAAAACATTTTGAAAAATTCTAATTGCTTCAGTTTCGAAATTAAAGACCAAATTTTACAGAAACATAATAAAAATATGTATTAAAAATCTCCCGATTTTTTTTGTAATCTTCCCTTATGACTCCCGGATTTTTATAGGTATACTTCCCGGAAAATAAAATTTGTATCTGGCAACACTGCTCCCGAAGCCTACTACCAAGTGCTGAATATATATCAGGCACAAGGCCTCCTTCCTAGAGACCCGCGCGGACGCAGAGATTCTCTAAAAAGGCCTCGCATTGAGGACCCGGAAATTCTTCCCCCGCAAAAGCGGAACGACAAGGGCGGCCCAGCCCCTGCCCAGCCACTTCCTACTAGCTATGCAGCAGTAGCCTAGGCCCAGCCGCAGTCCTCCCAGCCTATGGACACGGCTGACGTCACAGCAGCCACCGGCACGGCGGGCCAAAAGCCCAAGCCGAAGCCGCGATACCCACCATTAATTGTGGAACACCTCCCAAATTGGACCCAGCATTTTTCCGCCCTAAAGGACATCTTAGGACGTAACCCAAATGGCCGCCCCTTTGGGAAAGGCATTCGCTTCTCCCCTGCGGACGAAGACGAGTACAGAAAAATAGAAAAGTATTTAACACAAATTGAGGCCACGGAAAACATATCGTGGTTTTGCTACTCACTTCCTGCAGAACGCAGCTTTAAGGTCGCTATCCGCGGCCTCCCTGCCAACACCCAGCCGGACGATATTACGGAGGACCTCGCACTACAGGGGTTCACTGCCGAATACGTCCGGCAAATCAAAGCCCGCAAAGGCCGACCCGGTTGCATTTTTCTCGCAATCCTGAAGAAAACGGCCAATGTGGCAAAGATCTATGAGGTTGATGAAATTCTAGGCATGGGCGGAATCATAATAGACGCTTGGAGGAGCAAGAAAGGTCCCGCCCAATGCCATAAATGCCAGAAATTCCGCCATTCCAGTGCCCACTGCCACCGAAAACTCGCTTGTGTCCGGTGCAGCGGAGAGCATGTGGCCAGAGACTGCCCCTTGCCAGCGGACGAAGCACCCATATGCGCTAACTGTGGTGGCCCCCATCCGGCCAACCACACAAGGTGCCCGGTCTTTATCCAGGAGTCCAAAAATAAGAATCCCGGGCCAGTAGCCCAGTCGGCTGTTTTTAAGCCCAAGCCCCAGCCCGCGCAAACGGGCCCCTCAATTGCCCCGGCCCAAGTTCCGCCCACCGAGTCCCAAGGCCAATCTTTGATGGCCAAGGCCAACGACCCTAAGCCTCGGTCCAATACCAAGGCTAGAGGTAAGGGCAAGGGAAAAGGCAAAAAATCAAAGCCTTCCTCCCAGCCCCCATCAATGCCCCAAACCCCAATATCCGCCCGCCCGGTAATCAGTGCCGTCATTACCCCGGCCGCCGGACCGAGTGCCCCCACCAGTTTCAGAGTGTAAATGGGTGCGCTCGCCTCGTCTCGCGTGTCTCGGACCCTCTCGATCCGTTGTCGGTATTTTGCGCCCGAGACAAGGGGTCTCGCGAGGAAAACGAGCGCACTACTGTACACTCTCGCGTCTTTCAGTACTAGTCCCGCCGTTGGACAGTGTAGAACAGAAAAATAATATACTAATCAAATACCCAAAAACAGCTGTGTAGTGTGCACATAATGTTTCATTTTTTTAAATTAAACTTTATTTAAACCAAACTTTAAAGCTTATTTAGCCCCTACTTAGCCCCCATTACACAACTTTAGCTTTACCCATAAACTATTTATCATTGGTAGGTTTAAGGTTACGTCACTACATAGATAAAGTACTGAGTAGTGAGTTGTTCTAATAACATTATTATAACAATCGAAAGAATCGAAAACCACCTGGTACCACCTCTTATAGAAAGACTTATGAGCAAGCGATAGCGCGATGTAGGCAACTCTTAGCGCCATCTGTTATGAATTTTTTAAACTAACTTAATTTGAACAAATTTACGCATTTTCACCCCCTTATAACCCCTTTTACCAGTTAAAAAGTAGCTATGTCATTTCTCAGGCTTTAGACTATCTGTGTACAAAATTTCATTACAATCGGTTCAGTAGTTTTGGCGTGAAAGCGAGACAGACAGACAGATAGACAGAGATACTTTCGCATTTATAATATTAGTATAGATCACAAAATTTTTGAAGACAGTAAATTGAAGAATAAACTAATATAAATGTATGCCAGCAAATCTTTATTTAATATTTTACATTTTTACTGCTGATTGTCAAAGTATTAATAATTATTTAGCCCTAATTGATGTATGGCATACTTTATACCTGTGACTTAATGTTTGTGCCATAGTTTTTACTTTTGCCATTCCTTTTTTTTTGACTCGCTATGTCGAGGTGAGGCTGATTGTTCTTTGCAATTTAAGTTAATTTTCTAAGTTACTGGAAAATCCCTCAAAGAATTTTGTTACCATTTAGTTGACCAGACCAGACCACTCGGCAAATGCGTAAGGTTGCTTTGGCCCGAAATAAATGATTTATGAGTTCGCATACCTACCTACCCGCGCCGCAGTCTTCGCAACTTCATAATAATATGAAGAATTGCGAATGCGGCGACTGCGGTGCGTTCGGTGCGGCCCAAATCTGCGTTCACCTGCGCCCCAATGACACAATTTTTGCCATAAACTATTTATCATTGATAGGTTTAAGGTTACGTCACTGCATAGATAAAGTACTGAGTTATTTAATGACGTAAAAGAGTATATAATAACAATCGAAAATATAATATAAGACGATACCATCTCTTATAGAAAGACGTTTGTGTAAGCAATAGCGCGATGTAGGAGATGCACAGCGCCATCTATTATGAATTTTTGGAACTAACTTAATTTGAACAAATTTGCGCATTTTCACCCCCTTACAACCCCTTTGTCAAGTTAAAAAGTAGCCTATGTCCTTTCTCAGACTTTAGACTATCTGTGTACAAAATTTCATCACAATCGGTTCAGTAGTTTTGGCGAGACAGACAGACAGACAGAGATACTTTCGCATTTATAATATTAGTATAGATTCCGCAGTGAGTATGCCATCCACGACCGGCTATGGAAAGATCATTCGTCCTATTATGTGTTACCATTATCAGTCTCCGAAGCTCATGAAAAGCAATCTGCTGCATTTACCAGACTGTAATCATGGAATACAAAATGGTAAGAACCAACTTGATGGAAACTCCTCTGGATGGTTTTGTCGGTTTCTATGGGCTGCTTTCCTGGAGCCTTTTTACTGGTTGCATTGTCTTAATATTGGGGTAATTTAACCAGATTATTTCAACTTAGGGCTAGTCCACACTGTGGACTAGCCCTACACAATAAACAATCATATCTGATAACTGTGATAAACTCCACAGTTATCAGATATGATTGTTTATTGTGAATATATAACAAATAACGACAAAAAAAATTCTAGAGGTTTTTAATAAGTTAGTCGACTGTAAAAAAAGACTTTAAATTGCAAAGAAGACTGGGCCCCATACCACAGCAAGACATTTTTAGGTAATGATGTTTACATAAAAATACATTTTATATTTTACCTAAAAATACATAATAATACTAAGTTAGCTAAAAGCCGAGCTTTGTGGCTTGCATCGTTTTTTTCCGTGGTAATAATCTTTAAAGCAGTTTTTTTTTTAAATTTTAATAGTAACCAAACCTTGACTAACCGATGAAAATACATCTACATATAAATAAACTTTACTATCTTAATCATATATAAAAATCATTAGACGTGGTACTTTTTCCGTGGTACTTTTTTCGGGTTTCAGTAAAGTGTATCACGAAAATGCTCAGGTTGTGGGATATATTACTAGGGCTTGCTTTGCTCGCCCTGATTAATTATTATTTATTATTTTAAATTTGACAATCAGCAATAAAAATATCTCATTTCAATTAAAATTCTAGTTTTATAGACGAAATAAAGATTTGTTGATATATCATTGATTTAAGCTTCATTGGGCTTTAGATTCATTGGACTTAGGAAAATCTGTGATGGTTTTAGAAACAATAAAATTCGAAAAAGTGTTGTAAAAATATAAGCTATCATTCTTACATTCACGGTCTTCAAAAATTCCTGACAGGTTTTTAGATATAAAAAAAATAAAAATAATAAAAATAAAAATCGTTTTATTTCTGAATAAATTTGAATCAAATGTTTTCAGAACGTTGAGCTACATGTTGCCTACCACCGGTTCGGGAACTAACCCGGCGAGAAGAACCGGCGTAAGAAACTCGCACGGGGCCACTTTTTACTAAAAAAGTGGAAAATTAGTCTTTTAAAAAAATCTTATTTACAATGCAAATAACTTAATCTAATACTTTATAATATTATTCTTTCATTAAGATTTTGTTGATGGGTGTATTTTATCAGCAACGGTCGATCCAAGTTACAACGTTTTGTTAGCGGCTGACTTGCCCATTATCAAAAGTCTAAGCTACTATCAGAGAAGTTGATTCCTAGAGCCGACAGATCACAATTAACATTGAATTTACATGATCCGACCAAATGACGTTGGTCTGTCAACTGCTTAGGAATCAATTTCCTTACTTTCAGCAGGCTTAGAACCCTTTGAAGCTGTTTTCTTTTGACATTATTTTCCTCATTTGGTAGGCTTTGATCACAAAATGAAGAAAACTGTGGCCAGTCACTGAATGTTGATTGAAAACTATTATACGTCTATGAGATTTGAAAACTTTTTGCGATGGATAGATTGCTTGAAGAGACTTTGCTTTTTTTTATATTGAATAGTTTTTTTTTTTTTTTTTTTTTATTATAAAGGTTCACAAAACTAGCCTAACACTTAACATTTAACAAAATACTATGTTATACTATAACAATTGTGTAAGACCTTCTTGATGTGAACACAGCATGCTAATATAAAATAATATTAAATTAACATTGGCCACTATATCGACAGAGTTCTTGTCGACCTGCCTAGTCGATCAAGAACTCTGTCGATAGTACATCACTATCATTACTTCAACAAAAAATATAGGTATTAGGTACAATAATATACAAAATTTTAATAATTTTCTAAATTCTGCAATAGATGTAATTTTAAACAACGAATTGATGCGCTAAATATATCTATATCGTTGCTGACTCTGTTATAAGCTGAACACATACGGTACAGTGGTGAGTGCTGACAGTAATTGGTCCGAGATAAGGACAAACTAAAAGTTTTCATATTATGCAGACGACTACCTGGTCGTGGGACAGTAAATTGCAATTTGTTCGTAAGAGAAGGAGCATCTAGCTTACCATTGACTAGTTTGGATAAGTAGACTATATCAGCAATTAGACGTCTATTTTCTAATGTTGTAAGTTTGAAATATTGTAGCCGGGACTCGTAAGAAGGTAATTTTTGACAAAGATTATGTGCATAAGAAATGTGGTACAAAAACTGTTTCTGAAGTTTTTCGATTCGAGCGATGTGTACTGCATAAGATGGGCACCAAATTTGACAACAATACTCAAGAATCGCTCTAACGTAGCAGTTGTAAAGAATAATCGGAATCTCACAATCATTAAAGAATTTGGTTTGACGGATTACGAATCCAGCCAAACGTGTTCCTTTTTTAATTATACCATCAATGTGATCCCGAAAATCTAACTTGCTGTCCAGCACTACACCCAAATCCCGAATGGTCGAGATCTCTGCAATCAGGTCGTTCGATATATAATAAGTGGCAGCTATGGGATCTCGTTTACGTGTAAATTTGATGTGAAAGCACTTTGATGAGTTTAGCAACATTCCGTTAGCAGAACACCAATGTTTAATTGCATTTACATCATGTTGAAGAAGGCTGATATCTCGGTGGTCGTTGATTTTTCTGTATACCTTAAGATCGTCTGCGAACATTTGGTATCCGGATGCAATTACAGAACACAAGTCGTTTACGTAGAACAGAAAGAAAAGAGGCCCTAGGTGTGAGCCCTGGGGAACGCCGCAAGGCACTACTTTGATATCAGAATTATAGCCCCTGATTTTTACTAGCTGCGACCTGTTCTTGAGGTAAGACTCGCACCATCTGAGTAAGCTACCACAAATCCCGGCATGAGCTAACTTTTGTAAGAGGATTCCGTGATCAACCAAGTCAAAAGCCTTTGAGAAATCGGTGTAGATGGCATGTACTTCTGCTTTGTCTTCCATAGATTCGTAAATCGTTGTAACGTAATCGAGAAGGTTTGAAGTAGTTGACCTTCCAGGTAGAAAGCCATGTTGGTTTGTATCAAACAAGGACTTAAATTGAAAATAAATCTGGACCTGGACCAATTTCTCAAAGACTTTTCCCATGGCTGATAATATAGAAACCGGTCTATAATTAGTTACATCACTTAGATCTCCATTTTTGTGAATCGGTGTAACGTGTGCAAGCTTCCACTTTGCAGGAAACACTCCGGTCGAAATGGACTTGTTGAAAATACGATAAAGTGGTTCGGCAAGCTGCTCTGAGCATTGTTTCAGGAATATCGGAGGTATGCCATCCGGACCGGGACCTTTGTTTACATTTATTGTTTTGAGGGAGATAAGAATTTCCGATTTTGGGATGTAGCATGATGCTAATGAATGTGGATAGTCAGTTGTTTTTTCAGGCAAAGTAGTTTCTAACGTTTGTTTTTTAGAATACACTGACTGAAAATAGTCCGAAAAAAGGTTGCTGATATCCTGAGAACCCTGAGCAGATTTATCGTCGAAATACATTTCATCTGGTATTTCGTTGCTATTGGATCTAATGGATTTAATAAATGACCAAAAATAAGACGGATTTTCTTTAATTAAAGATTTTGAATTATTTTTAAATTTGTTGAGGCATTCCTGCAACATTAACCTGGATCTCTGGCGTAACATATCAAAGACAAGAAAATCCCTGGGGTTAGAGAACTTTTTAAGCTTCTTATGTATCTTACTCTTCTCTTTTAGCGTATTTATTAAATTCCTACTAAACCAGAAGGGATATTTGCAACTGTCATTATAAGTTTTTGGGGTATTCTGTTGTATTATTTGATCGAGTACGCTATAAAACGCATCGATGGTTTCATCGACAGTTTGATGCGTGTTGAAATGTGTATGCCAGTCAGTCGCTTCCAATACGTCCCTTATTTTTTTATAGTTAGCTTTTGAGAAATTATAGGATGAAGACTTTTTGATTTTAGGTGGTTTTTGGGAGTGAAGTTTTAAAGTGATATTTAAGGCAGGGTGGTAAGCATCTTCAATAACCAGCGGACTACTGCACTTAGATACGTCAAAACTTCTAATAGAGTTTGTTAATATTAAATCCAGTATGCGACCTTTATCGTTATAAATTGAGTTAACATTATACAAGTTATTTAGAGACAACGCATCCGCGAACATATTTACTAGGTTATTGGAGCTGCTTTCTGGGACCAGAGAATTTGAGCTCTGTTTCCATATTACGTTAGGTAGATTAAAATCACCAGCAAAGAGTATTAAAGAGTTTTTGGGTATTTTGTGTTGGATGATATTTGTGACATGATTGATAAGACCGTCGAGGCGGTTTTGTGTTACGGGTGGAGGTAAATATAAAACGCAAATGCACAGCGAGACAGTAGAGTTATCTTGTTTGAGTTTTATAACAATCCAGATATCTTCATTTATAGATTCCCATTTTAGTTTGCGAACGGGATTAAGTTTGTTAGAAACAGCTATCAGCACACCGCCACCGTCAGATTTAGTAGAAGAAAATGAACTACGATCGCGCCTAAATATCGAATATCTGCCGTCGATGACTTCATGATCGAAAATGGAATCATTAAGCCATGTTTCAGTTAAAAGAATTATATCAAAATTTTGTGTTAGTGTGTTGTACCGTATGGTTTCAGCTTAGACCTCTTACATTTTGATAGATAATGCTCAACTCATTATATTGTCTATTACCGGGTTTAAAAAATGCACTCATAATATGATAGACTTTATAAATTTAAGTAAAATGAACAACTATAGAAATTAGAGTAAAATATAACACCTTTGAGAATATTACAAGGACCCAAGAAAATTAGTATCTTTTATCAATATGGTTTTACTGTTTATATCTTTTTTAATAAAAATACGACCGTTGCGCACCCACACAAATTTAAAGCCCTTCTCCTTTGCAAACTGACGAACTTTAGCGTGCAGTTGCTTGTTTGATGGAGATAAGTGTTCGCAGACATAAATAGGGTCCTTGCTTCCTATTCCAAGATGGGATGAGTTCAGTTTATCCGTAACGTGGTTTTTGTTGAATATTTTGGCGGCTACGATAATATTGTCTCTGATGAGTGGGCTGGGTAACTTGACTAGTATAGAACGTGGGCGGGTAGATTCCTGGTTGACTTTGGCGACTCGGTGATAATTTAGGAGCTGCTGTTCAGGGAGAGAGTAGCCAATTGTCGAGGTAAGTTGCTGTATTAAAAGTTTCAGGTTTTCACCCTTGTGCTCTGGAACACACTGTATCTCCAAATTCGATTCACGAGACTGCTGCTCAATCTGGTTCAGTCTAGTATTAACATCTGTTAGATTTTGTTTCAGAGTCTTGTTCTCGGCCTCCAATTTTTCAATCCTTTTAGTTTTTGAGCCTAGTTCTTCAGTAAGTTGATCGTATTTAGCAGACATGAATTGGACACTCTTCGTCAACTCCTCAATTTTACCTCGAGTATCGGCACTTTCCGCTGTAAAATCCCTTCGTATATCTTTAAGTAGTTGAGAGAGCGAAGCTTCTAATTTACTATTAAAATATTCCTTCAATTCCTCTAAGCTATTAGCGTTTGCTCCTTCTGGTTGGACTATGTAAGTTGATTGCGAAGGCGTACGTGGATTCTTGCACTCTGAACACTTCCAAGCCGCTTTGTGTGCCTTTGATTCCTTTAGAAAGTTTTCAGTTGACACGCCAATGCACTGGTAATGATATGAGGTGTTGCACTTGGAGCAATTCTTTAGTTCCGTTGGCTTTATGTTTTTTGAACATATGTTACACCCGTTCATTGTGTTGGTTTCCCGTATTGTGGAAAAAATTTAGAATTCAGCAACACTATTTATGTGTCAAATTCAATTTGACAGCTGTCAGTTGATTTTGACTTTACAAAAAACTGATGTTGAGGGTATTTTGTGACATTTGAAATCCAAACAGTAGTGATGTTCAATTTTGAGGGTATAAAATTATTACTTAACTTTTGTTTGTTGAGTATTGTGCACTGAAGGAATTGATGTTCAAATGATATCACAGGTTATTCGAAGTTTGCACTACACTTTGTGAATGACTGCAGTGGTATTTCTCACTTTCTTCTATTTTTAAAATGAAATGATAACGGGACTAGATGTACACTGTGCCAGGGTTGCCAGATGATTTTGGTAGGGTGTTCAAAATATTAAATATTTTTGTGACAATTATTAATCTGTGACGCTCTATGAACTAAACTTTTACTTTGAAATATTATATTTTGTTTAATTATGAATAATAGAAATAATTAAATCTAATACTTATGCTATAAAGATAAAGAATTTGTGTGTTAGTTTACTGTAGTAATCTACAGCTCGACACAACTGTACAGTGTACACGCTCGAGACCAAAATTATACTAGCAGCGCTAAATCATAAATGAGATGTCAGATGGGCGCATGCGACGGGTGCCCACTGCCCGCTCGCGGATTCGTGGCCTGCGGCGCGGCGGCGCGTGGCGGTCGTCCGACGCGTGTGCCTAATTCTGCTCTATAATGGTACGGAGCCCTTTGTGCGCAAGTCCGACTCGCACTTGGCCAATTATTTAAAACAGATCAGCTACCTACAAAATTAAAATATAATTTATGTATTATAATATTTATTATTATATTTAGTCTGAACTGCCAAAAAGTCTCAATCGGTCTAAGCATTACAGAGATTGCCGTAACAAACAGACAAAAATTGAACAAAAATAATATGTATTTTGATGTAGGTATGTAACGTGCTTACCTATAATATACGTTACTGTATACATCAAAATATATTTTTTACAATTTTTGTCTGTTTGTATTTTAAAATTATTATTGTAGGGGCTACTGCTGCAGCCTGCCCTACAACTAATATTATAGAAAAGATGTATGATAAAGATAAATGATAATTAAGGGAGAACGATTAAGGATGATAAATAAAACCGCTCCCTTTGATGGATAAATGATAACTAACTTTATTTCACGTAATACAAATGAATATGATCCGCGACATTATTGAATCTTAACGTGTAAGCATAATTATTTATGTACGGTTGGCAACAACCCGTACATCCTGCGCCCCCCGAAAGATGGCGAGGTTGATATAAATTGAAAACTATATCATACAATAATACACTATAAACTATTCAATACAAATTGTATACAAGATATTTTTAAAAATGTAAATAGTAAAACATAAAATATATATAAAAAGTGATAGGTAAAATTCTTGTTCAATATAAAAACAAAAGAGTAAATAATTTGTAAAAAACAAAATTTATCTTATGATATTATAAGCATGATAGCTTTAGTCATTCAATTCACTTAATCTAACAGAACGACTAAACATAGGGGAAGTGCTTTTATCGAGGCTTAACACTGATTGTCTGATTTCACCTGATACATTTCGAACATTCGGGACACTCGAGAACACTTCACTAATTGCCTTTTTATTTAGCACATTCACATCACTAACACTAACACTGCGCTGGACTCCCGCGCCAGCGGCAGGGGCGGGGGCGGCAGCGAGGGCGGCGGCGGGGGCGACGTCCGTGTCGCGCGTGCCGCGAGACGCCTCCCCGCCCGCCAGCTGGCGCCTCCGTCGAAGCCGGCGAAACACTACCACACCGCCGATGATGATGAACAAGCTAACCATGATATATCCCAGAGCATAATGATGGACATCGTGCACACTAAAGTCCATACTATTAGCTGATTGTTCCTTTATTTCTGATATCTGCGTCTTTAATACTTCCAACCAACGAATAACAAAACTACAGGAAACATAACTCCCATACTTCAACCGTTTTAAATTTGGCTCCATTTCGAACACTAAAATATGACAATTCAGATTCTCGCCAAGGTCGTTTCCCAGGTAACGTATCATAATATTGCGCGCTGGACGACAGCCTGCGCGGTTATTATCAATGTCACAGTTATGAAACAAAGCGGATGGCATCATGCAGTATACACCAAACATATCTACTATCACGAAGAAAGGAGTACATAATTATTATTTTAAAATCAAACATTTTCCTCTGATCCTTAAATCGTCGATAATAATAATATATAATAATTTTGAACAAACCGTGTACGACTCGGACGAATTTAAAACTATCCAGAGCACCTAGACAAGACGTTTTCAGATTACAAAAATATATGTGCTAAATTATTACAGAACTAGCTGTTGCCCGCGACTTCGTCCGCGTGGACTTCAGTTTATAGCGCGCGGTGTACAGTTTTTTACAAAACTGCGCAGTTTTTTGAAAAGATATGTACAGTTTTCGTAGAGAACTGCACAGTTTTTACAAGAGATCTGTACAGTTTACATACAGAACTGCACAGTTTTTTCACAGAACTGCGCAGTTTTTGGAAAAGATCTGTACAGTTTTCGTAGAGAACTGCACAGTTTTTTCACAGAACTGCACAGTTTTTCGAAAGAATCTGTACAGTTTTCGTAGAGAACTGCACAGTTTTTTCACAGAACTGCGGAGTTTTGTAAAAAACTGTGCAGTTTTTTGAAAAGATATGTACAGTTTTCGTAGAGAACTGCACAGTTTTTACAAGAGATCTGTACAGTTTACATACAGAACTGCACAGTTTTTTCACAGAACTGCGCAGTTTTTGAAAAAATCTGTACAGTTTTCGTAGAGAACTGCACAGTTTTTTCACAGAACTGCATAGTTTTTTCACAGAACTGCACAGTTTTTCGAAAGAATCTGTACAGTTTTCGTAGAGAACTGCACAGTTTTTTCACAGAACTGCGGAGTTTTTCAAAAATATCTGTGCAGTTTTCACAGAACAGCGCAGTTTTTGAAAAGATCTGTCCAGTTTTCGTAGAGAACTGCACAGTTTTTACAAGAGATCTGTACAGTTTACATAGAGAACTGCACAGTTTTTATACAGAACTGCGCAGTTTTTTGAAAATATCTGTACAGTTTTCGTAGAGAACTGCACAGTTTTTACAACAGATCTGTACAGTTTACATAGAGAATTGCACAGTTTTTACGGAACTGCGCAGTGTTTCAAAAAGATCTGTACAGTTTTCATAGAAAACTACACAGTTTTTTTTACAGAACTGCGCAGTTTTTTGAAAACATCTGTACAGTTTACATACAGAACTGCACAGTTTTTTCACAAAACTGCGCAGTATTTCGAAAAGATGTGTACAGTTTTCATAGAAAACTGCACAGTTTTTATACAGAACTGCGCAGTTTTTTGAAAATATCTGTACAGTTTTCGTAGAGAACTGCACAGTTTTTATAACAGATCTGTACAGTTTACATAGAGAATTGCAGAGTTGTTTTAGCTGAGGTGTGACAGCTAGCATTGTCGTGATGTAATATGATTCTGAGTTGTCGGTTGTCCTTTCTTATTTCTTCAAAGACTTCTGGTAAACAAATGGTAGTATGCCATTCAGAATTAACCGTTTTACGATTCTCTAATGGCACTGTAGCCACATGTCCATTAATTCCAAAAAAACAGGCGACCATTTGCTTCAAAGTACTTTTTGCACGAGTAACTTTTGTTGGTTTTGGCTCATTTTGGAACACCCTCACCGTTGACTGTTGTTTAGTTTCGGGGTCATATGCATAGATCCAAGATTCATCACCTGTGTAGATATTATAAACGGCTTTTGACGTACCACGGTTGTATTTTTTTATCATTTTTTTGCACCAATCGACACGAGCCCGTTTTTGATCGATTGTCAAGTTGTGCGGAATCCAACGCGAACATATTTTTTTTACAGCCAAATGTTCGTGTAATATCTTATGTATGCTCGTCATACTTATGCCTAAGGACGCCTCTATCTCGCGATATGTAACATGACGATCACGCATTATTAGTTCCCGCACAGCATCTATATTTTGTGGGACAACAGCTGTTTTTGGGCGACCTTCTTTATTTTCATCCGTGAGCATAGACCGCCCATGATTAAACTCACTGTACCAGTGATAAACAGTGGTTTTTGATGGTGCTTCATCTCCAAAAGTTGCGGTGAGTTGAATAAAGCACTGTTGTTGATTTAGCCCACGCCGAAAATCGTAGTAAATCATTGCACGAAAATGTTCACGCGTTAAATCCATGGCAAATGAAGACACGCAATTTTCAAAATGACGCCACAATGGAAAAATAATTGACAGTCACATGAAACAAAATGTATTCTTCAACCAAAGAGTTCTATTTTCAAATGTTTTAATTACTTTTTGAATATTGTTCTTGTAAGTGGCCAGTTCCGGATACATAAATAGCAGCCTAGTACAGAATTGAAATAAAAAACTTACGGTACAGATGCAGATTTTCGTAATCTCTTTAATTTTCGGTCATTACTCATACAAAATATATCATGAATAGGGCCCGGAAAAATATGTACTAAAAAATCCAAAATATGTATATAAAATATGGACTAAAAAATCGAAAATATGTAAAAATATGGAGTATTAAATAGAAATATGGAAAAAATATGGAGAATAAAATTCCAAAAATTAAACGTTGTTGTAGTGTTATTGGTAAGAAAAGAGTTACTCGTGACAGTTAACAAAGAGATAGAGGCCAGAAATATGCTATGCTGGCTTTGCCTTTGCATATTTGGTAGGCCAGAAATATGCTATACTGGCTTTGCCTATGCATAAATGGTTTGGGAATAAACATATGTGACAGTATTAACTGTACAACTTGCATGACATGCTGATCATAATATTGTAACCATGACAGCACGTAACGCACGTCATGCTGCATGATTTGACGTGGGAGAGTCGTGCTTCGGCACGAATGGGCCGGCTCGACCGGAGAAATACCACGGGCTCACAGAAAACCGGCGTGAAATAGCGCTTGCGCTGTGCTTCGCCGAGTCATTGAGTTTACTGAAGGCCCAATCCCCTACCATTTTCCTTTCCCTGCCCTTCCCTCTTAAACGGCCGGCAACGCACCTGCAGCTCTTCTGATGCTGCGAGTATCCGTGGGCGACGGAAGTTGCTTTCCATCAGGTGACCCGTTTGCTCGTTTGCCCCCTTATTTCATTTAAAAAAATGATCGTCTTGGGTTCGCTTAATATTGGCTAAATGATCCCTGCACGTCACAACTCACAATTCACGATATTTTTTTACTTCAGTTTTTGTTTAGCCATGTCAGTAACATGACCTTCAGCATAGCTGAAACTTTATTTTCTATTTCTTCAATAATCTTCTTTGAAAACAGAATACCGAAAAAATATATAATAAATAATAATATAAAACGCGAGAGGAACGAAATACGCAGCCACATGGTGGCGGGAACGTATTTTTTTTTTGTATTTTAGTGAAAACATGGACGATTGTGACATTTTCTTGTAAAATATGGACTTATCTTTGTAAAACCTCAAAATATGGAAAAATATTTAAAATAAAACTTGGGATCTCACAGTCTAAATATGATAATTCGTGTAAAAACACATTCCCTAATCATGACTATTAAAGTGTATGCTACATAAACGAGTAATCTGGCTCGGCATCCAATTCAGTTCGTTTCTTACTAAACGAAGTACGAACGGCATGATTATAAAAATAAGATACTCCATACTGATGTCAGTCAGACCCCCGGTTATGAATTATGATTAAATTGTTACATCTTGCATAACACTGTCCATGGCGACTTTGTAAAAATTTTGTAATTATATTATTTTTTGATTATTGCATTTTTACAATAACATGTAAACTTAGTAAGATAAACACAAAGAGACCAGCTTAATTTTACGCAAATACCCTGGCATCCAACTTAAATAAACCATCTTTTTGGGCATGTTTTTGGGTCGGAAAAAATACAAGAACTTTACCTAAGCATAATTTTAAAAAAATCATTTACTGATGAAACTTGAAAGGTTATTCCTGTATTAAAAGTCGTATCTGTATGACTTCTACACCATTTCACAGGGCATTTAGGCATTTTAACAACGAAAATTTTGTAAAAAGCTACGTAAAAAGTAAATAAACCAAAAGTAAACAAATTGTAAAATGAGTGTGACAATAATTATCATGTCAACCTGGTTGAACGTCACTCGAGTATATATACACGAAAAATGTGTACCGAACACATGCATAAATGTGCATGTATTCGGGTCACATTTTGTAGCCATTTGGTGCACTTTTTTTGACGGAGTTACTCTTCCTGTAGTTTAAAGTTCACTGCTTCCAACTCACCTTCATGGTTTTCTAACTTAGGTATATCGATCGAGGAAATGTTAATGATATTATTCAAGACGGAGGACTGGGGTATTTCGAGCTTTTGATTGATATCTAATCGGTTGCTAAAGTAGTTGTGGGAATAAATTGTGAAATCATCACCCTTCAAAATGCACATAGGACCTAAGCGTATGACTCCGCTGCCTATCAGTACCTGTGACGTAATCCCAGCTGGGCAAATCAGTCGGACACTGCATTGTTCGCAACAGGTGTACAGCCACTCGTTATCTGCGTGTAATTTTATCCAGCGCTCTGTGCAACGCGATAGCTCCGACTTGCATAGCGGTAGGTCAGTATCGCCGTCGACGATGTTGACATCACAAATTGATTGTTTAATCTTCGTAGTATAAACAGGGCTATTAAGAAAGCATAAAACTTTCTCGTTTGATAAATGCCGACATGATTGAAGATCCGATTCTGATAAAAGGATAAGGGAATCCTTGTTGATATTAAACCCAATATAGGGGAATTTCGTGGTTAATTGATAGTATTTCTGATCTCTCTTCTTAGGTAAACTTATGATCTTGTCAAGCTCAAAAATTTCGTTGTTTAATACAGGAATCTTTACCTCAGCAATAAGATACTTGTCTGTGACTCTCGCGGCAACTCTCAGTAGCTTATAAAGCTGAATGATATTTGAGCCGTCCGTCGGTAGCACGAGCTCCCTTTGCAAACGACCTGATATTATATTTATTTGATTTTGCAGTTGTTCTGGTGATAAAAAGTTTGTGCTGATATGACCTTGATTAATTTCGGTGAGAGTCGCAATTATAGTATCCTGAATACGTCTAATTTTGGAAATGATGATATGAGCAATTAACGACGAAAAAGTGATATACGTGGAACGTGATGAATATTGCTTAACTTGATACACCTCAGAAGCCAAATCCTTGATATGATTTTCAATAAGAGAAAATTGTTTTTGCATTACATCCTCGTGCCTCTTCACTATGTTATACTCGGCCTCTATGACAAGAGTTTGGTTGTGTAAAAGTGTTTGTAAATGATTCTCATTTTGCTGAATATGCTCTATGTCCTGCTGATACTGCGTGGCGAACCTTTCATCTAGGACACCAAATAGGGAGTTAGCCATGTAACCAACGCCATTAATTAACCCTCTCTTCTGTCTTCTATTTAATTGATTTTTCAGAAGCTGATTAAAATGATCTATCTCGTCGAGTTCATGTTCCAGTTGTAAGGTATTAGATTGATAATCTTGAGAAGATCCATTCTCCTTTATGTGCGTAACATATTTTTTAATGTTTTCATAGCCTTGCCAATATGTAGACATATTATAAAAAATAACAAGAGTCCATTCGTCTCTTATATGTTGCAGGTCCGCGATTTTGTCAAAATAAATGCTTTGATTTGTGTTTACAGGCGTGATCATAAAATTCTTCTGAACTTGTTGCAAGCTCGGTGATAAAAGGAATGACATAAACATGAAAATAGTCATGAAAAAGTTTTTAAAGTTGATACGTCGAGGACGACGAGACCTCGTGTTACTTGATTCTGGAGTAGATATCTCCTGATTGATAGATGCTGGTGTCTGATCTTTTACCTCTTCAGACAGTAATGGAACTAATTTGATAACTGGCCTCTTAATTATATTATTTTTAGTTTTCAGTGATACAACTCTGACCTGTCCGTCTTTTCCAGGGTAAAGTTCCAGCACCCGGCCCATAGCCCATTTTCCAGGAGGTAAGTTTTCTTCTTTAATTAGTACAATGTCATCTATTTTGATATTTTTTCCTTCTTTCTTCCATTTAGATCTAACCTGCAGCTGCTGCAAATAATCAGACGACCAACACTTCCAAAATTGCTTATTGATAGATTGAACGAGCTGCCATCTCTTTGATAAACTCATGGACTCGGGTTCCGTTTGAGGCCTGGTGATGATCGGACTGCCAATTAGAAAATGTGCCGGCGTTAAAATAGGATCCTCTGGATTTTCAGTGAGCGCGCAGAGTGGCCTTGAGTTAAGGCCAGCCTCTATTTGATGAAGACGGGTAGTAAACTCCTCGTACGTGAGCTTCTGCTCGCCGATGACCCTCTTGATATGAAATTTTAAGCTTTTTACAGCAGCTTCCCACAAACCTCCTGCATGGGGGTGAGAGGGAGCGTTAAAATGCCACTCTACTTTCATCTCAGTGATGTTATCGAAAAATTCCTGATTGTCAGATAGTGTCAGTCGGGCTCCACCATGTAACGTAGTGATATGCGCTTGATCAATGATAAGAGAAGAAAATCTACTATGGCTACTAAGTATGATAGGATGCTTCGCGGTCCAATTTATATGTGAATGCTTCAGACGACCGCCAACTCTTAATAGTCCATTTTCATCAATAAAAGGATTCAAACTTGATAATTTGCTGTTCTGATGTGCCCTTTTGACTTGATAAATGACAAATCCTCGCTAAAATCTATAGCTTGGATATTTTTGATAATAATATTGTAAGCATTGTTTATTTCCACGAGTGACAATGTTTTTGCTGTGTTGGACGGTTTCCGACTTCGAGTGATGAAACGTAACACCCATGCCACGGTTTTCGCAATAAATGTAACAGAACTGTGATTATTTAACAGTTCTAATATAAAATCAACCTTACTGTAATGTAAGGCTGTGTTCACACTGCAAGAAACTTTTTTAATTTCAATATCTGGTTCTGCGTATGATGGTCTAAGAATTTGGTCAGGTTCGAAGGAAGTGAGCCATTCCGGGCCCCCCCACCACAAACGATCGTCAGCTAACTTCTTGACTGATTCTCCTCGTGTCGCACTGTCTGACGGATTTAATTCCGATGGTACATAGTTCCAGTTTGACGATGGTACAATTTCCTTAATCTGTTGAACCCGGTTTGCAACAAATTGCTTCCATCTTGATTGATCGCCATGAATCCACCCTAACACGATCATGGAATCCGTCCATGCGTATGTTTTAACATGTATGCTAGGCAGGGTATTCTCCACCTTCCGAATCAGCTTTGATAAAAGTAGTGCACCTAATAATTCTAGTCGAGGCAGCGACACGCTCTTGCTTAAAGGCGCTAATTTTGTTTTTGCAGTTATTAACCGCGATGTGCGCTCGCCTTTATAATTTGTTGCAACACAATATACTGTGCAAGCGTACGCTTTTGCTGATGCGTCGCTGAAACCATGTATTTGATACGTACATTGAAGGTTACCGATGCATCGTGGGATTTTTATGTTCTTGATATTTTTAAAATCTGTTCGTAATTCTGTCCACTCTTGAATGATATCACATGATAACTTTTCATCCCAGGATTCCACCGTGACCCATGCTTTTTGGAATAGTAACTTAGCCTTAATTGATAATGGTGATATCCAACCGATGGGGTCAAATAACTTAGAGATATCTGATAATAGTTCCCGTTTAGTGTGATATTTAGGTTCCGATTCAAATTGATAATCATATGTAAAAGTATCTGATGACGGATTCCACTTAAGGCCTAACGTTTTACGTGATTCCGAGCAACGAAACTCGTACGGATTATTTAATTGGTCGCATGATAAATCTTGTAGAAGCTGTGGCTCGTTGCTTGACCATTTGCGTAGGTTCATGCCAGCCCCGCGTAAGATGCTTATCAACTGCTTCTGCACTTCCTTCGCCGTTTCTAGATCGTTACAGCCTCCCAAATAGTCATCCATATAAAATCTATCTTTCAAAGCCTTCGCACCCAAGGGGTACTTCTCAGCATCGTCCATAGCCAGCTGCTTCAACGTCCTCATTGCCAGGAACGGTGCTGCCTTCGTCCCGTACGTCACAGTCGTGAGTCTATAATTTTGAAGAGGTACATCTCTTGAGCTTCTCCAGACCACCGATTGAAGATTTTGATGAGCTTCTTGGACCAGAATTCTTCTGAACATCTTCTCCACATCAGATGTCATAACAAATCTATATTGGCGCCAAGATATGATAAGAGCCTGTAGGTCGGCTTGTAAATTCGGGCCTTTCTCCATCACGTCATTTAAACTCAGACCTGATGATGTCTTGGATGAGCCGTTGAAGACCACCCGCAATTTGGTAGAAGTGGAGTTTAAATTGAGTACGCCGTGATGGGGAAAATAATATGATGGACCCTCACCAGACTTGGTATACGGCACCATGCCTCCTAGTTCTTGATATTCCTTCATGAAATTTTTGTAGCTGTCCGAAAATGATTGATTTTGAGCCATTTTGCGCTCTAACTGATAAAATTGAGCAACTGCTTTCGGACGTGATGAACCAAGTTTTTCCTCAAAATTTGGTTTCATAGGAAGACATACTTCATACATGCCACTTTCCAAACGTTTTGTAGTCGAAGCATATAAATCTTCACAAAACTGTTCTCCGGCTGATAGTGATGATGATTGTTCGACTGAGATCTCCTCCATCTCCCAATACTTTGATAAATCTGATACATTGTTGATAATCACGTGGCAGTTAAATCTCCTAACATTACCAGACAAAATCCAGCCTAGCCTGGTCTGCTGCGCAATAGGAGCCTGAGGTGGCCCTCTGATAAGTCCACTCATTAATATTTGAGAATAGACGCTGGCATCTAATAATATATCAATAGGACGGGAAATATTATAATCCGGATCCGCTAAGTTGATATGCTGCAAGTGTGACCATAATTTTTTAATAAAAGAGATATTTGGCAAATTATTTACAACACGTGAATTAATGATCATAGCTTGTGTCGTAAAGCTAAAGTCATCATAAATAGAGTGACATTCAATTTCCAGCAGTCCTTTGCTCTGCTTTGATCCGTAGCCTATACCTGATACTGATGCATGATATTTATGCCGTCGGAGTCCTAACATCTGTGCCGCATTTTCTGATATCAAAGAAATTTGAGACCCTTGATCAAAAAGCGCTCGAAGAGTGATAAGAGAGCCGTCAGCTGATACAACCTTTAATAAAACTGTGGTCAACAAAATTTCTTCATTTTCTCCGGCGACGAAATTGACGTTATGCTGCTTAGTAACATGATTAATGTCATTTTGGCTACTTTCGGGGCGAACTAATTTAGAACTAAAACTACCAGTATTTACAAAAGCCTCATGCAACAAAGAATTATGGTCACCCTGGCATTCCTTACAACGCTTTGTAGAAATGCATGGATTATCAAAATGCTTGTATAGACAATTCCTACAAACTTGATGTTTCGCAATTGTTTGTAACTTCAACGCTGGTGTCATATTAATAAATCGCCTGCATTTAAATAAATCATGATTAAAATAACATAATGGGCATTTCGTAGAACGAGTATGATAAGTTTTACCCTGATACTTTTCGCGACTAAAATTTCTTGCAGGTTGATACGATGATGATGATGACTTCGGGTTGGTTACATGCTTCGATGTTGTAGGCGGAAAAACTTCTCGTTCTTTTTTATGCATCGGTTCCAACGCAATAAACTTCGATTCTAAAAATGTGATAAATTCTGATAACTCAGGTAATTCTCGCGGCGCCTTTCTGGCTTCCTTATAATCTTTTAACGTTTCGACGTCCAGCTTTTTTGATAGAAGATGAACGAGCAAGGGATCCCAGGTATTTGTGTCCACCCCCAGGTTGTGAATGGCGTGGATGCACTCGACGGACGTGTCGTGTAATTTTTTAATTTCATAGGCCGACTGCTTCTGAAGACTCGGCTGATTAATCAGCGTCTCAATTTGGTTGGTGAATAAAATCTGCTTATTGTCATACCTATGAACTAAAATATCCCAGGCTGTTAAATAATTTTCTGATGATATATGCAGGTGCTGGATCAGTCGCTCGGCTTCTCCTCTTACCTTCCCTTTTAGGTGCTGCATTTTCTGGGCGTTCGTCAGCGAGCTATTATTGTGTATAGCTTCACTGAATAAATCAAAAAACGTGGGCCACTGAGAGTATTTACCGGTGAAGATAAGTAACTCCAGCTGCGGCGTTGATTGCTGGGTGTGAGCCGTAGATGATAACTTTCTATGGAGCGCCCGCTTGATATCCTTGTACTCCTTCTCGTAGGTGCTATATTCTTCTTCGTATTCTAAATCAGAACCTTGCAAAAAGTCGTCTACTTCTAAATGCTGCGTGTCAATAACATTCCACCGACTTTTCAGATTGCGAAGCTCCTCTTCTATCTCCCACTTCTCTGCGATTTCTTCAATATTGATACTATTGATTAAGCGACTCAATGCTCGAAAATTAGTGCGCTGCTTTGATAATAATTCCTGAATCCTTTCAGGCGGAGCAGTCGAAGATTTGTCTTCTTTAGGCTGATAGGTCAACAAGGTGTGCTTAAGGGTTTGATAAATGTTTTCCATCTTCCCGAAATAATTTTCCGTGAAATATGGATTATTTTTGTCCGAACTACCTAATAGAAGCTCGTTATTCTGCTCAAATTCTACCCACAGCTCCTCGAGAGTGCTAAGTCTTCTTTGAATATATTCTGGAGTTTTTCTACTCGCGGAATCTTTTCCAAAATTTATTTTGATACTGTTAACCGCCTTGATAATTTCAACTTGCCGTTTAAATATATTTTCCATCATGATAAATCAGAAATAAAATTATATTATGATAAAAAGGAACAATCTTACTTGAGTCAGCTGTGCTCGGGATACGAAACAGCAAACCTGCGAGCTGCGACGTCACGATGATGATGATCAGCGATGATGAGCAGACCTCCCGGCCCGCCAAATGATGATAGCACCTCACAAACACTCCACCAATTCACATACAGTACAGTACACCACGGTTTGAGCTTTGCAAAAAGAACCTTAACACTGATATTGATATGATAAAGTACCGAAAAAGTCTTGATAAAATATAATAATTAGAAAGTTCAAAGTATAGTCCACACGCGCTTATATATTATGATGAAAGTTCTGATAAAAATTTATTTACGAAGGACCAAAAAAATAGGGGTGTAGGGGCTACTGCTGCAGCCTGCCCTACAACTAATATTATAGAAAAGATGTATGATAAAGATAAATGATAATTAAGGGAGAACGATTAAGGATGATAAATAAAACCGCTCCCTTTGATGGATAAATGATAACTAACTTTATTTCACGTAATACAAATGAATATGATCCGCGACATTATTGAATCTTAACGTGTAAGCATAATTATTTATGTACGGTTGGCAACAACCCGTACAATTATACCTACAGTAATGAATACGTGCAAAATATAATATAATAATATAATTATTATATTATGTATTTATAATATTATAAATACATAATATAATAATTATATTATTATATTATATTTTTTTAATATCATTATTCTTAAGTATATGTCTATATCGTCACCGGAAAGGCAAAATTACCGAAGCGACAAAATAGGCATTTTTCGTTATATATATATATATATATATATATATATATATATATATATATATATATATATATATATATATATATATATATATATATATATATATATATATATATATATATATATATATATATATATATATATATTCGGAATCAGCTTTTATTTCTGCGTCGATCTGTCTAGGTCCCATAGCAATACGAGCACTTTTTTGGAGCTTCAGTAAATTGAAAAAAATGGGAGTTCTCGTCGGCATAATATAATAATTATATTATTATATTATATTTTTTTAATATCATTATTCTTAAGTATATGTCTATATCGTCACCGGAAAGGCAAAATTACCGAAGCGACAAAATAGGCATTTTTCGTTATATATATATATATATATATATATATATATATATATATATATATATATATATATATATATATATATATATATATATATATATATATATATATATATATATATATATATATATATATATATATATTCGGAATCAGCTTTTATTTCTGCGTCGATCTGTCTAGGTCCCATAGCAATACGAGCACTTTTTTGGAGCTTCAGTAAATTGAAAAAAATGGGAGTTCTCGTCGGCACGAGTCCTGAAGCGACACGATTTTAGCGTTTTTTTCGTGCTTGTCACTTAAGCAATTTTGTTTTTCTGTAATAAACTAATTGTGCACGACAGACAATAAATAGTGAAAAAGTGTATGGGCAATAGTGCGTGAAAATAGTGCCTTGCAAATTAATGGGTCTTAAACCCATGTGGTAGTGCCGAACTCCGTAACGGAAAAAGTAAGAGAGATAGTGTACATCTCGAGTGGGCTATCCTTGTCCCAGACAAGGAATACCCGCTCGAGAGGGACAGCCAGAGACGACCGTTATATCGGGGGGCGGCAAGGTAATATAAATACAGAAAAAATAGATTTTTGCGTTTATTTCTGTTACGGAGGTCGGCACTAACTTATAAAATAACGAATAATGTAAAATTAATAAATAGGTAAATAAGACAAATGAGTAAATTGTAAAATATTGTAATTTATTTATATTTAAATAAAAAACTTCATCTGAGGGGGTGAGGCGCAGAATGTTCTAGAAGCTCGGTACCAGGACCCATATAAATATAGGTCGACCGCCATACTGCGGCACTCATCAAGATACAGAGGACGCTGGACCTCCTCCCAGACTGGCTGAGCAAATGGCGACTGGCTGTCAACGCAGCCAAGTCCCAAGCGCTCGCCGTCACTAGGAGTCGAGGTTTTCCGGCCCCTCTGAAGATCGGAGACGCCGAGATCCCGTGGGGCAGAACAGCAAAATATCTGGGGGTAACTATCGACAGGTCCCTCTCTATGGTAGCCCAGTGTCAGGCGGCGGTGAACGGAGCCAAGGCAGCGGTAGCCCAGCTGCACCCGGCCTACTCATCGCCGCAGATCCCTCTCAACATGCGCATAGCGCTTTACAAACTGTATGTACGCAGCCGCCTCACGTACGCAGCCCCAGCGTGGCACCATCTGCTCTCTGCTTCGCATAAACGAACACTGCAGAGAACGCAGAACAAGGTGCTGCGCCGTATCGCCGGAGCGCCGTGGTACGTGAGGAATGAAACCATCGAGAGAGATCTGCGCGTCGAGAGCGTCGAGACGTTCGTAGCGCAACTCTCCAAAAACCTTTTTGCGCGAGCGGACGCCTCGCGCCTACCCGAGTTGGCCGACCTGGCGCCGTGGCATGCACTGCCACCGGACCGTCACCGACTGCCCCGAAATGCTGTCCCAGAGGACACCGCGGACACTCCGCCCCCCCAACAGAGAAGAGGAGAAGATCGCACAGTGGCACCCAGCCGCGGTGCCCATTAACATCGTGAGATTGTTATCCCCCCCCCCTACTTTTCACTAGTCTTCTTTTCCGCCTGGGGCCTGACGGCCGCGACAGTCATACTGCCGTAACCATCGACCTCACGGCGCCACTTCCCCCCGTCCGCTAATAATAAATAAGGCCGGGGTTCGGAAGCCCTCCCCCTCTCCCAATTTTCCTTATAACTTCCCCCCCGCCCGCCAATAATAAAAAAGGCCGAGGTTGGAAGTAGTTTTCCCCCTCACCCATTTCCCAGGTCGCTTGGTCCGCAGGCGTGGTAGAATGGTGCGTGCGGGAGTGGACCCATACACGTTCCCTTGGTCCCGGCCCGGGGCCCGCACGCACCATGGTAACCTGCTGCGTCTGATGTTCGATTGTGGCCTGGTCAGGCGATGAAGGGTCGGCTTGTTTGTTTCCATGGTTTTCCCCGTGTTCTGTCGAGGGGGTTTTTCCTTAAAACATTCACTGTATTTTCCCATGTAGAGGGGCAAAGCCACTGATCATGGTTTCCCACCCGGGGCCCACAGCAGGCTCTGGTGTGAGGGAAGATTGGCTCGGTGAACTGCGGCACTCGCTCTACAACGTTACCCAGCTTCGGAACAACTTGTGTGCTTGACCTCTGAAACAAAAGTGAAAGTGTTGTTTTAATTCATCACCTACAGACATCTTCATCGCTGACCTAGGCGATCTAAGGGGAATTGGCGCAAGCTGGTCCCCCACATTGCATGGTCCTTCGCAAAGCCGGATTCTACGTCTACAGGAAAATAGAAGCCAGTGCGGTCAGTGAGAATGTCCAAATCAAGAGCATCGAGCGTCGCCGATGGGGCCGAACGAGCGAGTCAGACCGGAGTCCAGACGAGGAGCGGAGCATCGACACGCCCCGCGCCTCCACCGGTCATAGCAGAGATGGAAAACTATATGGAAACCGCCGAAGCGTCCGAAACAGAACAAACCTCGACGGAACAAACCTCTACAGCCACCAGCGAGGAAACAGCAGTAGAAGGGGACTCACGACAGAAGAAGCGTGCGCCCCAGAAAAAAGAGAAGCAGGAAAATTTTGGAAGCTGAGGAAAAGCTGGCGGAACTGAAACTGGCAGAGGCACGTGCATCGCTCGCGCTCGCAGAGGCTAAGCTGGCCAGGGAAAAGGCCATGCTGGCCTGCGAAGACGAGGAGGAAAACGAGGTAGCAGAAAAGGAAACGGACATGGTGGAAGAGTGGCTGCATGGGCAAACTAGTAACCCGATGGCCGCGGAAAATGGAAAACAGTGTGAAGAAAAGAAAAATGAAAATTCGGAAAATGAACCGGAACACAGAAAAACTGAAGAAAAACAGAAAAGCAGCGACATCACTTCGCTGGCGGCGGCGCTCACACAGGCCGTTCGCATGTCGAGAGACGTAAAGACTGGCTGCAGGAGGTTCCTGCAGGAGCTTCCCCCGTTCGCCGGACATTCGACGGGGTGGCTCGGCTACAGGGCGGCGTACTACGAAACAGAAGAAATGTTCTCGCACACCGAGAATACAATGAGGTTAAGAAGAAGCCTCAAGGGAGCAGCCCTCGAAGCGGTCGAGAGTCTACTCATCAGCCAACCGGAGCCGCGAGCAGTCATCCAGGCGCTGGAGAGGAGATTCGGCCGCCCAGACACGCTGGCGATGGGCGAAATACAGAAAATCAAGGCGCTGGGCAGGCTGAGCGACAGCCCGCGCGAACTCTGCATATTTGCTAACAAGATAGCAAATGTGGTGGCCACGCTGGAAACACTTAAAAAGGTACACTATATGTTTAATCCTGAATTAGTGAAAAGTATTGTAGAAAAGTTGCCGCCCATTTTGCGCAACAAGTGGTACGATTTTGCCGCTAGAAGAAACGAGGATACCTCGGACTTAAAGAAGATGACCCTGTTCCTCAATGAAGAAGCCGACAAATGCAGTGCATACGCGCTGCCCGAGGAAACCGAGCCTCACCCGGGAGGCCCCAGAAAAGAAGAATGTAACGGGCTTTCGCCACAGAGGTAAGTGGCAGGAAAAGGTGTCCGATGTGCCAGAACGAGCACTACCTGACCGAGTGCAAGCAGTTCATCGGGGCCCCTGTGAACGAGCGCTGGAACGTGGCAAAGAAGAACCGCATCTGCTTCCAATGTTTGCGGAGCAATCACCGCCGAGGGGGCTACGGGGCAAAGAGGTGTAGTGTCAACGGGTGTGGCATATCACACCATCGCCTGCTGCACCACTTCAGGCCGACGGCAACACCACAGACCATGGAACCGGAGGAAGTAGCAACCGTGGAAATAGTAATGGCGAATAAAATGATATTTACCCATTTCTGGAGTTTGTCTTCTGAAAGACGTAAAGACTGGCTGGTAAGCCATTCTAAAAAGATGGCTATAAAACGAAAGCGAACAGACACTGGTAGGCGTGCCAACACCTTTACTTACTTTATTAACGATGGATAAGGGCAAATTCAAGTGTGCCTACAATTTTTGACCTGTACACTAGATATGAAACAAAAAACTGTGTACAATATAGTTAGTAACGCTTCATTTGGAAGTGCAAAAGATGATATGCGTGGTAAACATGAACCACAAAATAAAACTTCAACTTTAGTCACCGAAAAAGTGAGAACGTACATCAAGGAATTACCAGCTTTGCTCTCCCATTACTGCAGAAAAAACAGCACAAGATCGTATTTGCCAACAGAATTTCGTAACATTTCAAATTTGTATAGAATATATAAAGAGACTCAGGTTAAAGATGGCAACGTCTACGCTGGAGAAAAGCATTTCAAAAAGATTTTTACCACGGAATTTAATATTGGTTTTCATTTGCCCCGCAAAGACAAGTGTTTGAAACGATAAGAATTTTGATGCAGAAGAGAAACGGGAACATTTAATTGATAAAGAAGAATCAGCTGAAAGGTTTAAAGCACATCAAATTATTCATAATAAAGATAATAGTGTTTTATGCGCATCATTTGACCTTCAGAAGGTATTAAACACTCCTCATGGTGAAAATATGATGCTGTATTACTCTCGCAAAGTGGCCGTTTACAATTTAACATTTTATGAATCAGGCACTAGAAATGGGTACTGCTACACATGGTCAGAAAATAATGGAAAAAGGGGTGCTAATGAAGTATCATCTATTTTACAGAAGTATGTCAACAATGTGGATCAAAGGGGTTCAGTAAAACATTTGTTATTATATTGTGACTCATGCCCTGGTCAGAATAAAAATAAAATAGTATTAACATGTTTAAATGAAATAATTCAAAGTTGTAACAATCTGATATCGATTCAAATTAATTATTTGCTCCCGGGGCATACTTATATGCCAGTAGACTCCATGCACTCCGTAATAGAAAGAAGCTTAAGAGGCATTATAGTGTGGGCACCATCACAGTGGAGCACAATTTTTACTATGGCTAGGAAGTTACCAAAACCATATGAAGTAGAAGTCCTTAGCTATGCTGATTTTACCAAATGGGACATACATGCTGAAAAATATTTTAAAGGTAATTTAACCGGAAAAATTAGCAAATTAAGGACAGTAACATTTAAAAAATCGGTTGCAAATATGGCTTTTGTGAAATACTGACGCACAAACAGAACAAATCGAGATAGTGAAGAAGAGAAACATACAGCTAAAACCATGTTACAAAGCGATGCTGCCCATTTGCAAACAGAAATACACTGATCTGTCAAAATTGTGCTCAAACAAAGTGATACCAACTGTGTATCATACAGAGTATTTAAGTATGAACAATAGTCCAAATGCTCAAGACTGTTTGGCTGAAACAGACGTGGAAGATGAAGTATCGGCTCAAGAGTGAAATGGATCTAATCCGTCTTTTGTTATTTTATGATTGTTTCTTTTTTATATTTCATCGTATTAACTGATTGTTAGACTGATTTACTCATGGTCCAAGAGCTTGCGGCGGCCAGACTTTCCTCATTTTAGAAAAGCTGAAAGTTTACCTGTTTGTGACGACCAGCAACTATGGAGTTTCGGTCGCGGTTACTTAGGAGGTATCCAGTTTTGATGACTTTCGAGATAGAGTTAAGCTTAATTTCATAGCTTATATTTTTCGCGGTAAATGGAGGGATCTCGTCTTCCAGTGCCGGACATTTTTGAAAGTTGCTTCCCACTGCCAGACACCCTTAAACTTTCTTAAAGTATTAAACAGGTAAACTTTCAGCTTTTCTAAAATGAGGACAGTGGCCGTCGCAGGCTTGTACTCTATCATAATTATAAGATGTCGAAGACTGCCTAAAACTATGATTCTCAGTTTTATTTAAGTAATTTATATTCGTAGAAAATAGCAATCCTTTAGAGGTTTTTGATATTATTATATTATAGTTTAATGTTAGTGTTTTTTGTCAAAGATTTTAAAGGCTGTTTTTTATTAATACCAATTTTAGGTAAGTACCTTATATAAGTTAATTGTTTTCGCTTAAGAAGTAAACCTGTTTTTGTTTAATTTTTATAATAGATAATCTAACACTCAAGTTCCTTAATTTGCCAGTTGATTGTTTTCGCCGAAGAAGTGAATGGCATTTTATTTAATTTTTATAAAATAACTTTATTTCAATTTTAAAAGTCAAAGACTGAAAAAAGTACAACTTTGATTATTAATAAGAATAACTTTATAATACAGTGTGTTAGTGTAAACACCGTTATCCTCGAGACCATCAAATGAGCCCGTCAAAATGAACAACTTTTTCTATGAGAACAATGCTGGGAACTCAAAAAAATTTGTTCATTTTGACGGGCTCATTTGATGGTTTCAAGAATAACGGTGTTTACACTAACATCCAGTATATTAATAAAAATAATAATAACCTAACTTAATATTTTCAAATATATCCGTAATGACTGTTTTTTGTATTATTTCTTGAAACTATTTTCCTTTTTTTTAAGACCCTGCCCTACTAATTTACGTAATATTAAAAAAAAAAATGATTTCTATGATGTAAGAAATTAAGACTTTATTTTTACATTCCCGTAATGGCTTTTGCGTTATTTTTTATGTTTCTAGTAACTTTACTTGAGGCACTCCAGTATTTTAATAGGCATTATTGCATATTAACTTAAGTTATAAGTAGTTTAAAAGGTATAGTTAAAACAAAATAATTATCTCTTACCTTTTTTTACTCAAAACGAATCAAACAATAACCTACTTCTAAAGGTATGATTCGGATCTGGGCAGTCGCGACCCGGCAGCCGCGGCCCTGCAGCCGCGACCGCGGTCGCGACCCACCGCTTCGTAGGGAATTGTATGCAAAAGTAACCAACGCAAGCGACCGAGCAGCGCGGCCGGGGGGCGTGGCCTACGCGCGGCCTTGGCAGCGCCGCCGAGCCGCTCCGGTGGCAGTTGGGTCGCGCTGCCCGTTCGTAGAGGGTGACAAAATGGCGACGTTTACCGATGAAAATGACGAGTTTTTAGTTGAGTTAGTTGCTAAAAACCCACCGCTTTACGTTCCTCAACTCAAAAGCTATAAGGATAATGTTGTTAGAGATAATATATGGGAGCATATTGGTAGTCAACTCAATAAAACAAGTAAGTACCAACTTTTTTTTATTTTTACATAGTTATTACAAATAAACATTTAAATGACAAATGAAGCTTGCTGTGCGTCGTGTTCATACCTACCTGCTCTAGTTCATTCTGTTTATCGACTGTTCTTGCCATGAGACTTTTCCAGCTTCTGAGGTAAAGTAATCTTTAAGGATATTTCTGATTCGAAATCCATCTATGTTCCGAAATCCTCCCGTACGTGTCAGTGGAAGCATGTTCTCTGTTGGTTTTTTTTTTTTTTGTCGTAACTGTAATATGGTATTCCATTTTTTTCTAAATAAGCATCCCTTAATAAATTATGGAGACAACATAGTGTAGTAATTAAGTCATCATATATTTCTGGTCTAATTGCTATAGGTGAATATAATATTCGGAAAACCTGACTCAGAAGTCCAAAAGAATTCTCTGTGACTCGTCTTGCTCGGCAGATGCGATAGTTGAAAATCGCTTTACCACGATCGCCTCTAATATGAGTTCTGTAATAGGGTTTCATCATGTAGACGTCTAATCCAAACGCGTCATCGCCAACTAGATAATGTGGGGTTAAGATATCTGTTCCTGGTAAGGCTGCCGGTTGAGGCACATTAAATTGTTCGGACATAATTTTTTTGCCCATAGCTGACTTTTTGAATATACCACTGTCCCCTTCCTTCCCATATGAGCCCACGTCAACAGCAATAAATTTGCAGTTTGCGTCTACAATAGCCAATAATACAGTAGAATTTCTTTATAGTTAAAAAACATCGATCCACTGTTCTTCGGACATTTAATACGTACGTGCTTGCCATCAATTGCTCCAAAACAATTTGGACAGTTCCACCTGTTCCAGAAATGTTCAGCAGTTTGTTTTAGATGATTTTCCGTTGGCACAGGCAGGAAAATTGGTACTAAATTTTTTCGCAAACTTGCAAGAACTTGTGCGACTATTCTGCTTATATAGCTTGCCGATATACGATAATTGAATTCTAAAGATGCGTATGTTTCACCAGTTGCTAGGAATCTGAAATTGAAAAATATTATTTGATTTTGTACAGAATTCTAACAATAATATGTATTTTAAAGTAGACTTCTTAATATGTAACTACAACATATTTATACTATGAATTTTAAATCTGTTTTAGGTGATGACTGCAGAAAACGCTGGAAATGCATCAGAGATTCCTATCAAAGAATTAAGCGCAAAAATAAATTACCAACTGGATCAGCAGCCGGCAGCAAGTCAAAAAAATGGCCTTTAATGGAAAGACTAACTTTTTTGGAAAATGTTCCCACTGAAAGAAAAACTATATGTAATATTGAGGGAACTGATGATACTAATGATAGCGAAAATGAAGTATCAAATTATGATGAAAGCTTTTTGAATAAAGAGAAAGACATTAACGTGGAACCTAACGAAATAGAAATGAATAGCGAAGGAACAAGCGGAATAATAATGGTGAATGCGCCATCGAGTGCAACAGAGGTAGACGTTGAAGAAACTGCTGATGATGAGAAACGAAACAAAAAAACAGGGAGATCTACAGGAAGCGTATTGAAAAAAAAGAAACAAAATCAAAATAGTACCATGCAGGCGGCTCTACTCAACTACTGGAAAGAAAGGGACGCTGAAAGGCGTGCCCAAATTCAAGCCCTCACACCTGTCAACCCAGGACAAAGAAGATGTGGATGGTATTACATCGTTTTGCTCGCACGTTGGGACAATGCTAAAAAAACTTACTCCTGCTTTAAGAGTAGAAGCGAAAACTAAAGTATTCAATATTTTAGCCGACTATGAATTAAGGAGCCTAAACGAGCATACTAGTGTTAGTGGTCTTAGTACTTCCTCAAGCAGTCCCCCTTTTGGTGAAAATTCTTCATCAAACCCTTATTCTCCGATAACTTCCGTCGCATCACCCATCAGTCCACTCTGTGAACCTACTGACTTAAGTATTCCAAATACAATTAATTTTCCAACAAATACTTCAGAAAACATGTCCAACACATATTTCCAGCTATAGTTTGTGCGTTCTAAGATGATATGGGTGACACTTCTCAAATTCCTTGCTACGGATTTTTTTACAAGAAAACAAAAAAAAATCAAAATGTAATAAATTATATTCCATCTACAAAAACAAATGTTTCCTATAATTGTAAATGGATAAAAATGATAAGTTGCTAAATGCTAACTTATTAATATAAAATTATAAATATTAACTGTGAAATAGGAGTATAAAATTATTGTTACGAAAATATTTGAAAAATGTCAGATGCATGAAACGGAACTTATGCCAATAGAGATTGACGCTTTTGAATCGAAATCAAATCGTTAAAAAGGGCGGCCATCTTAAATCGCCGGCGCCACTCTGAAACGTCAGTATGAAATCGATAATTTCGATTGCAATTCCTTTACGAAGTGATTCGATATTTTTAAATTATCGATTATTTTTTTTAGGTAACTTCCCTACTATTGTCAATTATTATGTGTCACCCATATCATCATAAAACGCACAAACTATAGATAACTTTTTACCTTAAAGTGAGAAATAATTTTTCCTCGCTTGTTATTGATCCTTTTTTCATTGGTTGAATATCACTGTTGATTAAACTAAGTACAAATTGAAATTGAGTTTTATTTAGTCTACAGTAACCCCTGAATTTCTTTTCCTTTACATTTAAGTGCCGTTTTATCAGGATTTGATAGGTGCCTTCATAAATTCTGGACGTATATAATTCGAGCATTCCCCCACTGCCTCCTCCCCCCTACCGTGACTGGGAGAAGTTCACCTCCCAGCTGCACGAAACTACGCCCAACTTTCCGGTGGATACTGTAGAGTCTGTAGATAATATGACCTTACAGATCACCGAGTCAATCAAGGCGGCCTTAGAAGCAGCAACCAAACAGCCCCGCAACAGGTTCAAACGCCCCCCCCTACCTCGCCACATAGCCGTTCTCCTGACCGAAAAGCGCAAGGCTCGTCGACTATGGCAGTCCACGCGATGTCCAACCGCTAAAAACCGACTCAACCGGCTGAATGAGCAGGTCGGTCAAGCGCTCCACGACCTGAAGGCGGCAGACTGGACCCAGCGCCTCCAGGAGGCAGGAGAGGACTGGCCATCCCTCCACCGTTTCTGCCGTACCCTTACCAAAGCCCCTGTGAGACCTCTCCTACACCCGGACGGTAACCCACGATACCGTGCCGAGGATAGAGCAGAGATACACGCCGAACACCTCGAGCGCCAATTCTCTCCATTACCGACCACCGCAACAGACCACGTACAGGCCGTCTCCGAGGAGGTAAGGACAGCCCTTCTCTCCCCACCAGGCCCCCCCAATTTTAGTTTTTCCCCGAGAGAGGTACAGAAAGTACTCTCTCGGCTAAAGCCTCGTAAGGCACCCGGGGCGGATGGTATTCCAAACTCCGCCCTGCGCCATCTCCCCTTCAGAACTGTGGCCGCCCTGACCCGCCTTTATAACGGGATAGTAAGGACCGGCCACTTTCCCCCAGCCTGGAAGAAGGGGATTATAATCACAATCCCCAAGCCTCATAAGGACCTCAAACGGGCAGCGGGCTATCGGCCCATTACACTTCTCTCCACCATGTCCAAGTCCTTTGAGGTCCTTTTAAAGAAGCATCTATCCCCCTATCTTCCTCCTCGACGAGACCAGTTTGGATTCCGTTCCGGGCTGAGTACCACCCTCCAGCTTGTGCGTGTGATTAACCACCTTTCTGTTGCGGCCAACAAAAAGGAATCCACAGTCGCTGTATTTTTAGATATGGAAAAGGCGTTCGATAGTGTGTGGCACGACGGCCTTCTCTGCAAACTCATTCGAGCTGGCGTCCCCCTTTTCTTGGTAAGGGTTATTGCATCCTTCCTTTCCGGCCGGACCTTTCAAGTCCGAGTCGACGGGGTCCTTTCACCCGAGCACCCCATAACCGCAGGCGTCCCCCAAGGGGGTGTTCTTTCCCCGGATCTTTATAACCACTACGGCAGTGATGTTCCAAAAGATCCGGGTACCCACGCGGCGCTGTACGCGGACGACACTGCGTACTTCGCCTCCTCCCTCACGGTAGATCACGCGGCCATCAAGATACAGAGGACGCTGGACCTCCTCCCAGACTGGCTGAGCAAATGGCGACTGGCTGTCAACGCAGCCAAGTCCCAAGCGCTCGCCGTCACTAGGAGTCGAGGTTTTCCGGCCCCTCTGAAGATCGGAGACGCCGAGATCCCGTGGGGCAGAACAGCAAAATACCTGGGGGTAACTATTGACAGGTCCCTCTCTATGGCAGCCCAGTGTCAGGCGGCGGTGAACGGAGCCAAGGCAGCGGTAGCCCAGCTGCACCCGGCCTACTCATCGCCGCAGATCCCTCTCAACATGCGCGTAGCACTTTATAAACTGTATGTACGCAGCCGCCTCACGTACGCAGCCCCAGCGTGGCACCATCTGCTCTCTGCTTCGCAAAAACGAACACTGCAGAGAGTGCAGAACAAGGTGCTGCGCCGTATCGCCGGAGCGCCGTGGTACGTGAGGAATGATACCATCGAGAGAGATCTGCGCGTCGAGAGCGTCGAGACGTTCGTAGCGCAACTCTCCAAAAACCTTTTTGCGCGAGCGGACGTCTCGCGCCTACCCGAGTTGGCCGACCTGGCGCCGTGGCATGCACGGCCACCGGACCGTCACCGACTGCCCCGAGACGCCGTCCCAGAGGACATCGCGGACACTCCGCCCCCCCAACGGAGAAGAGAAGATCGCACAGTGGCACCCAGCCGTGGTGCCCAAACATCGTGAGATTGTTCTCCCTCCCCAATTTCTCTAGTCTTCTTTTCCGCCTGGGGCCTGATGGCCGCGACAGTCATACTGCCGTAACCATCGACCTCACGGCGCTACTTCCCCCCGTCCGCTAATAATAAAAAAGGCCGGGGTTCGGAAGCCCTCCCCCTCTCCCAATTTTCCCTATAACTTCCCCCCCGTCCGCCAATAATAAAAAAGGCCGGGGTTGGAAGTAGTTCTCCCCCTCACCCATTTCCCAGGTCGCTTGGTCCGCAGGCGTGGTAGAATGGTGCGTGCGGGAGTGGACCCATACACGTTCCCTTGGTCCCGGCCCGGGGCCCGCACGCACCATGGTAACCTGCTGCGTCTGACGTTTGATTGTGGCCTGGTCAGGCGTTGAAGGGTCGGTTGTTTGTTCCACGGTTTTCCCCTCGTTCTGCCGAGGGGGTTTTTCCTCAAAACTTTCACTGTATATCACTGTATTTTCCCATGCAGAGGGGCAAAGCCCCTGATCATGGTTTCCCACCCGGGGCCCCAGCAGGCTCTGGTGTGAGGGAAGATTGGCTTGGCCGCTCCGGTGGCAGTTGGGTCGCGCTGCCCGTTCGTAGAGGGTGACAAAATGGCGACGTTTACCGATGAAAATGACGAGTTTTTAGTTGAGTTAGTTGCTAAAAACCCACCGCTTTACGTTCCTCAACTCAAAAGCTATAAGGATAATGTTGTTAGAGATAATATATGGGAGCATATTGGTAGTCAACTCAATAAAACAAGTAAGTACCAACTTTTTTTTATTTTTACATAGTTATTACAAATAAACATTTAAATGACAAATGAAGCTTGCTGTGCGTCGTGTTCATACCTACCTGCTCTAGTTCATTCTGTTTATCGACTGTTCTTGCCATGAGACTTTTCCAGCTTCTGAGGTAAAGTAATCTTTAAGGATATTTCTGATTCGAAATCCATCTATGTTCCGAAATCCTCCCGTACGTGTCAGTGGAAGCATGTTCTCTGTTGGTTTTTTTTTTTTTTTGTCGTAACTGTAATATGGTATTCCATTTTTTTCTAAATAAGCATCCCTTAATAAATTATGGAGACAACATAGTGTAGTAATTAAGACATCATATATTTCTGGTCTAATTGCTATAGGTGAATATAATATTCGGAAAACCTGACTCAGAAGTCCAAAAGAATTCTCTGTGACTCGTCTTGTTCGGCAGATGCGATAGTTGAAAATCGCTTTCCCACGATCGCCTCTAATATGAGTTCTGTAATAGGGTTTCATCATGTAGACGTCTAATCCAAACGCGTCATCGCCAACTAGATAATGTGGGGTTAAGATATCTGTTCCTGGTAAGGCTGCCGGTTGAGGCACATTAAATTGTTCGGACATAATTTTTTTGCCCATAGCTGACTTTTTGAATATACCACTGTCCCCTTCCTTCCCATATGAGCCCACGTCAACAGCAATAAATTTGCAGTTTGCGTCTACAATAGCCAATAATACAGTAGAATTTCTTTATAGTTAAAAAACATCGATCCACTGTTCTTCGGACATTTAATACGTACGTGCTTGCCATCAATTGCTCCAAAACAATTTGGACAGTTCCACCTGTTCCAGAAATGTTCAGCAGTTTGTTTTAGATGATTTTCCGTTGGCACAGGCAGGAAAATTGGTACTAAATTTTTTCGCAAACTTGCAAGAACTTGTGCGACTATTCTGCTTATATAGCTTGCCGATATACGATAATTGAATTCTAAAGATGCGTATGTTTCACCAGTTGCTAGGAATCTGAAATTGAAAAATATTATTTGATTTTGTACAGAATTCTAACAATAATATGTATTTTAAAGTAGACTTCTTAATATGTAACTACAACATATTTATACTATGAATTTTAAATCTGTTTTAGGTGATGACTGCAGAAAACGCTGGAAATGCATCAGAGATTCCTATCAAAGAATTAAGCGCAAAAATAAATTACCAACTGGATCAGCAGCCGGCAGCAAGTCAAAAAAATGGCCTTTAATGGAAAGACTAACTTTTTTGGAAAATGTTCCCACTGAAAGAAAAACTATATGTAATATTGAGGGAACTGATGATACTAATGATAGCGAAAATGAAGTATCAAATTATGATGAAAGCTTTTTGAATAAAGAGAAAGACATTAACGTGGAACCTAACGAAATAGAAATGAATAGCGAAGGAACAAGCGGAATAATAATGGTGAATGCGCCATCGAGTGCAACAGAGGTAGACGTTGAAGAAACTGCTGATGATGAGAAACGAAACAAAAAAACAGGGAGATCTACAGGAAGCGTATTGAAAAAAAAGAAACAAAATCAAAATAGTACCATGCAGGCGGCTCTACTCAACTACTGGAAAGAAAGGGACGCTGAAAGGCGTGCCCAAATTCAAGCCCTCACACCTGTCAACCCAGGACAAAGAAGATGTGGATGGTATTACATCGTTTTGCTCGCACGTTGGGACAATGCTAAAAAAACTTACTCCTGCTTTAAGAGTAGAAGCGAAAACTAAAGTATTCAATATTTTAGCCGACTATGAATTAAGGAGCCTAAACGAGCATACTAGTGTTAGTGGTCTTAGTACTTCCTCAAGCAGTCCCCCTTTTGGTGAAAATTCTTCATCAAACCCTTATTCTCCGATAACTTCCGTCGCATCACCCATCAGTCCACTCTGTGAACCTACTGACTTAAGTATTCCAAATACAATTAATTTTCCAACAAATACTTCAGAAAACATGTCCAACACATATTTCCAGCTATAGTTTGTGCGTTCTAAGATGATATGGGTGACACTTCTCAAATTCCTTGCTACGGATTTTTTTACAAGAAAACAAAAAAAAATCAAAATGTAATTAATTATATTCCATCTACAAAAACAAATGTTTCCTATAATTGTAAATGGATAAAAATGATAAGTTGCTAAATGCTAACTTATTAATATAAAATTATAAATATTAACTGTGAAATAGGAGTATAAAATTATTGTTACGAAAATATTTGAAAAATGTCAGATGCATGAAACGGAACTTATGCCAATAGAGATTGACGCTTTTGAATCGAAATCAAATCGATAAAAAGGGCGGCCATCTTAAATCGCCGGCGCCACTCTGAAACGTCAGTATGAAATCGATAATTTCGATTGCAATTCCTTTACGAAGTGATTCGATATTTTTAAATTATCGATTATTTTTTTTAGGTAACTTCCCTACTATTGTCAATTATTATGTGTCACCCATATCATCATAAAACGCACAAACTATAGATAACTTTTTACCTTAAAGTGAGAAATAATTTTTCCTCGCTTGTTATTGATCCTTTTTTCATTGGTTGAATATCACTGTTGATTAAACTAAGTACAAATTGAAATTGAGTTTTATTTAGTCTACAGTAACCCCTGAATTTCTTTTCCTTTACATTTAAGTGCCGTTTTATCAGGATTTGATAGGTGCCTTCATCAATTCTGGACGTATATAATGAATCGATGTTATTCCTCTTTGATGATAGCAAGATCAACATTATTTCATCATCCTCTTCTTCGTCTTCTATCAGTCTCTTCACGAGTTCTCGCTTTCGTATATTTAAATAGACATAGTGAATATTTTATACACGACTGGAATGCACAAGCGTTCACACTGAGTGCTGTTTGACTACTGCACGTGGCAGTCGCTGCCCGGGTCACGGACGCTGCTATCCGTAAGCTTCTAGCAGCGCTGCACAGCAGCGACAATGGGTCGCGGCAGCTGGTCGCCACTGCCGGGTCGCGGCTGCCCAGATCCGAATGCTGCCTTAAGAATGTTTAGTGATCTAACATAATAAACCGAATGATTTATAAGTAGTTTTGACATAAATTAAACCGACTTATAAAAGTCTTTTCAGAAATTTAAGACCACTAACATTAAATTACAATTATATTTCAAGAAAATTTGTAGTTCTACAATTAATTTACGTTAGAGTTATAAGTAAGATTGCGAATCATATTATTTGAATCTGATGGCGATAAAGAAATTTTGCTTTACCGTAAATTGAGGTCATTTTTACTTAAGCGCCATTATATCCTAAACTAACAGTCTAAGTATCACAATTAGTATTTCTGGACATAGAAAATGAAAAATGATTTTAAACTTTACCAATATTTATGACGTCAAGTCATCAAAATTCGAGTGCTGGGAAAAAAGTTATGATTTAAAAACGAAAAAAAAAACTTTAAACGGCTTTTTCTCGAAATGGCCTTTTGCCGTATTAGTAATTTTGCCTTTCCAGTGACGATATAATAATTATTAATTATATTATAAATATACTTACATGTAGTAAAAACAGTTATTTCTTTACTCCAATTTTATTTATTTGTACAGATAAATATTTTGCACGTATTCATTACTTATTACAATATTTTTTAAAAATAATTTTGCATCGCAATCGCAGTGCATAAATTGTGACCTTGAAATCGGGAACCCCCACGCCACCGTCTATTCGGTGCGTATTCCTTGTAGACAAGACAAGTTCATTGTAGTTCTGAATGATTAGGACAGATGGCGTGCCTGATTTTACGTAATTTTGTTTGCAAGCTGTTGTAATTAGTTTGTGTTATCCTTGACATCCATGTCGTCGCTAATGGCTCTTGCGGAAGACCGGCGCTGAATATGCCCCTGGGTGTACCAGCACATGCCGAGCATGAGCCAATTTGCGGCTACAATTTGGAATCGCCTTGTTTTTGTAAATTTGTTTCATAAATGTAGTTGCAAATAAACATTATTATTATTATTAATTTAAATCGTATGCGCAGCGACACGATGCGACACAACCTCCTCCTACGAAGGCGCGCAGCCGTCTGCCGCCCGCGTCCCGCTCCGACCCCGCTCCTCAAAAACAGCTATAAGTTGTCATAACTTGTAAAACATTGCATTAAATAAAAATGTAAAAAGGCAAATTTGTAAATGACATAAATACTCATAATTTGAGCCAAAATTTCTGGCAATATTTTTTGAAACAACGGAATTATAACAATATTTGTAGGAAAATTATTGCGTTCAAATTTATTTTTTTTCTCGTAAACTATACTTCTAAATTAGAGTTTTTAAAAATGGAAATGAAGGTCAATAAATTAGCTATCATTGCGTATTTTTTATTGAGTACTCTCTTTACATTTGAATGAGCAATAAAGGAAAACTCTGCGGGTAATATGGTATTTTCACGTAATGAAGCCCCTTAAGGGGATCGATAAGGAAATCGACCCCAGCTTAGTTAAGGACGATCTCCTCGGGTTCCCCGTCCAAGCGGTACACCGAATGTACCATCCAATTAAAAAACACAAGTACAAGATGGTACTTGTCACCCTCCCCCTCACTCCCGAGGGAAAAGCAATATTCAATATTAAATCCGTATGCCACCTCGTTGGCATACGAGTAGAACCCCCCCAGAAGTGAGCAATGCCCGGCTAGTGCCACCGTTGCCAGCTGTACGGACACTCAGCGCGAAACTGCTACGCCAGACCGCGCTGCGTAAAGTGCCTAGGCGACCACGGTACAGCCGAGTGCACCCGTAAAAGTCCAGCTGAGGAGACAGAACCTCCCAGCTGCGTCCTATGTAGGACTTCTGGCCATACGGCCAATTACAGAGGGTGCAGTTGCGCCCCTAAACAAAAGAGGCGCGGTGCACCCAGGCGAAAGAGGACCCCACCTCCCCCACGGCAGAACTTCATTCCTGCCCCCCACCACAAACGCATGGAGCAGCAGGGGACCTCCCCCGCCGAAACCGGAGACCATCCCAGTCCCACGGTCCAAGGCGGCCCCCCCTCCCCCTCCAGCCAAGGTGGCACCTCTACCTCCTCCGCCCCAACGGGTGGCGAAGGCGATGCCTCCTCCCAACTCCAACCCAGAGGCCAGTTACGCTGAGAACCTTCTGTTCGCGGCAAACTTCCTCAGGGACATCGATCCCGTTGAACTCGAGGTGTTCAACAACAAAATAAAAGCCGCCCGATCATTCAATGACACTGTAGCAGCAATGGCTACTCATTCTCGCCTTTTCAACGCAATAAAGGCAAAAACCGCTGATTATTATTAATGGCTTCCCCGGGCAGAACAAAACCTCACTCCCTACGCGTAGTGTCGTTCAATGCGAACGGCATAAAAGACTCTGGTGACGAAATCCGTGAATTCGTCAAAAACTTCGAAGTCGACATCCTACTAGTGCAGGAAACGTTCTCAAAACCCAGCGTGAAAACTCCAAAAATTGCTAATTATAGATTTGTAAGAAACGACAGAAGTCGAGCCCAAAAAGGCAGCACTATTACCTATTATAAGAGCTGCCTCCACTGCGTCCCTCTCGAGCCGCCTCCCTTAGAGGCATTCGAGGTCTCAGTATATCATATCAGCATGACAGGCCATGAGCCAATAATAATAGCCAGCACTTACCTAAAGTGCAATAGTAAACTTCCTTCTAGCGACCTACAAGCGCTATTCAACCTAGGCAACGCCGTGATCATAGCCGGCGACCTAAACTGTAAAAATACAGAGTGGGGCAACATAGCCAACAATACCAACGGCAAACTTCTGTCAAATCTCGCCGATTCTCTCAACTTTATCATAATCGCTCCCGAAAACCCCACTCGCTACGACACTTGCAACCGCCGAAGTGGCATAATTCAGAATCCCAGCACTATTGACATAGCGCTATGCAAAAATGTTTCTCTCGACATCTCTGCGGAGACACTCTCCGAGCTTAACTCAGACCACAGACCGGTTAAGTTTACAATAGGTAACTCTAACCGTTTCAATAATGCAAAGAAAAAGATTATCGACTACAAAACGTTAGCCGATAACATCCAAAATCTTCAATCGATTCACCTCGATAGAATCCCAGATACCATTGACAGTAGTGAAGCCGCTATAGCGGCAGCATCCGACTTGACCGACCACCTGATAGCGACCATAGAAAAGTCGTCCCGGGGGATGTCAATGAACCATGAAGGTCATTGGCCCCTACCGGACGACATAAAGGAGTCCATCAGACTCCGAAATGCGGCTAAGCGCACCTATGATCGCTACCCGTCAGAGGACTGTCGGATAGCCCTCCGTCGTCTCGAAAGAGAAGTAAAGTCAAAAATCAAAGAACACACAGCAGAAAGATGGGACCGACTTCTGAGCGAGTTAAAGCCCTCACATGTGGCCTACTGGCCTCTCGCGAAAGCCCTAAAAAAGAAGACGGAGAGTGATATGCCTCCACTTGTCAGACCTAATCGTCCACCTGCACTGGTAGATGAAGACAAAGCTGAAGTTCTGGCCGACACGATCGAACAACAGTGTCGGCCCAGCACCCTCCCGATTGACCATACGCACCTTAGGCTTGTCGAAAGCGAGGTAGCCGGACCACCTACGGAGCCACTAAGACCTGTGGACTCAGAGGAGGTCAAAGACATCATCAAAGGCTTACATGCCAAAAAAGCCCCCGGACAGGACGGCATCTCAAATAAAGTCCTCAAATTGCTTCCCGATGAAATTATCCAACTCCTAGTGAACATCTTTAACGCCCTTTTAATAGGATGTTCATTCCCAGACATTTGAAAGGTAGCTATCGTAATAGGCATACACAAACCGGGTAAACCCCGGGTGAAGCCCAGTAGTTACCGACCAATTAGTCTCATTAGCTCCCTAGGTAAAGTTTATGAGAGAATAATTCTCAAACGTCTTAAAGACGTCATCAATGAGAAAAATCTCCTCCCAGATGAGCAGTACGCCTTCCGCGAACGCCATAGCTGCCCCGCCCAAGTACACCGCCTAACGGAGTACATTCTTGAGAAAAAGAATAACAGACAGAAGACTTGCGCCGTATTCTTCGATATCGTAAAAGCTTTCGACAAAATCTGGCATAAAGGCCTAATTTTCAAATTATACCAGTTAGGATTACCAGACAGATTAGTGCTGATAATCAGTAACTATCTCAAAAATCGCAAATTTCGCTTCCGAGTCGAAGGCGCACTGTCCTCTCAACGAGACTTAGAGGCCGGAGTCCCTCAGGGCTCGGTCCTCTCGCCCTCCCTATACAATCTATACACCTCAGATATCCCCCGACACCCTAGGGTGCATAGGGCCATGTTCGCCGATGACACAGCCCTGTACTGTGCCGGCAATAATATCCGACACGCCCAAAAATGGCTCCAAGAGGCCGTCACCCAGCTGGGTGAATGGTTCTCCAAATGGAGAATATAAGTAAATCCCGAAAAAAGCAAAGCAATCCAGTTTTGCAAAACTAACATCCCTATGAGGCCTATCAGTATGCACGGGAACTCTATAATGTAAAATACCTCGGAGTAACTCTGGACAAGACGATGTCCTTCAGTAAACATATTAGTATAACAATCCGAAAAGCGAAATTTGTACTCTACAAATTATACGCATTATTAAACGCGCGCAGCAAGATGCCCTTAAGGCACAAGCTGACGCTATACAAAACTTGTATCAGAACAATACTCACTTATGCGTGGGCCTCTTTCGCACACATAGGTAAAGATCTAATGTTAAGACTACAAAGAGTCCAAAACCGGTTCCTGCGCATGGCAACTGGAGCACCCGCGTATATGAGGAACATCGACCTGCACAGAGACTTCGTTAAAGCCCACATCAAAGAACTTGTAGAAAGATTCTTTGAGAGAGGCAAAGATCACCCAAACCCCTTACTTAGAGGGGCAGTCAATTACGATGTTAATTATAATACTTTTAGGAACCCCTATAAACGGCCTAAGCATATCTTAGCCGACCCAGTAGATAGGATAACAGAATACGTAACGTACTGTGTACAGTTACGTAAACACAAATCACATGCACCCGCGTTACTCACACGCCGGAGACGACGCCGGCGCCGCCTCCGAAGTCTTACAGTTAACACGAACACACGTACAGACGTACAGACCGACTCTGACACGGAACCGAACCCGCGGCCGGGCACGAGTTTGGATTCCGCTAGAGCAGGCACCCAAATTATTAATCGCGATCGCGTTATTGATATAGAGAGCTTCGAGCGTCGAGGAAATTGTCCGCAGTATTGATATACTGCGGACAATTTCCTCGACATAAGGACAATCGCGCGCGAGTCCACCCGACCGCACGCGGAAGGGGGGAGGGCCGGCCCTCCCAGTCAAAAAGATAAAAAACAGAGCTACTCTACCGCGATAAACACTCGAACGCCGTTAGTTTTTGCTACGCGCGCGAGCGGCTTCACACATCAGCGTGTGAGGCCGGGGTCGGACCCCCAGTACCAACCCTAAATAATGAACAATCCGTTATTCCCCCAACTCCGAAATCACGTCGCCCACAGGGGGGCGACGTGACCTGACCCCTCTCGAAACAAAATACAAGACTGCTAAACGGCAGTCTCTCTTCCGATGAAGCTAAAACAACCCTTTCACAAAGGGCCACTAGCGTAGATCCATTCGAAAAAAAAAAAAATGCATTTATTTCTGTTACGGATGTCGGCACTAACTTGTAAAATAAAATTAAAAGTGAGTGGCAGAAATATTTTTAGAAATTAATTATATAAGATAATTTTCCCAGTATAAAATAATGATTAATAATAATAATTGTTATTCTATCTTAAAGACGTTTTTACTAAAATGTATTTTTGATTTTTAATTTTTAATGCATTTTTTTTTATATCAAATAAGTTCTTTGATTTTAAACTATGGTAATTTTAATTAATAAGATTCAAGTTTAACTTTTATTATTAAAATGTAATGGCTCAAGAACTTACTGAAATTTATGAGCAATTGAAATATATACGAGAAAACTTGATTAAATTACGTTATGAACGGCGAACGCCCGATCGATTGAATTTTAAGCTTGAGGAAGCTAATACTTTATATGATTGTTATAAAATATATGAATTAAATTTGCAAGATCAAATAAATAAGAATTTATTGACTACAGAAAGTCTTACGTTAATCGAGAGATATTGTTCTAAGATTAAGCAGTTATATTTAGAAATTAAGGAATTTTGTACTAAGTTTGGCGCAACGTCTAATAGAGATAAGTTCTCCAAAATGGATTTTGATTTAAAAACTGCACTATGTTTATTACCCGTCGAGACCGATGAGTCTTCGATTAGACAATTGATCGATGGAATTGAATATTACGTATGTAGCGAGTAGGCAACCCAGTCCGGGTGAGTGACGGGCAACCGACTGTTAGGGAGAGAGGCTCGGATCTTGCAATTGTATTGTAACAGTTTCTAATTTGTATTTTGTGGTAATAAGGATTGTACTCCGTAGATTGTACTGTATTACACTGGCGCCAACCTGTGGCTATTTTTTTATTTCCAAAGAAATAACGAACCCAGTCCCAGTGTTCTGTGAATTGTGTAGCTAGCCGAACTGTGACAAAAAGTAAAATGCCACGAAACACACGCCAACATCCCCGTTACGAGAGTGAAGAGAAGAAGATACACAGCAAGCAGGCGACGGCGAAGAACCCGGGAACGAGACGATAGTTTTCGCCGACCCGCGGCACCCCCCGCCTATATCCAGCGCGGCTGCTGGAGCACCTACCACCACCTCGACGGAACGGATGATGACAGCCATGTTAGAAATGATGATGCAATCACAGCGAATACAGGAGGAGACCAACAGAGCCCTCCTGGAAACACTCCGAGCCTTCCCACGGCATGATCCATCCGGCGATTTCGGAACTGTCAGCCCTAATACGGCGGCCTCGACTGCCTCTGCCGCAGCCACCGTCCCGCCGGGCAATTTCACGCCGTGCACCTCGCGATTCAACGGCAAGGCACGCGACGCCGAGAAGCTGGAGGCCTTCCTGGATGCCGTGGAAGTATACAAGGAATGCGCGAACGTCAGTGAAGAGCACGCACTACGCGGCCTGAGCATGCTGCTAGAAGACAACGCGGCGCTCTTCTGGCGCGGCGTCAAGGGCAACGTCGCGACATGGACGGACGCCGTCGCGAGGCTTCGAAGCATGTACGGCACCCAGCTGCCGCCGTACAAGATCTTCAGAGAAATTTTCCGCGATGAACAGTGTGAAACGAAGCGTGCCGACGTATTTGTGACGAATCTGCGCGCCCTCCTAGCTAAGTTACCTTATAAAGTTCCGGACACGATGCAAATCGACATGTTCTACGGCTTGTTACATAGGCGTGTTCGAAAAAGACCGTCGCGAGATAATAATTTAACTTCTATGGACAACTTCATAGAGAGATTGCGAGCCGTAGAAGATGCGATTGCGGAAACTAATAGGTTATCTAATTCTATTGTAATCCCTTCCCTCTCGCTGCACCCGCGCCCCCGGTTAAATTCGTAAAACCGGCCGCGCAAGAAGGAGGTCCTACTACACGTTCGGCCCCTACTACGAATTCGGTTCTTACGCCAAACTCGAACCCGTCATCGAAACGTATTCGGGTACGCTGCGCGTATTGTAAATTGTATGGCCATATTATTGACCATTGCCGCAACTTGCAAGGTAAAAGCGAGAACATCGGTAAGTCAGAGTCTAACGATAATTCTAGTACTTTAAGATGTTATGGATGTGGCCAGCAAGGAGTAGTAAAGTCGAGATGTAAAGTCTGTTCAAACACAGACAGACCTGGGTCGAAACCAGCTGATTTCAATACATTTTCTTGTGATATCGATTCGTCAAATACTTCTTGTACGGTTCCGAGCGAGAATGGTGCGAGTTCAAACTCACAAAATCTTGGGGCACGGCAGTGCCTCCGCAAAGTCGAGCGCGATATATTTTTGTATAATAATAATAATCGCAAGTGTAATTTGCTTTCGAGTAATGTTTATTGCGATGTTGACGACAAAGCCGCTTTTATAATAAATAATTCCGATGTACAGGAATCCGAGGCTTGTAGCATCTTCATCGATATTGATGCGACGTCACTTCCCACCGTACGTATTAATGTTGCAAACCGCGAAGGAGTGGCTATTATTGATACCGGCGCAACTCATTCCATAGCTAGTACTAAGCTGTACTCCGTGTTAGTTGAACAGGGTGTTCATTTTAAGGAGACACAGCGCACAATAAGATTGGCAGATGGAACGCATAGTAAAAGAAGAGTACTTACCGCTGATGTAAAAGTCACTATTGGAAATCGCGATGCAATTATTGAGGATTTGCTTGTATTACCAGGAGCCTCAACTAGGACGTTGTTAGGTCATAAATTTATAAAAAAAGCTAATATCATCCTCGATATTCCGCACGACGTATGGTATTTTAGGGATAAACCGGAGGAGATCTTTGATTTCGTTAAGTCTTATTTCCTTACCAGTCCTGAACCAACCGCAGACAGCAGTAGATACGGTTTGGGAGCGGCTTTAATGCAGGGGGAGAATCGGTTAAAAGACACGGATATTAGGAAAATATTAAAAGACATAGAATCCAAAGATCCAACCCGTCGTATAGCATGGCCAGACAAAGGTCAAACATCTTTTATGCCAAAGAGGAATAGCCCTTATAAAAGAAATAAAATCATAAGAACTACTACATATGAGTTGGGTAGTATCAGCAATGGCACCTCCACAGCCAAGTATCACGCGTCACTTCTCACCCCATTTGTTGGTCCCATCCAAGCTCCTCTAAAGGACAAGCGAAAACGTGGGCGGCCACGAAAGGATCCTATCCCAAACGCGGGGACGTCAGGTTCGGGATAGAGGGGGAGGATGTAGCGAGTAGGCAACCCAGTCCGGGTGAGTGACGGTTACTAGGCAACCGACTGTTAGGGAGAGAGGCTCGGATCTTGCAATTGTATTGTAACAGTTTCTAATTTGTATTTTGTGGTAATAAGGATTGTACTCCGTAGATTGTACTGTATTACACGTATCTATTTTGACCAAAGATAGTTGTAAGCTTAATTTAATTAATTTTGTTTTGAAGAGTAGGCTATCACAATCTTCTAAGTTAAGATTGAAATCTAGCTATGCGACTACTAAAGATTTACTGCAGGATATGACTACAATTCTTTTGCCTAAAAAGAGTTCTGTAGCTTTGCAAAATAAATTGCAATCTGTGAGGCAAGATTTTAAATCTATAAATGAGTACGGCAAGGAGTTAACGGAAATATTTATGGACCTAACTATCGCGCAAGCTGGTGGCAAAACCGAAAATCTTAAAATTTTGCAGCCTTTAAACGAAAAACAAGCTATTAAACGTTTTGCCGACGGTTTACGCAATAGACGACTCAGCACAATTATTGCTGCTCGAAACTTCGATTGCTTGAAGGACGCCATACAGGCCGCCGTAGACGAGGAGACCGAAATGCCATCGCAGTCGTCCTCATCAGTAGACGACTTATCCCTTAATTTTTATAATTATAAACGTGGTCGTTATAATTTTTACAACAGGCGTTATTTTCCTAATCGAAACGATCGCTCATGGGGAGGTCGCCCTTCCAAAAATGTTCGTGTCGACGGCAGCTCCCCCGGCAGCCCCGCTGCTGCTGCGTCCGGCCATGCTCCACGTCGTGATCGAGGCTTTGGTCGAGGTCAGACGACATCGTACAGAGGTAAGTCGAATAGTTATTATAATAATTCTAGGTCGCGGGTTCCGCCGAGGAGGCAATATCCGTATTGTGAACGAGGAGACCGTTCGTAAATCCGATGATGATGAGGGTAGCGATACGCCGATCATCCCACAACAGTTTTTTCGTTAATAAAGAATTTATTTACGCCTTGAATAGCACGTGTTGTGTCCAATTATATCATGTTGCTGAAAATACTTGCCATTATCAAAGTAAATATAATATTCTGTCATTTTTATTAGATACAGGAGCATCGATATGTGCTATTAAATATGAGTATGTAAAGAAACTCAACATACCAATGCATACCGAGTGCATTACGATACAAGGAATGGGCGGTGCGATTCAAGCTATAGGATATGTTCATTTGACGCTTAGTAACATGCATAATTCTCAGAAATTTCTGATGCAATATAAGTTTTATGTTTTCCAGACTTTACCATGCAAAGCGAATGCGATTATAGGACAAGATTTTCTTACAAACTTTAATGCTATTTTGAACCTTAAATGCTCTACTTTAACTTTGAATAACGAGTCGAATAACAATAGTATCGTTTTGCCGCTTTGTTCCCAGACTGAAAGTAGAAGTAGTTATTATATTTTACCGCCAAGATCGGAATCTATACATTATATACCGACTACATATACGGAGGAATGTCTTGTCTGTTCATCGGAATTACAAAAAGAAGTGTTTATAGCAAATACTATAGTTAAGCCCTCGAATGGTATGATACCAGTGTTAATATTAAATACTAGCGAGGATGAGATACGTCTTGAAAATATTGAACCAAAAATAGAGAAAATTAGTGATTACGAATTGTGTGATTTTAGTCGTAGTAAAAATATTAAATCCGATCGTGTTAAAAAATTATTGAATTTGCTTCACTTAAATCATTTAAATTTAGAGGAGAGAAAGATTATTGAGAATGTTTGTGCAAAATTTTCGGATATATTTTTATTACCGGGTGACAAGTTGACGACTACCAATATTTACAAGCATCGTATTTATTTAAAAGATAATTCTCAGCCAATTTACAGTAAGCCGTATAGGATACCATACTCACAAAAATTAGAGCTCAATCAACAAATTAGTGATATGTTACGGGATGGTATAATAGAACCGTGTCAGTCAGACTGGTCATCACCTTTAATATTAATTCCTAAAAAAATAGATAATTCAGGAACTAAAAAATGGCGATTAGTCATAGATTAAAGGAAATTAAATAATAATATACAGGATGATAAATTCCCTCTCCCAAACATAACAGACATTTTAGACTCTCTTAAAGGTTCTGTTTATTTCTCTACGCTCGATCTTTCAAATAGCTATTATCAATGTGACCTTGAGCCTAGTAACCGAAAATACACAGCTTTTAGTACTGGACAATTTGGAGTTACAGATTCAGATAAAAGTAAAACTAGTTCTCTTTCGGGACAGTATCAAATGACGAGGATGCCCATGGGACTAAAGACTAGTCCAGCAGCTTTTTCAAAAATGATGACTGTTGCAATGTCTGGCTTAACATACGAAAAATGTTTAATAATAGAAAATCATACTAAAAAATTAATAGACGTATTTGCAAGGTTACGCAAAGTAAATTTAAAACTTTTACCCCATAAATGTAACTTTTTAGGAAAGGAATTTTACATCTAGGACACACTATTTCCAGCAAAGGTATTATGCCTGATCCAGAAAAAATTAAAGTTTTGAGTAAATGGCCAACTCCAAATAATTTGAAAGAATTAATTAGATTTGTAGCGTTTGCAAATTATTATCGAAAATTTATCAAAATTTTTGCAATGATTGCATACCCCCTTACGCAGTTAACTAAGAAAAATGCTAAATTTATTTGGGACGAAAAATGTCAGTCCGCATTTACAACTTTAAAATCTTTCATTTCGTCGCCTCCAGTACTTGAATATCCAAATGTTTCCGTAGATCATAAATTCATATTACAGACAGATGCCTCTCAACATTCACTAGGTGCCTTTTTGTGCAATTCCAATAGTAAACCGATTGCTTTCGCGAGTAGAAATTTAAACAAATCTGAACTCAATTATCCCACGATAGAGAAGGAGCTCTTGGCGATAGTGTGGGCAGTTAAACATTTTCGCCCATATTTGTATGGTAGGCCGTTTATAATACAAACGGATCACAAGTCGTTAATATATTTATTTGGGATGAAAGATCCGAAAATCCGAAATATGTATTAATATATATGTATGAATATATATAAATATGTATTATAATATAATGGGTACCACAACACCCACAAAATTAAAGGTCGTTCACTGGAACGTCCGGGGGGTCCGCGGCAAGGCTGTCCACATAATACATGTTCTAAAAGAATACGGTGTGGATATAGCCTTGCTGAGTGAGACCCTCCTGTCCCCTTCGGACCGTTTCAGTGTTCCGGGTTACCATGTGTACCGGCAGGATTTTCTGGGAGGAGAAAGAGTTAGCAGAGGTCTAGCTCTTTAAGATATTAGCGAGAATAAAAGGTACTTATTTCTGCTTACGACAATCGTTTATTTTCGAGTCTATTTTCCACAATGCAATACGATAATAACAGTTGCTAGGATACAACATATTAGAATAATAGACAATATAATTCAAAATTATATGTGACCTTCTTTCTTAACATTCCCTCTCCTCTGAAGCAACTGTTCGTTATCCGTATATGCCAGTTAGCTTACACAGCTCCGAAAGCCTCGGCTTGAATAGCGGCTTAGTCAAAAAGTCTGCTAGTTGATCTTTTGTATCAACCTTCTCAACTCTTATATCCTTTTCTAGGACACACTGCCTTATGAAGAAATGCCTCAGCTTTATGTGCTTTGTACGCTGGTGCGTTTCATAAGGTGGATCATAAGCCAATCTTATGGCGGATTCGTTGTCTATGTACAGTGGCGTACTCTCTACCAGAGTGTTAGCCTGCATAAATTTGACGATCCGTCTAAGCCAAATAATCTCTCTGGCGGCTTCGCTAACTGCTATTATTTCTGCCTCTGTAGACGATATAGCGACAGTAGTCTGGCGTTTACTTTGCCATCCTATAGCACCATTGGCGTTAAGGTAAATCATGCCGCTGGTGGAGCGTCCAGTTGATTGATCACCACCGTGATCAGCATCACTGTAGCATTCTATGCCTTGGCCCGCAGTGGAAGACTTGTACGTGATACCGTACTCTATGGTGCCTTTGACATAGCGTAGGATTCGCTTTACTCTCGCCACGTCTTCTGGTGTTGGGCTATCTAGCTTTCGTGACACTATTCCAACCGCATAGGCAATATCTGGTCTAGTGCCAACCATCAAGTATGAGAGTGCTCCAACTGCTTGTCTATATGGAAAGTCATGATAATCATTTTGATCTTTTGAAGCTGGCACGCTGTCTTTTACGATTGGGGTTACTGCGGCTTTGCAATCCTGCATTCCAAACCGTTGTAAAAGCTTCTTTGCGTAACTTTTCTGATCAATTTTGATTGAACCATCTGACTTCCGGTTTATTTCTAAACCTAAGAAATAGGAACCGTTACTCGTCGTGATTTTGAATCTTTGCCGCATTTCGTTCAGAAACACCTCAGTTTCTGCTGAACTCGCTGACGCTATCAATCCATCATCAACGTACAACGCTATCAGTAGCTTTCTCTTTCCCTCTCCTCTTTTAAACAAGCAGGGGTCGCTCTGACTCTGTTTGAAACCAAGTTTGAGGATGTGTTCAGTAATGGTCGAGTTCCAGCATCGCGGAGCTTGTTTAAGTCCATAAAGACTCCGTTTAAGCTTGCAAACCTTACCATCATTGTTTGAGTATCCTTCAGGAGGCTTCATATAAATCTCCTCTTTTAATGTGCCATACAGAAAAGCGGTTGAGACATCGAACTGGGATATAGACAGGTTTTCTTGTGCAGCTACACTTAGTAGTGCTCTTATGGTGCTTGTTTTTGCAACAGGGCTGAATGTTTCGTAATAATCCAAACCCTTTTTCTGCGAAAAACCTCTTATAGACTCAAGTCTGGCTTTATACTTTTCAATCGACCCATCTGGATTCGTCTTAATTTTAAAGATCCACTTGCTTGAGATTGCTTTTCTGCCTTTAGGTAAATCTACCATCTCCCATGTCTCATTTTCTTTAAGAGAATTAATCTCATTATCCATTGCCTTTTTCCACTCATTTGAATCCTTACATGTTATTGCTTCCTTAAATGTATTCGGCTCTATTCGTTGTTCATCGCTAAACGAATTCATACAAACGGTGCAGACAAAGTCTTTATATTTAGCTGGTGGCTTTAGATTTGTTCGCTCTCTTAGCGTCATCCTACCTTCAGCTTCAACTTCAGATGCAGTCAGTGGGGTGTCTGCCCTTGACTCACTTGCATCGTTGACTTCATAATCTGCTTCGATGTCTTCGTGAACATCTTGCTCGAATACTGGGTCATCATTCCGGATTTGGAGTTCCGTCTCAGGAAATGTCTGTTCTGCCACAGCCATGTCATCTTCAAATCAGCTCCATTCTCTACACACGATGGTCCAACATCATGCACAACTTGCTGAGTGGGTGATGCTATACCTTCATCGCGGCTTGTCGATGGCTGCTGGTTTTCTATGACGGCCGGTTTAAAACTTTCAATTTCACGAGGTATGACGAAGTCAAATGTGGTGTCAGGTACTTTATCAGCGGTACTGTTCGGTGTGGCTATGGGCTCGTCAGATTCTTTTGAATGACCGATTAGAGGATTCTCATCAAAGATTACATCTCTCGAACGAATCAATTTGAAGGTTCTGCTGTCCCATATACGGTAGCCATCATCAGCATCATAGCCGATAAGTATTCCCTTCTGTGCCTTCTTATCTAACTTCTTTCGTCTTTGTTTTGGAACATGTGGATAACATTTAGATCCTATTATTCTTAAGTGGTGTATTCTGGGCTTCTTCTGGTGCCATAGCTCATACGGTGATTTATTATTTACAGTGGTAGGACCTGTCCTGTTTAAAATATACACCGCTGCAGATACCATTTCAGCCCATAATGCAGGAGGAATTTCGGCATGTGCATACATTAGACTTCGTGCCATTTCCACAACGGTCCTGTTGTCCCTTTCAGTTGGGTTCTGTTGTGGGGTATAGGGCATAGTCAATCGTTGTACAATTCCTTCCTTCTTGAGAGTAGCTTGTACTTTCGCGTTGACAAACTGTCCGCCATTGTCGCTCAGCAGTTCTTTAATAACAACTCCAGATGCTTTGACTTCAGCGAGCATGAGTAGCAACTTTGCGTGTACTTCAGCTTTCTGTCTCATAAAATATACAAATCTGTACTTCGTATATGCATCTTTGAAGAGGACAAAGTATCGTAAGTTTGTGATAGAATATGGGAAGGGACCACATACGTCTGCATATACCAGTTCTCCGGGTTTTGTAGCTTTATCTCTGGTCCCAAACCTTAGACGGTGAGATTTTCCATAGATGCACCCTTCACAGAGTTCTTTGGTTGCTGGTACTTTTATGGCCAATTCCTTCTCTATCACTTTCTTAACGTGACTCTTATTTTGATGTCCAAATCTTTCGTGATATAGCTGTAACAGATTAGAGGTTGTGGACACATGATTAACTCGAGTTGGTTGTAGACATCTTAAATTTAGTTTATACAGTCCTCCAAACTTGCTGCGAGTACCAATCAGTTTCGTCTGTCCATCAATCTTTATTGTACATTTTTGTGTGGTAGACTCAAAAACGCTTTTGTCCGAAATATCATGCGTGGCGAGAACTGAGAATAAATTCTTGCTAATGCCGGGTACGTACCATACATTTTTCAGCAATATTGATACTGGTTTACCATTTACATCAGCCTCTGCGAGAATATTTCCGATGCCCAGGGCTTCAATACATTGGCCATTCACGCCAGTCACTGCTTGACGGCTCTCGAAATATTTAAAGGTCTGGAAGAAGTCACTCCGATTGGTCACGTGACTGGTTGCCCCATTATCAACGTACCAATTTAAATCCTTCCTGTCACCAAAGTCTGGCTGTATTGTCATTGCCTCTGCGGTCTTGGATTCCTTAGGAGGTTTCGGAGGTTTTCCATCCTGGATCCACCGCTTGCAGGTTTTACCCTGTGACCCTTATCCTTGCAGTAGTTGCATTTGAGCTCTTTGAAATTATTCTTTTTCTTATTACCCCTCTTGGTTTTCGCATACAATGCTTCTGCCGTTGTGTCGTCAGTAACTTGTGTGTCTGTCTGACGCAACACTCTCTCATGTGCGCATAACTGACTTGTCAGGTTCTCGACTGAGCGTTCCTTCTTTGAAATCAACAGCCAACTGGCCCTAAATCCAATATATTCAGGAGGTAATGTATCTAATATTTTACATACAAGGAGAATTTCAGGTAATTTCGCCTCGCTCTGTAGTTCTAAACACAGTTCGCTCCAGATATTCTTTAAAATTGACACATGTGTAAAAATGTGATGATCTAGGTCCTTTTTGTAACTGAAGAATTTCAGGCATAAGTCGTATGTCTTGTCTACACACGTACCTCCATAGACGGGCTCGAGTTCATCCCACATGTCTTTAGCAGCATCAAATCGCAGAAACTTTTGCAAAACATCATCGGACATGTTCGTCGTTAGCAGAATTAAAATGGCGCTATTCAAATTTTCAAAACTTTGAAGTTCTTTATCATATCTAGCCTTTTCATCGCTAGTTGCTGTAAGCGCCAAGGATGGTCTTATTTTCTTACCTTCGAGAATATCTAAGCCTCCCGGCATTGCTTTTAGGACAATGAAAATTTTAAACCTCCATGTCTTGTAATTCTTGGAATCTAATTTTCCAATTTGAATTTTGCTCGCATTTAATGCTTGCTCCATTATTATTTTCTTTGCTCTGCTACCACTTTAAGATATTAGCGAGAATTAAAGGAACTTATTACTGCTTACGACAATCGTTTATTTTCGAGTCTATTTTCCACAATGCAATACGATAATAACAGTTGCTAGGATACAACATATTAGAATAATAGACAATATAATTCAAAATGATATGTGACCTTCTTTCTTAACATAGCTGTCCTAGTAGGCAGGAGACTCTTGCACCAACTCCTCCCTGCCCCTAATTTATGCCCACTATTTACGCCCTTGGTGTAGAGGTGTTTCTAGGCCATTCCCGCACGCATTTCTACGCGAGCTACAAACCACCCGGAAGGCGTTTAGATATCTCCGACATCACCAGACTCCTATCCTCAGAGGAGCCCACAGTGATTGCCGGAGATCTAAACTGTAAGCACCCTGGGTGGGGCTCGCGTGTGGCAAACGCGGACGGCAACCGCCTTTTTGCTGACGCTGAGAGAGCTGGATATTCTGTGGTGAGCACCTACACGCCCACCCACTTTCCAGACATCCCGGCTCACTCACCAGACGTTCTAGACGTGGCTATCACGAATAATCTTTCCGGGGACTTCCACCAAGAGGCCCTCGAAGAGGCACATGGCTCGGACCACCTTCCGGTCCTGGCTATCATCCGGGCTACTCCTGCGAGCATACCCCCATTGCCTCCGCCCCCCCTCCGTGACTGGGAGAAGTTTACCTCCCAGATGCACGTAACAACACCCAACTTCCCGGTGGACTCTGTGGAGTCTGTAGATGCTATGGCTCTACAGATCACCGAGGCGATATCGACGGCGTTGGAAGCGGCAACCCAACCGCCCCGCCGTAGATTTAAACGCCCTTCCCTGCCCCGACATATAGCCGAGCTCTTGGCTGAAAAACGCAAGGCCAGACGGCATTGGCAGTCCACGCAGTGCCCAACAGCCAAGAATAGGCTTAATCGGCTGAACGAGCAGGTCGGTCAGGCGCTGCATGACCTGAAGGCGGCAGACTGGACCCAGCGCATACTGGAGGCTGGGGAGGACTGGCCGTCCCTCCACCGTTTCTGCCGTACCCTTACCAAAGCCTCTCCCCCTGTGAGACCTCTCTTGCACCCGGATGGCAACCCACGCTACCGTGCCGAGGACAGGGCAGAGATACACATTTAGTTTTTCCCCGAGAGAGGTACAAAAGGTACTCTCTCGGCTTAAGCCTCGTAAGGCCCCTGGGGCGGACGGTATACCCAACTCCGCCCTGCGCCATCTCCCCTTTAGAACAGTGGCCGCCCTGACCCGGCTCTACAACGGGATAATAAGGACCGGCCACTTTCCCCCTGCCTGGAAAAAGGGGATCATTATAACTATTCCCAAGCCCCATAAGGACCTCAAACGGGCCGAGGGCTACCGGCCCATAACTCTACTCTCCACACTTTCCAAGACCTTTGAGGTCCTTTTTAAGAAATATTTGTCCCCCTACCTTCCTCCTCGAAGGCATCAGTTCGGATTTCGCTCCGGACTAAGCACAACCCTCCAGTTAGTGCGAGTGGTTAACCACCTTTCCGTTGCGGCCAACAAGGAGCCCACGGTCGCAGTATTTTTAGACATGGAGAAGGCGTTTGACAGCGTGTGGCACGACGGCCTTCTTTGTAAGCTCATCCGAGCCGGCGCGGCGTCCCCCTTTTCATGGTAAGGGTACTGGCATCCATTCTCTACGGCCGGACCTTCCAAGTCCGTGTCGACGGGGTTCTGTCGACAGAACGCCCTATCACCGCGGGTGTCCCTCAAGGGGGCTGTATTTCCCCGGACCTGTATAATCACTATGGGAGTGATGTACCCAAGGATCCGGCAACCCACGCAGCGCTCTACGCTGATGACACCGCGTTCTTCGCCTCCTCACTGACACCAGACCATGCAGCCATCAAGATACAAAGGACGCTGGATCTCCTACCCGACTGGCTGAGTAAGTTGAGACTGTCTGTTAACGCAGGCAAGTCACAGGCGCTCGCCGTCACCAGGAGATTGGGCCATCCAGCGCCTTTGAAGATCGGGGATGTGGAAATACCCTGGGGCAGGACTGCCAAATATCTGGGTGTCCTCATCGACCGACGTCTCTCCATGGCAGCCCAATGCCAAGCTGCGGTAGCAGGAGCCAAGGCAGCAGTAGCCCAACTGTATCCGGCCTACTCGTCCCTGCAGATCTCTCTGAATATGCGCATTGCGCTTTATAAAACTTATGTTCGCAGCCGCCTCACGTACGCGGCACCTGCGTGGCACCACCTACTCTCTGACCCGCAGAAGCGGAAGTTACCGAGAGTACAGAATAAGGTGCTACGCCGAATCGCCGGAGCGCCGTGGTACGTGAGAAACGAATCCATAGCAAGAGATCTGCGCGTGGAGAGCGTTGAGGCGTTCGTCGCGCGACACTCCAAGAACCTTTTCGCGCGGGCGGACGTCTCGCGCCTGCCCGAGCTGGCTGACCTGGCGCCGTGGCATGCACGGCCGCCGGACAGACACCGGCTTCCCCGAGATGCTGTCCCTGAGGACACCGCGGACCCCCCGCCCCCCCACCAAAGAAGAGGAGGAGATCGCACCGCGGCACCCAGCCGCGGTGCCCACTAACACCGTGGGATCGTTCTCCCCCCTCCTATCAATTTCTTTTCCGCCTGGGGCCTGACGGCCGCGCTAACCTTGTTATGGTAACCGTCGACCCTTGCTCTAAAAACTCTTTTGTTCTGTGCGCGGTGTGAGCACTGGCATTGTCGTGATGGAGGATGATGCGGCGGTTGCAGTTCTCTTTAAGGAGTTCAGAAACGACCTGTGGCAAACAAATGCTAGCAAACCATTCTGCATTAACCGTTCTTTGTCCCTCAAGAGGAATTGTCGCAATATGGCCGGTTTTGGAGACAAACGTGGCCACCATTTTTTTTTGAAACACGTCGTGAACGAACAATTTTTGTTGGCTTTAACTCATTTTCGAACACCCAAACTCGTGACTGGTTTTTTGTTTCGGGTTCATACGCGTATATCCAGGATTCGTCACCTGATACGATGTTGTATACAGCATTTGAGGATCCTGCGTGGAATCTTTCGAGAGTTCTTACGCACCAAGTAACGCGAGCCGCTTTTTGCTCTTCACAGAGCAAATGGGGTATCCATCGGGAAAACAACTTTTTTAAACCTAATTGTTCATGCAATATTATTTGTATTTGACTCATGCCAATGTCTAAAGTTGCCTGAATTTCGCGGTATGTTACATGTCGATCTTCCTCAACCAGCTTACGCACAGCATCAACGTTTTCTTGGGTGACTGCAGTTTTTGGACGACCTTGACAGGGATCATCACTGAGCTTGACACGTCAACGTTGAAATTCAGCAAACTAGCGATAAATTGTGGTTTTGGATGGGGCTTCATCACCAAATGCAGAAATCGTCCGGTCAACACACTGTTTTTGTGTTAAACCACTTGGAAAGTCATAATAAATCATCGCTCTAGAATTTTCTCGAGTCAATTCCATTTTCTCATCGACTACACAAGTTTGACAAGACATTGTGACAAGACCAAGAATCTTTTTTTAAATAAATAATTGGTATTCGATTTTTAAAACCAAGGAGTTTTCAATTAAAAAGATTTAAATATGACAGGAACAATGGAAGTATTCCATTCCCGATATTTTTAGTGCAGCATATGTATCAGCGCATTTTTTGGTGGTCATTATAATATTAGTTCCCAAAATAAAATAAAGATATATATGTAACTGTAAAAACAAAATATTATTGTTGTTGAGGACAGCGGCCTCGCACCCGAAAAACACATAGTGAGTGCATACAAACTCGTTAACAGTGAAATATGAGAGATAGACTCAGGGCAAAATCAGTGTTTTTAAAAATAAACTTTAAAAGTGAATTGTGATAAATCTGTGGCTCCCTAAGAGGTAAAAAGTTGTTATTTCAATAAAGTAGTACGTTAACTAATAAATACAAGAAAAATTTGTTGTAGAAAATAAGTAGTTCGGAAAGTATTGGGAAAAATGTGTGAAAAAGTATGTAAATTGTATTAACTTTTATGTTCGCCTAGCTGTAATTATGTTAAATATAAGTGTTGATATTTAAATTAAGTTGAATATTGTGAAACGATAAAATATAAAGAATTTCCCGAAATGCGTTTCAATTGACGTGAGAGAGCCATGCTTCGGCACGAATGGGCCGGCTCGACCGGAGAAATATTATTATTATTAAATATTATTAAAATACCACGTCCTTACAGAAAACCGGCGTGAAACAGCGCTTGCGCTGTGTTTCGCCGAGTGAGTTTACCGGAGGCCCAATCCCCTACCCTTTTCCCTTCCCTACCCTTCCCTATTTCCTTCTCTACCCTCCCCTATTACCCCTTAAAAGGCCGGCAACGCACCTGCAGCTCTTCTGATGCTGCGAGTGTCCATAGGCGACGGAAGTTGCTTTCCATCAGGTGACCCGTTTGCTCATTTGCCCCCTAATAGCATAAAAAAAAATTACCTTGGCTCATGGAAAATAATGAAAATAGAGAAAAATAGCCGCTTCCAATAGTAAAATGAGACGGAAGACATGCGAATCGGAGCGGCTCACAACACGGCATTACCTTGAGCCAGGTAAGCGAGGTGCGTTTCGGGGTCAATGTTCTCCTCGACTACTCGTGTGTTTATTACGCCCCCACCCTGCAAGATTTATCGGTGTAGCCTTGGAATCTTCGAGTCCGATCCGAGCCAGCGGCGAAACCTATGGGCGAATACCGTCCCAAACAGTAAAGTGGTCCTTTGCGAGCCAGATTTGAAGATGACACTAGAAGAATTTCAACAGCCAGCTGGACTAAGAAAAATTGGGAAGACCGGACTCGAAGAAGATTGGACTCGAAGATACAAGACCCGCTGGAGGGGAAGCAAGGATGCGTAGATTTTTCGTCACAAAACCTACTGAAGATAAGGATCTAAGTATAAGGAACACAGAAGATTCAACATAGAAAATTCAACATAGAAGATTCAACAAAGAAGATTCAACATAGAAGACTCAACATAGAAGATTCAATGTAAAAGATTTAACATAGAAGATTTAACCATTGAAAATGATCATCACGAGGAGTCAGAGCGGGGCCGAGGAGAACCAGCCACCGAAAGTATTTTCGGATCCACCCAGGTCGCCGTCTGCAGCCGCAACCAGCCAGCCACCGACCGAGGGAAACGCCGATCTGCTTCAAACTGTGATGAAACCGAGACCAGGCGCCAGCAAGACACCCGCGCCATCGGGAGTACCTATAGCCAGCAAGAAGGCTATTTCAATAAGGTCGCGTCGATCGACAGCAAGTGCCGTCGCGCGCATCCGATATGAGGCGGAAGAGAAACTAGCCGCACTCCGTAAGAAGGAACTGCAGATCGAAGCAGAACTTATCAAGAAGAAGCTCATCGCTGATGTCGCCACTGCCGAGGAAACCAGCAATCCCGACGATGACGAGCCTCCAACAGGTGGAGCAACGGGTCCGAGCCTGGCTAAGCGAACAAGGTCCTGACAATGAAGAGACGACCGAGGAACGGGTCGCGCCAGAGGAAGAAGGGGATGCGCCGAAGCCAGAAGACATACCATCTGCGGGAGAGAGACGCGAGCCGCAGAGATCGAGGTTCGAGCGGCCGATACAAAGCCGTCTTCACTCACCTACACCTCCTGCAGCCGGGATCAACGGGTTGGAACAGCTTGCCGACACCCTAGACAAGCTGTTGAACCAATGACAGTCGCGCCATCAGACGGAGTTGCCCATATTCACGGGCTATCCTTTGGAATGGCTGCCGTTCAAAGCAGTCATGGAAGATACCACCGCATTCTACAAGCTCAAGCCGATCGAGAACCTGGCGCGCCTGAGAAGCTGTCTACGGGAGGAAGCTCGAGAAGCAGTGGCGCCGTTGCTGAGCACCGCAACACCACCCGAACAGATCATGAAGACTTTGGAGCAATGCTTCGGCCGGCTTTGGGGTTATGCCAATCTTGCGGAGCGAATTTCAACTCACATAACAAGTTGGTATGAGAAAATTGCTTCCTTTTCATGAACCAGTATTTGTGTTTGTGGACACAACGATAACAGGGGCGGCGAACATATTTTAGAAAGTTAAGTAGCGTATTTTTAAGATATTCTTATAGTGAAATCGCCACATGTTCTGTCCCTTTGACTGTATTAGGTCTGTTAGTTACAATACGTTATTATTATGTTCCGAAATACTTGTAAAGAGTAAGCTGTTTCTCAAAAGTAATAAAGCATTATCTTTGTCAGAACAATAAATAAAGGATATTTAGGAACAGACGTTCGGCAATATCTAAGAAACTAGCGTGAGAATAGAATTTTAGAAAGCTAGCAGATGTTTAGTTTGTTGTTACGATATAAATATTTATTTTAATTATGTGTTTTAGGATATGTGTAAACTTCAAATAAATAAAGTCTGTGCTATCGTATATGGGACACCTTTGGGGTTAGACACGAATGTGGGTTGTAGTATCTAGCTATATGTTTTGAGTATAATAAAATCTTATGTTTTCTAGTGTATTATTTACCGCGATGGCTGTTGGTATGACTATTTCTTGCCATGTATTATGTAATTCGTACGTTTGGAATTAGAGGGCAAGAGATACAAATGTGTAGATAATAATTAGTACACATTGTGAGTCATGATATTATGTTACGTGTAGATTAAGAACATAATATCATGATATTGAAATTGTTGCATTGCATAATATGTATTGAATTTGTATTGTGTAGTGAACAGTGCCATCGCAATGGGTAGGAAAGAGATAAATGTACGCTGAAACGTTATCTCCGCGCGATAGAAATAAGGCGGATAAGTGGGTCTTCTCTCTCTGCGCTAGCGCATGGCAGGGGTGAAGCTTAGACGTATTATTAGGCCGGTCGGCGTTGCGCGCGGCACCCACAAAAACCCAAACGGCCGCCCCTTTGGGAAAGGGATTCGCTTCTCCCCCTCGGACGAAGTCGAATACAGGGCTATACAAAAGTACCTTACGCATATAGAGGCCACAGAGAAGATTTCGTGGTTCTGCTACTTTCTCCCTGCAGAACGCAGTTTCAAGGTCGCAATCCGCGGCCTCCCCGCTAATACCCAGCCCGACGATATAACCGAGGACCTCGCATTACAGGGGTTTACTGCAGAATATGTCCGGCAAATTAAAACCGGCAAAGGCCGACCCGGCTGTATTTTCCTCGCCATGCTCAAGAAAACGCCCAATGTTGTCACCAGGCCGGCACTTGGACAATAAAAAGAAGAGATAAATGAAAAAAAAATTAACAATTTAACAAATTTATTTAATTAAATACTAAACTTAGTCAGCGGAGAGCGGGGAACGCGGGTACGAAACTTAGCCTCGGTCTATTTCTCAGTCTTTAGCTCTCGGGTTTAGGGACACGACACTTATCTGGGGACAGGCAGCGACTTGTGGGACTCCAGCTCCTCAAGTCTCCGTGATCCCGGTAACAGGTGCAGCGTCGATGGCCAGGTGTTGGTGGCAGAGTTCGGGATCCCGTATGTGGCGGCAAGTTCGGTGTGTGGCGTCAGATGGCGCGTCAGCCAGACGGCATGGGCTGACACGTGGCGAGCCGGTGGGGTGGTAGAACCTCCAGGAGCGTAGCTCCCGTCGTAGCAGAGCACAAGGAGTTGCTCCGGTCGTAGCAGAGTTGCTCCAAAAGTAGCAGTTGCTCCAAAAGTAGCAGTTGCTCCGGTCGCAGTACCCCTGGAATATTCGAAAAAAGACTTTTGTGATAACAACAAAGAAAACCATGAAAATAATTTGACCACGGTGAAAGAATTAATATTAAAAAGTTAATAATATAAATAAAGATCCACTTTACAAAATAGGAAGTTAGCTAAACACGTGGTCCATTACAAAAGCTAATTTTACAAATAGACAAATACATAATGTTGTGATTTTCGCCACAATAATAACCAAATACAGAATTAAACTGAATTTACAATTAAAAGACAAGAAACTTGGGAAATCCTACAATCACAACACTAAATACGCACTCACCAAAAAAACGGGGGGTCCTTTGAAAGTAAAGAAAAAGAAAGTCACGCCCAAGCCTGAGAGTTTTTATACCCTCGAGCCGGTATATTTTTAAGTCGACAGTGGTAGCTGTCAAAGAACGCAAATTAAAAGTCATCAACTATTTTAATAAAAAAAATAAGTAAAAAAATATAATTATCTTTAGGTAGATGTAATTTAAAACAATACTTTTATTTAATTATGAAATAGTTAATAAAAAAAAGAAAATATCTGGTAAAAATATCAGATACCCCAACAAAGAGTTATAATAGTTGCACCATTACCCCAAGGATGTCGCTACTAACCTCATTTCAAGTTATATTTTATCGATAAACGACGGAATCTATTAGGCGTAAAGGTTCTAAAGAGGCCTAATAGATGTCGCTACGCGACAATGTGGCCAAGATCTATGAGGTGGACGAGATTTTTGGCATAAGCGGGATTATCATTGACGCTTGGAGAAGCAGAAAGGGCCCCGCCCAATGCCACAAGTGCCAAAAGTTCTGCCACTCCAGTGCCCACTGCCACAGGAAACTTGCCTGTGTCCGATGCAGCGAAGAGCACGTGGCTTAAGATTGCCCCCTACCTGCGGACGAAGCACCTATCTGTGCAAACTGTGGTGGCCCCCATCCGGCCAACTACACCAGATGCCCGGTTTTTATTTCTGAAACCAAGAACCAAAACCCTGGGCCAGTAGCTCAGACGGCTGTTTTTAAGCCCAAGTCTAAGGCCCCGCCCAGATTCCGCCCACAGAGTCCCAAGGCCAATCTCTAATGGCCAAGGTCAATGACCCCAAGCCTCGCTCAACCACAAAGGCTTGAGGCAAGGGTAAGGGTAAAGGAAAGAAAACTAAATCTTCCTCCCAGCCCCCGTTAAAGCCCCAAACACCCATTTCCGCCTGTCAATAAAAGCTTAGGTTTTATTCCTTTAAATTCCTTTAATTATACACTTTTATATTTTGAATAATTTCCTATTAGAATAAGCTATATTGTTGTCTCAATTTTATGTTATTGCTGTCCCTTACGCACACAATTGTAGTTTGTCTCACGCAAATGTTATTGCTGTCTCTTTCGTTTTACAACTTTATTTACGTTTTTTATTGTTAATTAGTCTTATAAGAATGTTTATTTAGCATTGTATTAGCTTATAAGACTGTCCTTTAATGTTATTGTATAAATTTGTATTTCTCAAATAAACGGACTGCGTATGCACGACAACAAACTGATAGAACCCTACAGGTTCTAACAGTACAAATCTATATATATAAAAGAAAGTTGTGTTAGTTACACCCGCGCAGCCCCCGCTGCCCCCGCGGCCCGCACAGCCCCCGCAGCCCTCCCGGCTGCCCCTGCATCTGCCCAACGCCAGCCTCCTCGGGGGCGTACCACAGGGACCTCCGACAGGGGCGACACTGCTCGCCCAGCGCACGCCCCCAGCGCCCCGATGCCCGCACAGGGGCGTACTCACATGGGCACCGACAACCTTGCAGGGCTGTCAACTTTCGAACTCATTCAGCAGCTGCTCTCCCTGGCCATGGACGCCTACTCTGCGATCCAAGCCGGGGAGACTATCATGACAACCCTGCTGCAGGCACTCCCCGCAGCAGCCGCCATCATAGCCACAATAATTTCCCAATGGACCCAAACGCCCCCAAGAATCTAAGAGTAGTCCACTGGAACGTCAGAGGCGTCCGGGGGAAAAGACCGCTTATTCTGCACCTCCTGAGGTCTCATGAGGTTGACGTCGCACTGCTGAGTGAGACTCACCTCGCCCCCCGTGACCGCCTGGCCTTCCCGGGCTACCACACCTACAGGCAGGACTACGTTGACGGATCTGTTTCCTGTCGAGGCCTTGCAGTCCTCGTCAGACGTAGCCTGCTTCACCAGCGTCTCCCGGATCCAGAGATTGCCTCCTTTTACGCGCTCGGCGTCGAGCTCATGCTCGGCTCCGCTGCCACCCTCCTGTACGCGGCCTACAAGCCCCCGCAGACACAACTGGACACCTCCGAGATCCACCGGCTCCTATCAGAAGAGCCGACTGTGATCGCGGGGGACCTTAACTGCAAACACCCTAGTTGGGGCTCGCGTACCACCAACCAAGCAGGCACCCGACTCTTCGCCGACGCCGAGCGCGCAGGGTACAGCGTAGTGGGTACTTACGGGCCTACCCACTATCCTGAGTGCCCCACCCACGCACCGGACGTACTTGACGTCGCTATCGTCCATCGCCTACCGGGGAACTTCGAGCAAGAGGTCCTCGAGGAGGCCTATGGTTCAGACCATCTCCCAGTACTGGCGATTATCAGTGCCGCGCCCGTGGCCATTCCGCCGCCGCCGCCGCGCCCCGTCCGTGACTGGGAGGTGTTTGCACAACACCTCCACAACACCACCCCCAATTTTCCGGTGACCTCTGCGGAAGACGTGGAGAACCTGACGCAGGAGGTCACCGCCGCCATCACCGCCGCCCTGGAAGCAGCATCCCAGCCGGCCACCGGCCCCAGCCGGAAGCGCCACGACTTGCCACGCCACATAGCCGCTCTTATCCAGGAGAAGAAGCGGCTGCGTAGGCGCTGGCAAACGACTCGCTGCCATCAGCTCAAGACTGAGGTCAATCGCCTCACCGACCAAATCAAGACCCAGCTGCGGGAACATAATGCGGCCGCCTGGTCCCGGCGCATTACAGACGCTAGCGATGACTGGCACTCGCTGCACCGCCTGTGCCGCACCATGACCCACACCATTGCCCCGACGAGACCGATGCTACACCCGGATGGGAACCTGAGGTACCGAGCCGTGGACCGAGCCGAGATCCATGCGGCCCACCTGGAGAGGCAGTTCTCCCCTCTGCCCACGACGGCGGTAGAGCACGTAGCCGCTATCTCTGAGGAGGTGAGATCCTTTCTTGAATCCCCTCCTTCTCCTAGCGATATTCCTAACTTCTCCTTCTCGCCCAGGGAGGTTAGGAAAGTCCTGTCCCGCCTTAAACCCCGCAAAGCTCCCGGTGCCGACGGAATCCCTAATTCCGCTCTTCGGCACCTTCCTTTCCGTACGGTGGCCGCCCTCACTCGCTTATATAACGGGATCGTGAGGACCGGCCACTTCCCCACTCCTTGGAAGATGGGGCTCATCATCACCATCCCCAAGCCCAGGAAGAACCTCCGCCTTCCTGAGGGATACCGCCCCATCACGCTCCTTTCCACAGTCTCGAAGGTCTTCGAGATACTCCTCCTAAAGTACCTAAACCCTTACCTCCCTCCTCGGAGGGAACAATTCGGCTTCCGCTCCCAGCTGAGTACCACCCTTCAGCTGGTCAGAGTGATGCACCACCTCACCGCCGCCGTCAACAGGAGAGAATCCAGTGTGGCCGTTTTCCTAGACATGCAGAAGGCTTTCGACTCGGTCTGGCACGACGGCCTCATTTATAAACTCAAGAAGGCCGGGCTGCCAGGGTTCCTTGTCCGGGTCGTGGCCTCCTACCTATCCGGAAGGACTTTCAAGGTCAAAGTGGACGGAGCCCTCTCCGAGGAGCACCCTATCACCGCTGGAGTACCCCAGGGGGGAGTCGTCTCCCCGGGGCTGTACAATTTCTACTCCAGCGATGTCCCAGCGGACCCGGGGACCGTCACCGCTCTATACGCGGACGACACTGCTTACATCGCGACATCCATGTCGCCCTCGCACGCCGCCGTCAAACTCCAGAGGACGCTAGACCTCCTCCCTGACTGGCTGAGCAAATGGCGACTGTCAGTTAACGCTGCCAAGTCCCAGGCGCTCGCCGTGTCCACGAGGAGGTCCACCATAGCACCCCTGAGGATCGGTGGCTGCGAGATCCCATGGCGCAACACCGCCAAATACCTCGGGGTCACCTTAGACCGCCACCTCACTATGGGCGAGCAGTGCAGGCAGGCCGTCGCCGGCGCTAGGGCAGCTGCCGCCCAGCTCCGCCCCCTGTTCGCCGCCCCCTCGGTGCCCATTAATATGCGACTGGCGCTCTTCAAAACTTACGTCCGGTCCCGCCTTACGTACGCGGCCCCAGCGTGGTACCAGCTGCTGCCTGTGACGCGACGCAAGTTGCTCCAGCGGCAGCAAAACCGCGTGCTGCGCCGCGTCGTCGGTGCGCCTCGCTATGTGCGAAATGCCACCATCGCCCGTGACCTACGTGTGGAGAGCGTCGAGGAGTACGTCGCCAGGCTGTCCACCAACCTATTTTCCCGGGCCGATGCCTCGAGCCTGGTCGAGCTGGAGGACCTGGCCCCTTGGCACGCCCGGCCCCCCGACCGACGCCTGCTGCCACGAGATGCCACCCTTGACGAGGACGGCAACCTGCGCCGCCTGCAGCCACGCCTTCCACGAAGAGGAGGAGCCGTGCGGAGAGCGCCATAGCGCTCAGTGTCACTGCAACCCTCGCCGCCCCCGAAGAGGAGGAGCCGCGCGGAGAGCGCCACAGCGCCCCGCGCCTCCACAACCCCCGCCGGGCTTCAAACCCCAGAGCGGCCCCCATTTTCACCGTGACACCAGGGGCCTGGCGAGTGGCAGCCCTATTGCCACCACCGCCGACCCCTCGGTGTCCTTTCCCCCCTCGGCAACCAAAGCCAGGGCTCCGGGAAGTTCACTCTCCCCCCTTTTATTTTCCCAACTCGGTCTGGCCCACAGAGTTGTGGAAAGACGGCGCGCGTGGGAGTGGTCCCACACACGTCATCTCCGCTCCCGGGTGGAGACCCTCGTGCGCCGCCGGGACCCTACCTGTCCCGGCCGAGTTCGGCTTTTTGGCCATAAACACCCCCCTGGTCGTACCACCAGGCCCTTGGGTTTTCCCCGCGATCTGCGGGGTTTTTCTCCCAAAAATTAAAATTTAGTCTCTCTCTCCGCATCCCGGTATACCGGCATGCGCGATAATAACCATGGATCTCCACATGCAGAGGGGCCCAGCCCCTGGACATGTTTCCCCACCCAGGCCTACACACAAGGCCAGGTGTGAGACGACGTAGCGGTTAGTTACACTACTTATAACTCAAGAACGGATGAACCGATTTGGCTGAAAATTGGTGGAGAGGTAGCTTAGAACCAGGAATAGGACATAGGATACATTTTGTCCTGGAAAAATGTACGGTTACTGCACAATATACTTTTATGATTTGCACGTAAACTATTCAATCGATTTTGACGAATTTTGGTATGGAGATACTTTGAGTCTCGGGAAAGGACAAGGGATACTTTTTGTCCCGGAAAATGTACGGTTCCCGCCCAATAAACTTTTATCTCAAGAACGAATAAACCAATTTGGCTAAAAATTGGTGGAGAGGTATCTTAGAACCAGGAAAAGGACATAGGATACATTTTGTCCAGGAAAAATGTACGGTTACTGCACAATATACTTTTATGGTTTGCGCGTAAACTATTCAATCAATTTTGATGAATTTTGATATGGAGATACTTTGAGTCTCGAGGAAGGACAAGGGATACTTTTTGTCCCGGAAAATGTACGGTTCCTGCACAATAAACTTTTATGATTTTCGCTTAAACTATTTATTAATCTATTTTGATGGGCATGAAGATACTAATTTTAATCTATTGTTTTCTTAATTACATCAATTCGAATTAAAATATAGTCATCGTTAAGACAGGACAACGTCTGTCGGGTCAGCTAGTTTCACATATAAACACGCACTTTCTCAACGTCTTAAAGGTTTCCCAATTTTCCGGTGAACACTGCGGAAGACGTGGAGAACCTGACGCAGCAGGTCACCGCATCTATCACCTCGGCCATGGAAGCGGCTTCGCAGATGACCACAGGCCACAGCCGCAAGCGAGATGCACTGCCACGCCATATCGCTGACCTCATAAGGGAAAAGAAGCAGCTGCGTAGGCGTTGGCAGGCGACCCGATGCCCCCGCCTAAAGACCGAGCTCAACCGCCTCACTGAGCAGGTGAAGACGGCGATGCGCGACCACAATGCCGCCGACTGGACCCGGCGCATCCTGGAAGCTGGTGAGGATTGGCAATCCCTGCATCGCCTATGCCGCTCACTCACCCACACCACAGCCCCGACGAGACCCCTCCTGGATGACGACGGAAACCCGCGTTACAGAGCCGAAGACCGAGCGGAGATTCATGCAGCCCACTTGGAACGGCAATTCTCCCCCTTTTTTTTTAATCGGGCTTTGGCCCACCACACATTCCCACCACTGTATCTCCTGTGTCGCCAGGATCGACAGCGGTATCCAACCACGAAAACCCTTTGATATGATCTCAGGGAGCCCGAGGGACATGCTAAAACTGTCTTGGGACCCGCAACGAAATTAATCAGAAGAAAATAGGAGGAGTAGGAAGATTCCAATTTCCCTCCCCATAAAAGCGGGAGACAGCACAAAGTTGCAATGACCGAAAGTCAAAGAACTTAAGGGGGAGCACCACGGAAATAAGGTTAATAATAATTTTGACTCCTAAGCTAAGCTAAGTTAATATTGGAGCTTATTGTGTTTGACTGTTGCCAATAATAATTGTGACAAAAACGCTTGAAGGCACGGAAGTTCCTAGCGCTGTCCACGAGATCACCGTAGTATGCGACTCCAGATGTACAGAATAGGTTGTTTAGCATATTAGTTCTTTCGTCCTGCCAGAGACTGCACTCCCAGAGAACATGATGAGCGGTTTGTTCAAACATGTTGCCTTCGGTCGAGCACTCGCACATGGGTGAAGGCACTAGTTTAAATCCGTAAAGTTTGGCCTTAAAATTTCCATGACCGGTCAGGAATTGAGAAACGCAGTGATCAATATCCATCCAATGTTTGGATAACCGTTCACGAATATTAGGGAAAAAATTATAAAGATGACGCCCTTTGGTGGAACAGTCCCATCGCGACTGCCATTCGGAGATTAGGCTTTGCACAGAGTTTTCTAAAGGTTCAAACAATCTTGCTATTTTAATTTTATCGCGAGCGCTTAAAAAGAACGGATTGTCAATGTTTTTGTTATGATAATACATTGTCGCACGACGCTGAATCTCAAGGTCAACGGGTAAAACTCCGGCTAACACAGGCAAGGCTTCAGTGCTTGTGGTCCTGTAAGCTTTGCACAAGAATATAAGAGCAAGACGTTGGCTTTGTAGCAACTTGCGACGAGCCGCGCCGATAGTTGCTCTGTCGGCCCACACGGGGGCCCCGTAGCAAATGCTGCCTAGGTAAGTAGCGGTGTAAATTAATTTTAGGGTTTTGAAAGAGAGGCCCCATGTCGACGTAGATATTTTGGTAAAGGAGTAAAAATTGCGCTTCGCTTTCTCACCAGTTTGAATTATATGTTCTAAAAATGTAAATTTATTTTCCAAGTAAAAACCAAGATAACAGAGCGACTGTTTGCGTTTAACGTTAATATTGTCAAGTTTAATGCTAGGGGAAGATATAAGGGAACCTTTTAAAAGAATTTGGTAAGTTTTATGCGCGGCGAATTTCAGGCGATTACGTTTACCCCAGCTCGATATTAAATTAAGACTATCATTGGCTTTAGATTCAATTTCGGAACGTGAATCTGCTTGAACGATGAGAAAACCGTCATCGGCGTAGCCAACTAGTACGCACAGCGGTGGTAGGGGAAGACTTAATAAATCATCAAATCCGAAATTCCATAGTTTTGGCGAGATAACAGAGCCCTGAGGGCAGCCGCAAGTTAAATCTTTGGCGTGTGTACAATGTCCAAGTCGAAGCTTAGTTTGACCATTAAAAAAGTAAGAACGTATTATGGCATAAATATTAGAGTAGCAGCCTCGATTTTTTAGTTTTAATAATAATATCGGCCACCAAGCATGATCGAACGCGCCGGAAATATCTAATGAAATGGCGACCACGTATTTCGATTCCGAAAGATTTACTATTTTTCTAACTTCCATAGCCGCGTCAACAGTCGATTTCCCGGCGGTGAAACCGAACTGATGACTATGAAATTTAGGGCCACCGGGTAGCAGGCGAGGTACGATGAGACGTTCTAGTAATTTACCTAAGCAAGGCAGTAACGTTATCGGACGGTAAGATTTTGGGTCGTCTGGAGGTTTGTTTCCTGCTTTAGGTATTAATTTTAAGCAACCGGTGCGCCAAATTTTTGGAAATATACCTTCTGCGATACATCTGTTGTAAACATGTAGAATCGATGAATTGGCCGCTAAGCACGCTTGTTTTATCATAATATTCGATATTTTATCCTCGCCCGCAGATTTTTTTATAGGCAAAAGGTTTACTATTTTACTAAACTCCTCCGAAGTTGGTAAATCTGAGACCGGTGTATGAATGGGGTCTAACATTCTACTCCTTATGTCGCGGTGGTGTTCATCATCCAAGGAGGGCTCGTCGTCTGGGATGAGAACGTTTAGATATGCCTTCGCCGTTTCGTCTAAACTACAAGTGTAAGAGTTGTTAATTTTAATATTTGAGAAAAAGCTTGGCGGGGAACGAGGTATGCCGTCCCTTCTTTCAAATGGGTTGGTATTTTTATCTGGCGGCATGTTATTATGACTAGACATTATGTCTTGTTTTTAAAGTTAACAACAACAATAACACTATTTATGATCAGCTGATCGCAAGGCCGGGCGCCCGGAGCTGCGCGCGCGGTACCGACGATACAATATCTTTACCTACCTACAATTCCTTAGTGTTAAAAATGAACAAAGGGAATTACTTACCGAGTTAAATCCAATAAAATACGGGCAAATGTGATCAAAAACTTACAGTAAACGTAGATTACACCGTTACCTAGCTTTTTACACACACTCAGCACGCAATTAACGATTTTAACCACCGAAAACAATTTTAATTCCCGGAGCGCACGTCAGACGATGTTAGCCGTACCGAGTCCGCGGGGGGAGGGATTCTCCCCCTTGCCCACCTCGGCGACAGACCACGCTGCAGCAATTTCCGAGGAGGTAAGGCAATTCCTTCAATCCCCTCCTTCCCCCTCTGATACACCGAACTTCTCCTTTTCACCTCGAGAAGTTAAAAAGGTGATCTCACGCCTTAAGCTTCGCAAGGCCCCCGGAGCGGACGGAATCCCCAACTCCGCCCTCCGGCATCTCCCTTTCCGCAAAGTGGCCGCCCTCACCCGTCTTTACAACGGGATTCTTAGGACCGGCCACTTCCCCAAATCCTGGAAGATGGGGCTCATTATCACTATACCGAAGGCCCACAAGAACCTCAGATGCCCTGAAGGCTACCGTCCCATCACTCTCCTGTCTACCCTCTCGAAGACATTCGAGATTCTTATTTATTTTATTTATTTATTTTACAATTTATGTACACACAATATGTAGTTAACAAACCAGTTTAACCTAAAAATATGTATTGTACAAAGGTACATCTTATTCCAAAGATGGAATGTCTTCCAGAAGACCTGAGTGAAAATAGGAATGTGTGATTATAAAACATGCAAAAATTAGTGTGCACGTGTTAATTAATATTAAAGATAAACTTAGTACCTACAGCTATGTAGTAATATGGTAAAGTATAATAAGTATTAAGTATATATACAAATACAATATATAATAATATGAGATATATATATATATATATATATATATATATATATATATATATATATATATATATATATATATATATATATATATATATATAAGGAGGGGAAGAAGAACAGAAAAGTACTTTGAACAGTAGACTAAGAGTCCTATAGTTTCGACGCTGGCGGATAGGAAGCCACTGTAGTTTATTGCGATAGTCCGAGATGTGATCGAATTTCTTTAGCCCAAATATGAACCGAATGCAAAGGTTTTGTAAGCGTTCTAATTTATTTAAATTTTCCTCAGTAGCGTCAGGATAACAGACGTCGGCATAGTCAATAATAGGCATTACAATGCTCTGCATGAGTGTAATTTTGGTAGAGATGGTGTAACGATTTGACATTTTTAAGATGGTAGGCACTACATATACATTAAGGGTACGTGTTTGATTTTGGAACGTAATTGGGATCTTAATTATGCCACTAGAATTAAGTTTCTCACCGCCGGCACCTACGAAATGAGTATGATCACCCTTTTGGATCTTAAAACCTGATTTTAAAAGAAATTCATGGGATTTATTACCTAAAATAGTTGCGCTAGATCCAGTGTCCAATAATCCTTTTATAGATTTCTTATTAATAATCACGGTAGCATAAGGACGGGTGTTATTTATTTTATATGTATCCTGGATTGCCGTTTTATCCCTAATTTCAGTAGCATTGCGGCACCCTTAAATAAACTTACTTCTCAAGGAAAAAACGCTTCTCCCTTCGTGTGGTCTGATGAAGCCTACGAAGCATTTGAAACGCTAAAAAAACATCTCGTTTCTGCACCAATACTTACTTGCCCAGATTATAATAAGCCTTTCCAAGTTCATACCGATGCAAGTGATTATGGGATAGGAGCTGTACTTTCTCAGACTTTCGAAGGTAAGGAAAAAGTTATAGCGTACATGAGTAAGTCGTTGTCACAGCAGGAACGTAATTATAGTGCCACGGAACGAGAGGCGTTAGCTGTACTCACTGCTATTGAACACTGGCGGTGCTACTTGGAGAATGGTCTTAGATTTACCGTTTACACTGACCACTCTTCTCTTAAATGGTTTCTTAATCTTAATAATCCTACTGGAAGATTAGCCCGATGGGGAGTTCGTCTTTCTGCCTATAATTTTGAAATTAAGCATCGCAGGGGTAAGGATAATGTTGTACCGGATTGTTTGAGTCGTTCTATTCCGATATCTATCATCAATAGCGACCTGCCACTTCCAAATACAAGCCCTAATACTGGTGATGCTTGGTATCTAAAAGTATATCATGATTGTCAAAAATCACCCTTATCTGTACCAAATTATAAAATAACTAATAATAAACTATTTCGATTCTTCAAATCTATTAACCCTCTCACTAGGGAATTCCAATGGAAAGAAGTTATTCCAATGGAACGCCGTCAAGAGGTGATATCTGAAAATCACGACGTACCTACTTCCGGTCACTTTGGGATTTTCAAAACATTTAAACGACTGTCCTTAAAATATTTTTGGCCTGGTATGCATCGGGATGTAACAAAGTTCGTCACAAATTGCGAAATTTGTCATTCTTATAAGCACTCCAATCACACAACTCTCGGTAATATGGGCAGTCATAAAGATTGTTTCAGACCCTTCCAGATGTTAAGCATCGATTTGGTGGGTCCGTTGCCTGTTAGCAGAAAACAAAATACATTTTTACTTGTCATAAACTGTTGCTTTTCTAAATATTGCCTACTATTTCCTATCCGTCGTGCTACATCTGATATCATTGCTAAAATATTGGAGGATAGTGTGTTTCTTGTTCACGGTATTCCCAGCACAATTTTGATGGACAACGGGAAGCAGTTCACTAGCAATGTTATTAAAAACCTACTTTCCCGTTATAAAATTCCCAATGTGTTGTACACACCGTTTTACACACCGCAGGTGAACACCGTTGAACGATATAATAAAACTATCATGACGGCAGTTTCGACCTTTATTGAAGACGATCACAGATCTTGGGACCTTAATATACCTAAAATACAATTTGCAATAAATAGTTCTGTCAACGAAGTTACAAAATATACCCCAGCCTTTCTTGTTTTTGGCCGGGAATTGGTCAGTTGTGGTTCTCAATATATTGACCCTGACATTGAAGAACATATTGTATTTTCCTCCCGCGATGCTTACGCGGAAAATTTAGGTGAATTACGCAATTTTTTTGATAAAGTGCAGTCTTCTATTATAAAGGCCCATTCCAGAAATAGCTCTCATTACAACCTAAGGAGACGAAACGTAGATTTTAACGTGGGTGACATTATTTGGAAACGTACCTTCTACCAAAGTGACAAGGGTGCTAGGTTCTCAAAAAAACTTGCTCCTAAGTTCCTTAAATGTCGTATCATACGAAAAAGATCCAATTTAGTTTATGATTTAGAGGATATGGCAGGACATAACATAGGGACGTGGCACGTTAAAGATTTTAAGCTTACCTAGGAAAATTAACGAAGGTAGGTGTATAGTATAGTGGATTTGTTCTAGGAAAAATCCTAACCTTAAAAGGGGGGTATGTAACGATTTGACATTTTTGGATCTTTCTATTTGAATTCGCTAAGAAACCTACAGACTTAACTTTATAGATTCCGGTTTATTTTTAATGCCCTCTGTGGTAGCGCGATTTTGCTATAATAATTGGCCAGGCGCTGTTTTCGCCAATGATTGTAAGTACATCAGTATGAAGTTAGCTACAAAAGTTCAGACGGTTGGAACAACCGACATTTTGATTTCGTCATAAGGCTACGGCTCAGCTGATCGATTGCCGCTGCATACCTACCTACGTACTTTTGCTAACTTTGCAAGTTTAATATTGTAACATTAACTATTTATATCTTACAATTAAAATACTTATTATATATTGTGTTTTTCCCCAATTGGGTGAGTGTTGCATTGCATATTTTTTTCTATATTGATCTTCGTTAGACTTATTGAATTGCTTTGTCATTGTCGCTTGTAGATTCATCAAATTGAATAATTCACTCTTCATATTATTCTTGATTAATCGGAATGCTGTAAAATAAAATTATCAGGCTTTTCTTGATTGTGCCGAGTTGCCATTGATTTGATAAGTTAATTTTTCAACTTAATTTGTTAAATGTTGTAACCGTCAAAAATTATGACATTGACCGTTTTTACCACTTTTCTGCTATCTACATTTTAGTTAAATAAGATTATAAGCCATGTATCTTTGTTGCGCGTGAAAGACAATTATTCTTTTATTCTTTTTATATGCGGAACCTTTAAAATATGATAATTTAACATTTTACATATTATTACAACCTCAAGTTGTAATTACCTATTTAATTGTCTTTGACGCTTATAATTCCATTAGATAATAATAATCATTCTGTATGACTGCCTCATCATCGATTACTAGCTTTGCTTTAATCGCGCTTTATCATCCTTGCTTAATTTCATCAAGTCTCAACCGATGATGTCGCAGTCAAAGTTGAAAATCGGACGAACACCAAAATGTTCATTAAAAATCATTTTCATTTTTTCTACGACTATACTTGCGGAAATCGAAGACCTGTCCCACCTACCTACAATCAACAACTGTTGGAGACACCGGAATTCGGAAGTCCTTCTACTACAGGATAGTAAAGCCGATTGGTTCGCATTAAAGCCATACTATTGTGAGCGTCAAACCCACGACCTGTTGTAAATATTATACCTGCCTATTTTTCTGTAGCGTAGTTGTTTTATTTGAACACTCCCTAGAAAAAGGGTTACAATGGGTAAAAAGTTTTGCAGAGCTTTAAGATAATGAATAGCACAGTTGACCTTTCGACTGATGTTGTTAATGTTGACATTCCAGGATAGCGTTGAATCCACTGTAACACCCAAGTATTTAGCGGACTCAGAGAAAGGAATGCGTACACCATTTAGTGTGATAGGTGGTAGTGATTGTATGTCTAGATTCGCACGCATTCGTCTACTACCTATGATGAGCGCCTTAGATTTCTCAGGATTAACAAGAATACCAAATGATTTCGCCCACTCGCCAATTTGACATAAGTTATTATTAATAAAAGTTCTTCTTCTTAAACATCTCAATCCTCCTCCTCGGAAGGAACAATTTGGATTTCGCTCCCAGCTGAGTACGACCCTTCAGCTGGTCAGTGGTCCACCAGCTCACCGTCGCTGCCAACAAGAGGAACTCCAGCGTGGCCGTCTTCCTGGACATGGAGAAGGCCTTCGACTCGGTGTGGCACAACGGCTTGCTCTACAAACTCATCAAAGCGGGAGTGCCAGCTTTCATTGTCCGGATCCTGGCCTCCTTCCTGACCGGCCAGCGGTCAGGGTCGACGGAGTGCTCCTGGCGTCCCCCAGGGGGGGGTCGTCTCCCCTGGGCTCTACAACTTTTATGGGAGCGACATGCCCACGCATCCCACAGCCACGGCAGCACTCTACGCCGACGATACGGCCTTCATCGCCTCGTCCATCACACTGGACCATGCCGCCATCAAAGTGCAGAGGACGCTGGACCTCCGTCCTGAGTGGCTGAGCAAGTGGCGCCTCTCAGTAAACGCGAGCAAGTCGCAAGCGCTCGCCATTACCAGGAAGTTGAGGCTACCAGCTCCTCTCAAGCTCGATGATTGCGAGATCCCGTGGCGCAAGACGGCCAAGTACTTGGGCGTCACACTTGACCGCCGCCTCAGCATGAACGCCCAGTGCGACAAAGTCGTCGCTGGCGCACGTGGCGCCGCGGCCTGCTTGCGTAGCCTTTTTGCTGCCCCGATGATCCCCATCAACATGCGGCTGGCGTTGTACAAAACATACGTGCGGTCCCGCCTGACATTTGCGGCCCCTGCCTGGTATCAGCTGCTGTCTGGGCCGCGACGAGAGTTGCTCCAGCGGCAGCAGAACAGGGTGCTGCGCCGCGTAGTTGGCGTACCGCGCTATGTCCGCAACGCCACCATTGCCCGAGACCTCAGGATGGAGAGCGTAGGACAATTCATATCTAGGCTCTCCTCCAACCTCTTCAGGCGTGCCGATGCCTCGAGCCTAGGGTGCATAGGGACATGTTCGCCGATGACACAGCCCTGTACTGTGCCGGCAATAATATCCGAAACGCCCAAAAATGGCTCCAAGAGGCCGTCACCCAGCTGGGTGAATGGTTCTCCAAATGGAGAATAGAAGTCAATCCGGAAAAAGCAAAGCAATCCAGTTTTGCAGTTTTGCAAAACAAACATCCCTATGAGGCCTATCAGTCTGCACGGGAGCAGGATCCCGAAAGTCTTTCATGTAAAATACCTCGGAGTAACTCTGGACAGGACGATATCCTTCAGTAAACACATTAGTATCACAATCCGAAAAGCGAAATTTGTACTCTACAAATTATACGGATTATTAAACGCGCGCAGCAAGATAATGCCCTTAAGGCACAAGTTGACGCTATACAAAACTTGTATTAGAACAATACTCACTTATGCGTGCGCCTCTTTCGCACAAATAAGTGAAGATCAGATGATAAGACTACAGAGAGTCCAAAACCGGTTCCTGCGCATGGCAACAGGAGCACCTGCGTATATGAGGAACATCGACCTGCATAGAGACTTCGAAATAGTCACTATTAAAGCCCAATCAAAGATCCTTTGAGAGGCAAAGACCACCCCAACCCCTTAATTAGAGGGGCAGTAAATTATGATTTTGATTATAATACTTTTAGGAACCCCTATAAACGGCCTAAGCATATCTTAGCCGGCCCAGTAGATAGGATAACAGAATACGTGACGTACTGTGTACAATTACGTAAACACAAATCACATGCACCCGCGTTACTCACACACCGGAGACGACGCCGGCGCCGCCTCCGAAGTCTTACAGTTAACACGAACACACGTACAGACCGACTCTGACACGGAACCGAACCCGCAGCCGGGCACGAGTTCGGATTCCGCTAGATCAGGCACCCAAATTATTAATCGCGATCGCGTTATTGATATAGAGAGTTCTATCAATACTGCGGACAATTTCCTCGACATAAGGACAATCGCGCGCGAGTCCACCCAACCGCACGCGGGAGGCCGGCCCTCTCAGTCAAAAAGATAAAACTTCAGAGCTACTCTACCGCGATAAACACTCGAACGTCGTTAGTTTTTGCTACGCGCGCGAGCGGCTTCACACATCAGCGTGTGAGGCCCGGGTCGGACCCCTAGTACCAACCCTAAATAATGAACAATCCGTTATTCCCCCAAATCCGGAATTACGTCGCCCACAAGGGGGCGTAAATGGTTGCGAAGCGTCTCACAATAGAATGTTACACGGCAGCGGCAGTGCAGCACCGCCCGCTAGCGGAAATAAATAAAGTACCATAAACCACGTTCGCGCGTCTAACACCTACCTCAAAGGAGTGCCGGTTGCAGTGGCGAAGAGTCCATATAACCCGATTCCCGTCGGCTTCCCTTAGAAAAATAGAATCTATGGGCCAACGACATTTTTATCTAATAAATATTTTACATACTTAAAAAAACTCTGAATTCACTTAAAACGCCTACAAAACTTTTATATGCAATAAATTATCCACAAGTTTTTGAATTAATGACTAAGCGCCTACAAAATTGTGCAAGCGCAGAACATCTCTGAGGGAATCAAACCGATAAATTAGCGGCTTACTTCTCCATAGAACAATTTTTCATAGTAAGCATCAGTCCTTTTCATTCCTGTGAACTGATCGTCATGTTCTGTCTCGTTCTAGCACGCGCCAATTAACTCGGAAATAAGCCGGTCCAAATGGGCTTATTACGGATAAAGGTTAATTAGCAACGCACAGGTGCAAGCGAGAAAGATGAGTCATGACGTAAAATTGTTATGATACGAATTAAGAATGAATGTAGCGGCATAATACTTTTGCTGGCGCGGAATACATTTTATTTGGTAGGATTTTTCGTAATACGACTTTATTAGGAATCCCTTTAGCGGTTTTATTATTTTTTTATTTTTATTGAATATGATACTGTGCGTAATACATTTTTATTTTGCTGGTTTTTTAGTTTGACATATGGCCAACACAGTTAATCTGTGCATATGGCGGATAACTGCGAATCGTAAACAACTTGTTTGTTTTCAGTTTTGTTTTGTCGAATTTTATTTGTTTTAGTGTAAGAAGTGTGTCGTGAATTAAATTAATTTATAATTACATATTGTGATTTGTGTGTGATACGTAATCGTGTAGTTCGGAAATGGCATTAATTCAGATAGACTTTGTACAAACGAAACTTAGTTTCGTTTGTTAACTCTTTATTTTGACTTTTTAAAGGCATCATTATCAAACTTGAAACTCGAACATAATACTTATGTACCTACATCAGTGCCGAGCATTTTAGTAAGTAGATTTTATACTCCGGCTTCCCTTCCGAAAATATTTACCCTTCGCCACTGGCCGGTTGAAATAAGCGGCACAGTGGGCACCACCGCTACATACGCTTTGCTGGACGAGGGCTCTACATTGACCCTCGTTGAGCGTACGGTAGCGGACAGTGTAGCACCCAGGGGTCGAAGCCAGCTACTTAAGTTGGAAGGGGTAGGGGGTAACCATATTAACGACCCCGAATCGTGCAACATATCGTTAACAATCCGCGGCGCGTGTAGCCGGAACATAGAGAGAATGAGCGCTAGCACGATCGGTAATTTAAATCTTACGTTCTCCAGTGCAGCCGCCTAGCGGATTTAGAGGACGAACTCTGTTACGAGCAGGCTAAACCGACAATACGAGTACTTATCGGCCAAGACAACTGGCATTTAATTACGTCTCGCCAATTACGTGTCGGAAATAAGGGCCAGCCAGTGGCGTCGCTAACTAAGTTAGGATGGGTCCTGCACGGGCAGGACGCGAGCTCACGTAATTTAAATAATACTCAGTTCATAAGTCACGTTAGAATTTCGCCGTCCGAGGATCCCGCGTTAGAAATGATTAGGAATTATTTTAGCTTAGAATCTTTAGGAATAGAGCCGCGTAAACCTAAAGCGGACCCAGACGAGCGCGCGTTAGCTGTTTTAAATAAAACTTGCAAGAAAATGCAAGGTTGCAATCGGTATGAGTCGGGCTTATTGTGGAAAACCGACGATGAAGTAATGCCGGACAATAAGAAACAGGCCCTCAGCCGCTTGTACAATTTAGAAAACAAGTTAGATAAAAATAGCGATTTAAAAATAGAATATTCAAAACAAGTTAATAACTTACGAGGGCTGCTATTTATGTATCCGGAACTGGCCACTTACAAGAACAATATTTAAAAAGTAATTACAACATTTTAAAATAGAACTCTTTGGTTGAAGAATACATTTTGTTTCATGTGACTGTCAATTATTTTTCCATTGTGGCGTCATTTTGAAAATTGCGTGTCTTCATTTGCCATGGATTTAACGCGTGAACATTTTCGTGCAATGATTTACTACGATTTTCGGCGTGGGCTTAATCAACAACAGTGCTTCAAACGTCCAAAAGTTGCGGTGAGTTGAATACAACTCACCGCAACTTTTGGAGATGAAGCACCATCAAAAACCACTGTTTATAACTTGTACAGTGAGTTTAATCGTGGGCGGTCTATGCTCACGGATGAAAATAAAGAAGGTCGCCCAAAAACAGCTGTTGTCCCACAAAATATAGATGCTGTGCGGGAACTAATAATGCGTGATCGTCATGTTACATATCGCGAGATAGAGGCGTCCTTAGGCATAAGTATGACGAGCATACATAAGATATTACACGAACATTTGGCTGTAAAAAAAATATGTTCGCGTTGGATTCCGCACAACTTGACAATCGATCAAAAACGGGCTCGAGTCAATTGGTGCAAAAAAATGATAAAAAAATACAACCGTGGTACAAAAGCCGTTTATAATATCTACACAGGTGATGAATCTTGGTTCTACGCATATGACCCCGAAACTAAACAACAGTCAACCGTGTGGGTGTTCCAAGATGAGCCGAAACCAACAAAAGTTACTCGTGCAAAAAGTACTTTGAAGCAAATGGTCGCCTGTTTTTTTGGAGTTAATGGACATGTGGCTACAGTGCCATTAGAGAATCGTAATACGGTTAATTCTGAATAGTATACGACCATTTGTTTACCAGAAGTATTTGAAGAAATAAGAAAGGACAACCGACAACGCAGAATCATATTACATCACGACAATGCTAGCTGTCACACCTCAGCTGAAACAACTCAGTTTTTGGAGGGTCTAAAGATCGAATTGACTGGTCATCCGCCGTACAGCCCTGATTTGGCACCTAACGATTTCTTTTTATTTCCATACGCGAAGAACAAATTACGTGGTCAACGTTTTTCGAGCCGCGAAGAGGCTGTTGATGCGTTCAAAATGCACGTTTTGGAGATACCTCAATCAGAATGGAAAAAGTGCTATGAAAATTGGTTCCAGCGTATGCAAGTGTGTCGATCATCGCGGCGAATATTTTGAAAAGCAATAAAACCATATTAAATGATATATGTTTGTTTCTTTTTTTAATTCCGGATACATAAATAACAGCCCTCGTAGAAGACCCTTACCACATTCAGAGGGAGTACCTGTTCTAACATTTTGTTCTAACCAGGAACCACTACCTGAGGAAACCTGTAGTAAAATGCCTAGTGATAGTGCTATTGAAGAATATTTGTCTTCAAAACCAAAACCTTTTACCCAAGCGGAATTAAATGATTTAATAAGGGATCTTGAACTGCCTAAAGAACCTGTAGAAGTGTTAGCTTCTAGAATCTAGACTAAAAGAAAAAAAAACGTCTTGGCGTTACGTAGAAAGTAGAGCTGTAGCAAACCGTATGTATTCAGTACTGAGCGGGTACGCAATCCAGGTGGGCTATTATGACCTCTTATTTCCAGCCAGTTTACGTCCAAAATGTACCGGTTTCGGGCGTAAACTGGCTGGAAATAACAGTCATAATAACCCAAGTACCGAGTAACGAAACTTGAATTTAATGTTTTTTTTTTTTTTTTTAACTAAAATGTCGCGACGAGCATGTCACAGAACAGATGTTAAGCGTTAACGCTTGCAGTATTCTGTACTTACATATAAGTTTAATTTTATTTTAAGAAAAAAGATTTCATAGACTGGGTTCCCTAGAACAATTTTTTATTACTATCAAGCTACGAATAATAGATACTTTTTATTATTTGTAGCTATCAAGCTAATTTTTCGTGAGTAGCTTCATTTTGATAAGACGAACAACCATTTCTTCTGCGAAAATTCTTGAAAGAGGTAGCTAACAGATACAGAAAGGGTTTAATATTTCGATTTGGTGATCCTAAAATATGGATTGTTCTTTTTGTAGGAAAATGTTACTCTTAAATTAAATAACTATTAATCAATCAATATACTGAAATTGTTTGCAAGCTGTTAGTTTCCTGAATAAAATAAAATGAATAAATATACAAAAAATTAGCTTGTACAAAAAAGCAACAAAACATGGTTGACTGTGGTTGACTACGGAACCCTAACCAGCAGATTTCTGTAGAACCTGTAATATTATGGCGCTGTTTTAGTTTTTTTTTTAATTTATTTTATTTTTATGCTTAATTTAATTCTTTTAAGAAAAAAGGTTTATCCTTAGAATGTTGTTTTCATTTTATTGTCAAAAAATAATTTTTCACACCTATTTATTGCTTTACAATCGATGCACTATGGATGTTATGTTATAATAATAACATATTCTCACGGTTTTTAATAATATTAAAAGGCCCCGTCTCGATGCGTTGTACTATGCAGTATGGTGTGTTATGTATGAAGCATCAAAAGTAACGAGTAACGACACGACGGTAGACAGAAGACGGTAGACTCTGAAGGCTACAATAGAAAGTAGAAACATTAAGTGAACAGCAGCTTGAAAATCATTATTTATACTGCCATGAGTCCATACTGCCTTGCTTCACCGATTCCATCTGATCCTCAGTGCATTTATACCCAAATTATTAGATAATGATAGTGATGATTCTGTTAATATAGAGTATGTTTAAATATATAAGACTATCAACCATTTGACGAAATGTTTTCTTTTGAAAATTCTGACTTTAGTTCGAAATATCGAGAGCACAAAGTTGGCTATGAGTTATACCGATCACAATTAAAGTCTAAAGTAGTAGTAGTAGAAGTTGGTTAAAATTGTTCTGAGAGTGTGAGTGCGTCAATCCACTTTCGCGTGCGTTGTAAAAAGTGACGAAAAATATGCTCCCATTTAGAGACGTTCATGTCATGAGGAATCCAACTAAACCCAAGAGCCCACCTATGGCTACATCCCAGGCGAAAACGAAAGAGCTTCAATCACCTGGCATGCTCGAACCCGTGTAGCCAACCCCTCAGTTTCAGCTGTAGATCTACAGTTTTTCGGAAATCCTCTCAGTTTTCAGTTCAGGTCTCGAAATCTACAGTATTTATTATGACCTAGCTAGCGTCATCTATTTTTTTTTATTAAACATTATATAATAGAAACAGAGGTTTTGATAATCAATTAATTTAATAGATGGCGTTAATGGCAGACAGTCGTAGATTGTTTCGATCGATGCCTGTTTTACCCACATATCGGTAAAACAGACATAACAGTTTTCATATTAGTAACTAGATGTCGTATGGGTAGACAACTATCGGTGATACCATCACCGATTGCCATAAAATAGGGGAAAGGAATATTAAACATGATACGTTTAAATTTGAAAAAGACGCATTAATATACAAATTATTTTTAATACAAATATAAATTATTTATTCCCAGAAAAATACAATACACAACTTCAGATTAAGACAAATCCCCACATTAGGCATAGCCTGTCCTGTTCTGTTCCAATGAATAGTGTAATAAAGTTGTAGTTGTAGTTGAATAGTGTAATAAATAGTGTAACTATGTTTTAGTTGAAACTCATGTAAGAAATAGCCCTATTAATCGACATTCTCACCAAAAGTCACAGAAGTTAAAAATTTTCATTTTGACAACATCTTGCTTGCACTTGTGCATGATAACGAATATTCGATGGCTAATATATTACCAATATTGCACATCAATAACCCAAATAACACAATTTGGGGAAAAAATAAACAACCACACCATCAATAAAAAGTAGAAGAATTTGACACTTCTTGACATGGCCGCCAAAACTCCTTCAGTTGTCAGTTTTCATCTTGGCATAATATATTATGTCAGTGTCTTCCTGAACTGTTACCAGTATACTGGCCCAAGCGATTTGTTCTTCGTGAAATTAAACTAGTTACTAGAGAGACGAAGCAACAAACAACATAGAAATATATGGAAATGTATAAATACATACAGTTTTATGTTAATTTTATGCCAATGGAAACTAAATTAATTATGGTATTTTGATTTATGTCACACTTGACAGTACACTGATATTTTATAGATTTAGAAACACAACCAAATTTAAATTAGTGATGTCAACCTGCAAATAATTTCAGATCGGTGGGGAACCAATAGAAAATCTAGAAGTGTCTAATCGTCGTCATCTAATGCAGACTCTAAAAAGAAAACAACCTATATCGGTAAAACTTGGGGAAAACAGACATAATGTGGGTAAAATAGACCGACATAATGTCGATAAAACAGACATCGATCAGACGTTTTTTGTACTTACTGTACTGGGAAATTCCCGTAAATCTTTTAATGACCATGCATTCGAAGTAAACGTGGTGAATAGTGATAATATTGTCTTTGGTGCATTCTATCATTTGTTGCATAGCAGCGATACGAGTAGTGTGTCTGATTTCGACAAATCCCCAGCTAGAAAAAAGAAAGTTAAATACGAGCAAAAATTTAGTGACTCTTGACTCAATGATGAAAAGTTTTGTGGATGGCTCGCAAAAAGTAAAAAAGATAACACATATTTTTATTGAAACCATCAACAAACACTAATAAAACACACTTTTCTTGCACTTTTTCCACTATATTAAGATGTTATTATAACTTTTAACAAATTACAAGACCGGTTTCGAAATAAATCATCAATCATCGCGACTGTGTTCGCGGGGGATCTTAATTGCAAGCACCCTGGTTGGGGCTCACGGAATTCCAACCCAGATGGCAATCGCCTCCTTGCCGATTCCGACAGGACAGGCTATAATGTAGTGGTTACCTACCTCGATCTACGATCACCTCCCAGTACTAGCGACAATCAGTGCTGCGCCCGTGGCTATCCCACCGTCGCTACCGCACCCTGTCCGCGACTGGGAGGTGTTTTCCCAGCACCTCCATCTAGAATACCGTATGACTTCGCTTATTTTTGGGGCGGCGTCGTCGCCGTCCGTGGCCATTCACGTAAAAAATAAAAATGCGCAAAACTATAGCTCGGAACACCCGAAGGTAGCTAAAGCTGCAGAACAGAATTTCTACATGGACGATTATTTTGACTCATTCGACGACGCGGACGAAGCCAGGCAAGCTTATTTCAAATCAATAATATTTATTATTGATTTGAAATATGTTAGTAATGACAGCCAATATACTTACAGTACCCGGCAATAAATATTGCACATCGACCTTTGGAAAGAGACATTCGGCTAATTTCGGTTTCATAGAGCGTTATCTTTGTAGCACACACTTATTTGACATTATGTCAGTCGTTGTTCAAATTCAATAGAGTGCAGTCGCGTCCAGTTCAGAATATATATCTAGAGTTGTTAACACCCCTAAATTTGCTACAGCTGTAATTTTCCAAACGAATTTTAAATACGTAAACATAATTTGAACACCCTTTTTTATTTTATTTTACCCGAACCTAAAGCCATAACTTATAGAAAATTTGGTGTATTTTATACAAAAAATAATAAAATTGTCAAAAGAAGCTAACCATAATTGTTTTAACAGCTCCTAATATATACCGGACTTTTTGTATTTCGTGCGTAAGAGATAACGCTCTACAAAACCGAAATTAGCCGACTGTCACTTTCCAAAGGTCGATGTGCAATATTTATCGCCGGGTACTGTACAGATATTTTCACTAAGGCATTGTCAAAAGAGAAATTTAAGTTTTTGAGAACTAAACCTGAAATGTGTTCATTGATATTTTTCCTTGTCTATGTCCTTCTATTCTGCGATATCATAGTGACGGCCATATTTTGTACAAGTTTTTGCATAATTATTAATGTAAATCACTGTTAAATAGTGATTTAATTTGCTCAAACTCATCAAAAACAACATTTATCCAGACTTAAATCGGCTAGAAGATCCTTACCACATTCAGAGGGAGTACCTGTTCTAACATTTTGTCCTAACCAGGAACCACTACTTGAGGAATACTTAAGTAAAATGCCTAGTGATAGTGCTATCGAAGAATATTTATCTTCAGAGCCAAAACCTTTTACCCAAGCGGAATTAAATAATTTAATAAGGGATCTTGAACTGCCTAAAGAATCTGCAGAAGTGTTAGCTTCTAGACTAAAAGGAAAAAAAAACGTGTTGGCGTTGCGTAGAAAAGTGACTTTCTTATCGTACAAGAGAGCAAGATTATTCTTTTGATTCTGAAAATGCTGAAAATGAACTTTTTTTCAGTTGCATTCGTTATTATTATTATATTATTATTACACAATGGCAACAAATATGGTTCTATTCCTGTTCCACATTCAACCAAATTGAAGTAAGAGAATATCAAAATTTTGCAATTGCTCTTGAGAAAATCAAAATAATACAACGAACACAAATGGAGTGTTTGTGTAGATCTAAAGATGGTTAACTTCCAAGTACCAATGTTTTGTGTGTGTGCTCAGTGTGCTCACTGCTTAGTGTAAATAGTGAAAAGATAGTTTAACCAGATTGCCTCTTTTAACTTTACCAATCACGCATGTGTGAATTTAACCATAGACGGAACCATCAACCAAAGAATTAAACCAAAACCTGAAACTCTACCTAATACAAAACCCCTTTTCATGGTCCCTCGAGAAGAGTTAGGTTTGGGATGCGATTTACTGGACCATTAGGTATTTCGTGTTTTCGGGAAGTAATAAAAACCAGGAGAAGTTGTACGTTGTAATAGGCGAAAATCTGTCTAAATGTTTAATAACATTAAAAAGGATGGAGCTGAGCGAACGAAAAACCATTGACTTTTGTAAGCGAAAGTTGAATACGTTAGAAGAATATTGGGTGGAGTTTCAGTGTAACCATAGGAAGCTCTCGGAGTATGCTATTCTTGACCATGTGTACTAGGGGTGGTCAAAAAGTTCGCGGAATGGCGGGGTTGGCGAGGGTGAGTTTACTTATCCAGGTAGGCGCTAATTGAGTGACTCATTGTTAGTATAAATACCAAGTTTCAGCCTAATCGGGTCATTAGCTTTTGAGTTATTAACGAGTAAACAAGTCAATCGGGAAGAAACTAGCCAGTATGGAGAAAATTGAATATCGTGCCGTCATTAAGTTTCTCACCAAACAAGGAAAAACACCTCAAACCATTTTTCAAGAAATGTTAGCTGTTTATGGAGACTCCGCTCCTAGGAAAACCATGATTTATAAATGGCACGCCCTTTTCAAACAAGGGAGGGACTCCATTGAAGACGACCCCCGACCTGGACGGCCGATTGAGGCTACCACGCCAGAAATAATCGAAAAAGTTGAAAAACTTGTATTGGAAGATGCCCGGCTAAAGAAAAAACAGCTTGCAGGATTAGTTGGAGTATCAGAAACAACCATTTTAAACATCCTACATCAACACCTTGGCATGACTAAAGTCTGTGCAAGATGGGTTCCAAGAATGCTTTCTGCGCATCAAAAACGCGAGCGCGTCGAAAGTTGTTTCGAGTTTTTAGACCGCTGTGGAGAGCAAAGGGAGAAAGTTATGGCCCGAATTGTAACTGGCGATGAAACTTGGGTTCACCATTATGAACCTGAGTCAAAGCAAGAGTCGATGCAGTGGCACAAAAAAGGCACACCCCCTCCTAAAAAGTATAAGGTGTCTCAATCGGCCGGCAAGATCATGGCGACGATCTTTTGGGATACAGAAGGTATCCTTTTGATTGACTATAAGGAACGTGGTGTTTCCATAACGGGAGAATACTACGCTTCTTTACTAGATCAATTAAAAGAAGCTATTAAAGAAAAAAGGCGAGGAAAACTTACAAAAGGCGTGCTCCTTTTGCACGACAATGCACCCGTGCACACAAGCCATGTTGCGACGGCTGCCATTCACCGGTGCGGTTTTGAACAACTGCGCCACCCACCCTACAGCCCAGACCTGGCCCCAAGCGACTATTATTTATTTCCAAAAATGAAGAAAGAACTGCGTGGAAAAAAATTTGGCGACGACGATGAAGTGAAGTCAGCAATTTCGGCCTATTTTGACGCCCAAGACAAATCTTTTTTTTTCGACGGTATTAATAAGTTGTTTGACAGATCTAATAAATGTATAAGGGTTAAGGGAGAATACATAGAAAAGGAAAAATAGTTTCATGTTTCATTTCATTATCCTTCCCTGTCATTCCGCGAACTTTTTGACCTCCCCTCTATTTACTAGCAGTTATTTCGAAACAACGAAAGTAATTTATTTAACCACAAAAGATTTAACAACCAAAACCTTCGACCAGTTGGTAGGCAGACAGAAAGTAGGTAGGGCGGAACAGCAAGTTTATCAAGAAGGACGACGAGGGACGACCCCAACCGCACCAGAAAGGAGTCTACCAGGTACATCTTCTTTCTTCAGCTTCAGCAAGCTGAATATTAAGATATTATGAAGCAAACCATTAACTTTAAGGCCTTTATACGTACGGTTCGGGCGATAGAAGTAGACCAATTAGAGAATAGGTGGGAGTTTGAAGACTCTGAAGTCTCTTCAGGCTCGGTGGGCTACCAGTGATAGTTGACATTGGCAGATCGAAGGTGAATGTGATGAGGAAGACGGGTGGTACCAGCCGGAGTTAAACAGGCATGAGAAGATCTATATAAAATTAAAGAAACCATTAATTCTAAGATGTGGTCAGTATCCCATCGCGAAAAATCTACGCCACAAATGGATATCCCGGTATTCAGTGGCAATTCCCACTATTGGGTCTCTTTTAAAGATCTATTCAGCGAGGCCATCCACATAAATCTATCTTACAGTAGCGCGCAGAAGATGCAGTTTTTAAAGAGTAGAGTGACGGGAGATGCCGAGCGACTCATACACCATCTCCAGACTAGCTCCAATAACTACGAAGTATGTTGGGATATACTGAACCATCGTTACGGCAACACGAGACTAATATTTACGTCTCACATCAACACCTTATTAGGTCTGCCTATTATGCAATACCAATTCTCAGCCATGATTAAAAAATTGCACGATGTTACCAAAGAGTTTACACGCTTAACGGAACTTAGGAATAAATTTTTCAAAGTCAGACCACTATTGGATCAGATTCGTGAACGTCTTTTACTAGTGCCAAAAGAATAGTTTCTTAAAGTGGATGTGCACATAATTCCAACCAAACGTCGTCACGAAATTTAACAAAATCCTGCAAAACCACACAAATGGGGTTACAAAAATCAAGTTCTGAGTGGTGTTTCGGGCTTCAGTTATGACTTCGATATATTTGCTGGAGAGCAAAACCATTCTTTTCCTTCAGATGCACCCGATCTTGGCGTTGTCGTGGCACTTCTACGGTACCAAGACATCAAAACTACAAGATTGTTTTGACAACTGTGTAAAGAGTTCAAAGCTCTAAGTTTATTTCATTATTTTTAAACAAAAAATTAAAACCGACTTCCAAGGTAAAAACAATAGCAATTTTGTAAAATGAACTAAAAAGTAGACTCCCTTATGTTATTACCGAATCCACCTGCGATCTCGTCAATGGTACAAAATAATTTTATTCCATATGATAGACATGACCTTGGTAGATAATATCTGGCTGCTTTGGCGTCGAATACATGTAAACGAATATTGGATACCGACCGCTATTTGATTTCAAACGGGCCAATTCAGAGCATACGCGTAAAGCAGAAAAAGTTGCAAAAACACGGTCGTCCAGCTAGCATCTTGGAACACCAACGTCAAGTCGAGCCAAAACTCCTACCAAAAAAACATGGTCGTCCTACGCGCATCCAAGTCGATATCCCAATAAACCGAGACTCCACTCCAACCAGCCTGCCAGATTCGCCCGTTCCCAGAAGATTCTGTACGTTCTGATAATAATAATAGTATCTATGGACGCTTCACATCACGTCAGTTTGGCCCCGTGCTAAGGACCTGAAGGAGTTGTGTTACAGGTACCAGACAATAGAAACATAATCGATACTTTTATACCAGGGGTCACCAAATGGCGGACCGCGGTCCGCATCCGGACCGCCATTGTGTGCGGAAAACCGACCAAGCATTTTCGAAGATGAACTTCGTTTAATGTCAGTAGCTTGCACGGTGCACCAATTTCACTCAAAATTAAGACAGATAATTATTATTAGCAACAAGTCACTTTTGTCATTAAATAAATAATACCTTTGTAATTTCCGTAATTACCTCTGTTTAAGAAATATTTTTATCTAAAACATTTCTTTCCCTGAGTGGACGAAATCAAGTCATCAAAGTCAGAATTCCGTTCGTTTACCAAATGTGGGAAATGCAAAGTTAATTTTTGTTACAATGACAAAATAAATTATTACAAAGATTTCCATAATTTCATTGTTCTTAATGCATACATAGCGTATTCGTGTAGCAATTTCATAAATAAGTATCCCTTTTTTTTTTCTTTTCAGTGTGTTTATGAATAAGAGATAAAGATGTTTTCAGACAAAAAAAATATTCATCTCTTTCATAACGCAGGATAACATAATTAAAAAAAAATTGGCACATTAGTGGTTTTTTGTTACTGTATGTACAGGCAATACTAAAATTATTTTTTGCTTTTTTTTCCTACGTGTAGTTTTGTGTCTACCGGGAAATTCCATGTAATTTTATTTTTATTTGTTATACTATAACAGCTATACTCTAAGTGTGTTCCGCGGAACCCTAGGGTTCCGCGATACTCCTGTAGGGGTTCCGTAAGAATTTAGAAAAAAATATCAAAACACCTCTCTCTGGTCGAACGTTTTGACTCCGCTCGCCGCGCCGCCGCCGCGCGCATACCTACCTACTAATTGTGAGCGCGCGTCCTTTGATAAAAGCCGCCTCTAAATTAGACATTATAGTTGTGAACAAGCGACTTTCGGCTCTAACTTCAAAACATAAAGTCGAGATTGTTTACAACGCATTTTTGTATTTTTATTTCCGCTTTTTGTTTATCAAAGGCGCCGACTCTAGTATTTTTGAGAATGTTCGAGATTGAGTCTAGGACTAAGTATAAAAGCGGCGATCGCGCGTCGCGCCTCGTCAGCGGTAGAGCACGTAGCCGCTCTCTGAGGAGGTGAGATCCTTTCTCGAATCCCCTCCTTCTCCTAACGACACTCCTAACTTCTCCTTTTCGCCCAGGGAGGTTAGGAAAGTCCTGTCCCGTCTCAAACCCCGCAAAGCTCCCGGTGCCGACGGAATCCCTAATTCCGCTCTTCGGCATCTTCCTTTCCGTACGGTGGCCGCCCTCACTCGCTTATATAACGGGATCGTGAGGACCGGTCATTTCCCTCTCCTTGGAAGATGGGGCTTATTATAACCATCCTTAAGCCCAAGAAGAACCTCCGCCTTCCAGAGGGATACCGCCCCATCACGCTCCTCTCCATGGTCTCGAAGGTTTTCGAGATCCTCCTTCTCAAGCACCTAAACCCCTACCTCCCTCCTCGGAGGGAACAATTTGGCTTTCGCTCCCAGCTGAGTACCACCCTTCAGCTGGTCAGAGTGATCCATCACCTTACCGCCGCCGTCAACAAGAGAGAATCCAGCGTGGCCGTCTTTCTCGACATGCAGAAAGCATTCGACTCGGTCTGGCACGACGGCCTCATCTACAAACTCATGAAGGCCGGGCTACCAGGGTTCCTTGTCCGGGTCGTGGCCTCTTATCTGTCCGGAAGGGCGTTTAAGGTCAGAGTGGACGGAGCCCTCTCCGAAGAACACCCCATCACCGCTGGAGTTCCCCAAGGGGGAGTTGTATCCCCTGGGCTGTACAACTTCTACTCCAGCGATGTCCCAACTGACCCGGGGACCATCACCGCCCTGTACGCGGATGACACCGCATACCTCGCGACATCCATGTCGCCCTCGCACGCCGCCGTCAAACTCCAGAGGACGCTGGACCTCCTCCCTGACTGGCTGAGCAAATGGAGACTGTCAGTTAACGCTGCCAAGTGCCAAGCGCTCGCCGTGTCCATGAGGAGGCCCACCATAGCACCCCTGAGGATCGGCGACTGCGAGATTCCATGGCGCAATACCGCCAAGTACCTCGGGGTCACCATAGACCGTCGCCTCACCATGGGCGAGCATGTTTCCCCACCCAGGCCTACACACAAGGCCAGGTGTGAGACGACGTACGAGAAGGCGCCTCGTCAGTCAGTTGAAGCGTTCGGAGCGATAAGTTCCTACCTATCTACTTAAAAGCTAGCTAGCGAATTGCGGAGTTTAAACGTGATATTATGTAACTAGTGTTTATTGTTCTACTGCCTGCTGTATTCTGATTGTATCAGATTTGTACATTTCTTCTTTGGACTAAACTTAGTCTCTTATAAGCAGTAACGATTGTGAATTATTTTGACCCCACCATCCTGACGTGTAATTATTAATAAAGAAGAATGGAACGTTGGCTTAAAGGCGTTAAACGTGTTGCAACATCATCTTCTAATGACGCTGAATGTTCAAAAGCAGTACGCGCGGAGAATGCAGTAATTACCGATCCAGACGATGATGCCACGACGTCAAGCTCCACGATTTCAAAGACGAAAAAAAGGAAGTATCAGTTTCGGATTTGTTGATTCCAACGGCTCACCTCTCTGCATGCTATGTAGTAAACTGCTTCCTAATAGTTCCATGGCACCTGCCAAATTGCGCCGACATTTAGAAACTGTACACCCGGAGTCTAAAGACAAGAATAAAGAATTTTTTGTTCGCAGAAAAGAACAGGTTATTGGAAAGTTAAAAAAATATGATGCATGTAACACAAACTATCAATGAAAAGGCCACGGAGGCATCATATTTAGTTAGCTATCGCATTGCACAAGCAGGTGAAGCGCACACTATCGCTGACAATTTAATAAAGCCATGTGTGTTAGACATAACAAAATGTATGCTCGATGAAAAATCTGCAAAGCATCTTTCTACTGTGCCGCTATCAAACGATACTGTGTCACGGCGAATCCATGATCTGGCAAGCTACATCAAACAAGAACTAGTTATACGTGTGGGAACGTAAAAAGGAACGTAATGAGTGAAAGAGATGAGGATGTATGTGTGAGCGAGACAGAGGAGGAATGGCGGAAGTTGAAAAAAGTACGAAAGAGGTGTGCGCGGATATCGCTTAAGAAGTTTTCAATAAAAGTGGTTAAATTTAATATAATTTTTATTTTCGACATCCCACATTTTTGGGGGCTCGTCCGGGATGTTAAAAAACAAATTATAAGTGCGATTCCGCAAGATTACGACGAACGCGTGTTCACAAGCACGTGGCGTGCTCAGTGAAAAATCGGAAGACGTAGATTTTTACGGAGAAAACGACGAAAATGGCTTCAGAAGACGCTAAGACGGACACTACGACGATGGCGGCGTTATTATCGGACGGGATTACGAAATTTAGCGGCGATGATAAGACGGCCTCATCCGCTAAATGGGCGCAGGATTTGGAAGATAATGCCGAAATATTTAATTGGACACCACAACAAAAGCTGATTTTTGCGCGGCGATCCTTGGTGGGAACAGCAGAGTTGTGGTTAAGAAGCGAGAAAACATTTAAGACGTACGAAGAGTTGAAGGCAGCAGTAGTAAAAGAATTTCCTGATGCGGTAAATATAAAAGAAATGCACGAAATTATGTCTAGCCGGAAGAAACGCAAGGATGAATCGTATTACAAATACATGCTCATTATGAAAGAACTCGGCCGCAGGGCAAAGTTCCCCGACTATGTCTCGGTGCAGTATATAATTGACTATTAGCTACAACCTATCCCGCTCTGAAGGAGAAGTTAATTATTTACGAGAAAATCAAAAGCAAAGTACACAAAGATGGAAACATGGAATTAATTTTATTTAAAGAACAGACATGAAAAGAAGCAGAACAATATCAGGTGTTACAACTGCGGCGATTATAATCATGTGGCTAATACGTGTCGCAGAGGAATTAAGTGTTTTCGCTGCAATAAATACGGGCATATTGGTGTTCATTGCAAAGAATCAATCATGGCGGATAAAACAGCACACTGATGTTTCCCATAGATCGACAGATGGCGCTAACCAGTGGCAGTCGGTGAAGCAGTCAAATATGTCAAATGTCAATATGGCTACCTCTGATGACAGCTGTCATAGACAAATGTCAACGAAGTCTAAAGAAGTTATGCAGATTGAAAACAAAATCGGAAATGTTGCAACTAAGCCGATGATTACGGTAAAAATTAAGGATTTGGAAGTAAATGCTTTGGTGGATTCCGGCAGCGACGTGAACTTGATGTCATATGATTGTTTTAAGGCGATTGAAATGGAAAAATACGAAGACAAATTGACACTAACGGGACTTGGACATTCGATAGTTAATTCATTAGGAAAAGTGTTTGTAAACATCTCTGTAGACGGTTGTTATAAAAATGTATTATTTCATATTGTAAGCGAAGATAAAATTCCATTTAATATTATTTTAGGCCAAGAGTTGTTACAAAAAATAACCATGATAATGAATGGGTATAAGGTAATGTTTTTGTCTGATAATAATGAATGGATTTCTAAATTATGTTGTTTTTCAGGTTCCACAGTAGATCTAAGTCATATTTTAGATCATTCAGTAAAAGAAAAAGTTTTGCAATGTGTTGAAACCTACAAACCGTTTCAAATTAAAGAAGCACCTATTAAATTGAAGATTATTGTTAAAGATGATATACCAGTTAGACAGAGACCGCGACGATTATCCTTAACTGAACAGGAAATTGTTGAAAGGCAAGTTCAAGAATGGTTAGATGAAGGCATTATACAAGTAAGTTACTCTGAGTATTCTAGTCCTTTGGTAGTAGTGAGGAAAAAAGATGGTACAATAAGAATGTGTGTATATTACAGACTTTTGAACAAAAAGATTTATAGAGATGAATTTCCCTTGCCCATAATTGATGACATGATAGACAAGTTGTGCGAGGCCAGATTTTTTAGTGTGTTAGATTTAAAGAACGGATTTTTCAATTTAAAGGTGTCACCAGAATCAATCCCATATACATCGTTTGTTACGCATCATGGCCAATTTGAATTTTTGCGTGCTCCCTTTGGTCTTTCAATTTGTCCACAATACTTTATGCGTTTTGTAAGCATTATATTCAGAGATTTGATATCTCAAGGGATTATGATGATATTCATTGACGATATTTTAGTTGTCTTTAAATGAAGCTCAAGCAGTTGAACGGCTTCAGCTTGTATTGAAAGTAGCTTCCGAATATGGATTGAAATTTAATTGGAAAAAGGCTAATTTAATCAAGAGAGAAATTGAATACTTAGGACATACTATCAAAGATGGGGAAGTAAAACCTAGTTTTGAAAAGACTGATGCAGTACGTAAGTATCCAGAACCACGAGATATTAAACAATTACACAGTTTTATTGGGTTGACATCCTATTTCAGAAAATTTATTGAGCAATATGCAGTTATAGCAAAGCCGCTTACTGATTTGTTGAAAAAAGATAAAGAATTTGTATTTGAAGATAGACATAGACATGCTTTTCAGATGTTAAAGGATAAATTATCCTCTGAACCTGTTTTAAAGATTTTTAATTCAAAACTTAAAACTGAGTTACACACAGATGCGTCATGTATTGCCTTTTCAGCTGTTCTTATGCAACATCACCCGAATACAGGACTTCATCCGGTTCACTATATGAGCCGTAAGACAAATGATGCCCAAAGCAAGTATTCAAGTTATGAATTGGAAGCAATGGCTGTCATTGAAGGACTAAAGAAGTTCCGCCAGTACTTGTATGGCATAAAATTTAAGATAGTAACTGATTGTAAAGCATTTGAGTTATTGAAGAAGAAAGATCTATGTGCTAAAGTAGCCCGATGGGTGCTGTTTCTCAGTGAGTATGATTATGAAGTTGAACATAGAGTTGGCTCGAGAATGAAGCATGTTGACGCTTTAAGCCGTTACCCATATGTTGGATTTACATCTTTACACGATCAAGTAAAACAAGCACAAGACCAGGACGAAGGGCTCAGAGCTATTAAGGAGATTTTAAAGGAAAAAACATATAAAGACTATTGGATGGAAAATGACATTATATAAAGGTGATAATAAGTTACTGGTTATACCTAAAACAATGGAAAAAGAAGTATTTAAAAGAGTGCATAGTAATGGACATTTTTCTAAAAGGAAGACAAAAGAAGTAATCGAAAAAGAATATTATATAAAGAATTTAGATAAAAAAATAGAAGATTTTATAGTTACATGCATCCCGTGTTTACTAGCTACAAATAAGGAAGGGAAACAGGAAGGATTTCTCCATCCTATAGAAAAGGAAGGAATTCCGATGGATACCATTCATCTAGATCATGTTGGTCCTTTAACTCAAACGAGTAAGCAATACAACTACATTCTTACAGTGGTAGACGCTTTTACCAAGTTTCTTTGGTTATTTCCTACGAAGAGTGTATCTAGCCGAGAAACATTAAACAAATTACAGATTCATCAGCAGACCTTTGGTAATCCACGTAGAATAATCACTGACAAAGGCACTGCCTTTACAAGTCATGAGTTTGTAGATTATTGTATAGAAGAGAATATTCAACATGTGACAATTACTACAGGTGTACCCCGAGGAAATGGACAGGTGGAGAGAATACATAAAATAATTATCCCTTTGCTTACAAAGCTGTGTCTAGAAAATTCAAGTCTTTGGTTTAAACATGTAAGCCGAGTACAAAGAGCTATTAATAGCACATTTCAAAGAAGCATAAACTTTACTCCATTTGAATTATTAACAGGTACTACTACAGGTAAGACTTAAAATTACAACAATTATTACAAGAAGAGTATATACAATAATTTAATGAAAATAGAGAGCAGCTAAGAAGGAAGGCTAAAGAACAAATATTTAATATTCAAGAAGAAAATTCTAAAAACTTTAATAAAAAGAGAAAGGATTGTTTGCAGTATAAATTAGGAGATTAAGTGGCAATTAAAAGGACTCAATTTGGTACAGGCCTCAAATTGACAGCTAAATATTTTGGACCATACAAAATTGTTAAAGTGAAGAGAAATGATCGCTATGACTTAGAAAAGGTTGATGCTAGTTCTGAGGGTCCTATTAGAACTTCTAGTTCGGTTGACTTTATGAAACCCTGGCCATCCGATGATGATAGCTATGAATGAAAGGTTAGTTTATTTTTTTAGTTCTATTCCTTATAATGGGTATTTACTGTATAGGAGAATAGATGCTTATATTATGTAAGTACAACAGTTTGTGAATGTTAAATTTAAGATGCTGTTTTTCTTAAAATGTAGAATTAATTTGAAGTATGGTTCATAAGATTATCTTTAAAATTTTGGCATTTGGTTTTTCTTTTAATAACCTATATGGAGAAAAAACTGTTTTGTGTGCATTGTTATGTTTAATTGAACTGTTAAGTGTAAACTAATGTAAACTTCAGTTGTATTGTATAAGAGTACTACTATATTTTATTATGATGTTGTAAGGGTATTTTGTTAGTGTTAAGATTTACAGTTTATAGCACTTACATTTGTTAAGTATGGACGAAAGAATGTTTTTGTGACGAATTGTACTGAATGAGGAAATATGATGAATGTGGAAGTATGAATGTCTGAGGACAGACATTTTGCAGGAGGGCCGATTGTGGGAACGTAAAAAGGAACGTAATGAGTGAAAGGGATGAGGATGTATGTGTGAGCGAGACAGAGGAATGGCGGAAGTTGAAAAAAGTACGAGAAAGAGGTGTGCGCGGATATCGCTTAAGAAGTTTTCAATAAAAGTGGTTAAATTCAATATAATTTTTATTTTCGACATCCCACATACGTCTACAAAAAACACGATTCGCCTTGCAAATGGATGAGTCAACTGATGTCGCTGGTCTGGCTATCTTGCTGGTTATCGTGAGATATCCATATGAAAGTCCTTTTGAAGAAGATATGCTTATGTGTTCACCGCTGCCCACAAACACTACCGGGGAAGAATTTTTTAATAAAATAAACATATTTTTTGAAGAAAATAATCTCAGTTGGAACGATTGCATTGACATTTGTACAGATGGGGCCAAGGCGATGACAGGTAAAACAGCAGGAGCAGTGTCACGCATAAAAAATAAAGCGCCTTATTGTAGTTCCAGCCATTGTATTCTGCATAGACAAGCACTTGCGATGAAGCAAATGCCGTCAAATCTAAAATTAGTTATGGATGAAGCGGTAAAAATAATTAATTTTATCAAATCACGACCACTACAATCCCGATTGTTCTCATTATTGTGTGAAGATTATGGCAGCAAACATAAAACACTGCTGCTCCATACAGAAGTGCGATGGTTGTCTCGGGGTAAAACTTTAACAAGGCTATTTGAACTTAGAGCGGAGTTACAAATGTTTCTTACAGCTGATACTTCTTTTAATTTGAAAGACCATTTGTATGATAAAACTTGGTTGTTCCGATTGTCTTTTATGGCGGATATCTTTCAAAAACTAAACGAATTGAATTTATCATTGGAAGGTAAACTGACAACAGTGTTCCAGGCCTATAACAAAATAACTGCCTTCAAAAGAAAATTAGATTTTTGGATTGTTTGCGTTGATAAGAGAGAAATAGAAAGCTTTACGTCACTCAGTGAGTTTGTTAGCGATAACGACTCAGAAATGTTTCAAGATGATATGTTTGAAGAATTGGTCCAATATCTCAATTCGATGCGCGCATCTTTTGAAAAGTATTTTCCCGAAGAACAGAATACAAAAATAAAACTGAATTCATGGATTCATAATCCTTTTTTACCCAACTTGCAAAAGCCCGAAAGTATGTCAAACGAGATATATGAATCTCTTTTAGAAATGTCATCAGACACAAGTATGGAGTCACTGTTCAAAACGATGCCTGTCAACGATTTTTGGTGCAGAATTCGTAATGAATATCCAATGCTTGGCAAAATGGCTCTGAATATTCTTCTCCCGTTCCCAACAACATATTTGTGCGAAACAGGATTCTCAACGTATGCAGCCACGAAAACAAAATATCGCAATAGACTGGACGCCGAACCTGATATGAGACTGCAACTGTCTTCTATCAAACCTGACATCAACCAATTATTAAAAAATAAAAAACAGTTTCATACTTCCCATTAGTTAATATTTTGTATTAATGTACTTGCCATGTGGCATGTTAAAGTAAGTAATAATTAGTAACTGTTACATTATACTTTTATTATGTTTATTAATAAAGAATATACTTTTAAAAACTATTATTTTATTGTAGGGTTCCGTCAAGTATTTTGCTTTCCAAAAGGGTTCCGCCACCAAAATAGTTTGAGAACCGCTGCTTTAGGCGGTTTCCAGTTCTGCAGGTCTACCTAACCTTCAATAAAGTATAAAGCTTAATAATTTTATTTTATTTTCTTACGATATCTGTAGGAATCTTATCATCTACTGCCAGATTTTTGAGACAATTGCTTCCCATTTCTAGACATCATCTAAATTTTAGATTATTTTTGACTTTGAAGTGGTCTGGCAGGTTATTAAGATAATAATTTAGCTTTCTGCTTATCTCTCTGCTTTCTATAGCTATTTTCACCATCTATGAACAAAAATAACAAACAAAACGCTACTTATGGTCGTGATCGACTCTATAATGTGACTGACACTACAAAAAAGCTTTTAAAAGTTTAGGTGTTATAAAAAAGATAATAAAATTTTAATGCCAGCATCATTTGAGTAACGCTGTCACGTTGAAAAGTTTCTAATTTTTTTGGTGTAAAAAAATGTTACTGTAGTAATGTTTTTATGTGACCGACACTACAACTCGACACTGTGATCTTACAAGCCTATTATATCTTTAGAAAAATGAATTTTCTCGAAGTTCAAAAGCTATATCGGTATTTGATTGTTTAACCATTATGTGTGTAATAACTAATAAAATATGACAAGAATTTAAAATAGTTAACGTGAAAACTAAGCCAGAACTTCATCACACAAAACCACACTCAGCCGAGCTCACAACATCATCTCATAAATGGCAGCTTTTCTAGAAAAGTAACTAAGTAACTAAATTATTAATAATTTAAATTATTAATAATTTAATAATTATGAAATAAGACTAATGAATGATTTTAATTAGGAAAGTACTTATAAATTGCCTGTCATAAAATGTTTGAATAACTTTATAAATTTGTCGATTAGTCTTATTTCATAATTATTAAATTATGAAAATATAAGACTAATGAATTTAATAATAATTAATAATTATATTTAATAATTATGAAATAAGACTAATGAATGATTTTAATTAGGAAAGTACTTATAAATTTCCTGTCATAAAATGTTTGAATAACTTTATAAAATTGTCGATTTAATAATTTCATTGCACGCCGCTTTTTCAAAAAATAAACCACATAGAAAGTTTTAGACCTGCAGTTGCCCATTATCGAAGAATACACGCACCGAACCGAAGCTGCCTGCACACTGCCTAGTGACATAAACGGGACTGTAATGTACAAACATTTTGTCTGAATTATACAGAATTCTTATGAATTATTAAAAATTCTTAATAATTCATACGAATTTTTATTTATTATTTAAAAATGATATGAATATCTCGTTTAGGTACCCTTTTTGGGCAATGAAGAATGCGAAGAATGTGAAGGTTTTAAAATACACCAGCCCACGTGCCAGCCAGGATACCTGTAATTTCTATAAACTTCACAAGACAAGATATTAGATGACCAGAAAATTGTGTCGATTCTTCTACTTTTATTAATAAAGCCGATTTACAAAATGTCATAATGTTGCCGCAGATTTACAACAAGCCATCATGTTGCCTAGAATTGACATGTTCAAAGCAGTTATTTTTTGTCCTAGAGTCTAGACTAATAAGCAATCAATGAAAGTTTCGTGCCCCTAGGATTCCAGTAAGACAAGTTCTCTGCCATTTGCCGCAATACGGCAAGACAGAAAGCAAGAAGACATCTTTAGTGCTCTTCAAGCATTTTTCATTAGCAAACGTGATTGTACTGATATAACGGTATGGACTGATAATTTTTAGTCCATATAATAAACAGTTCTTTAATAAATGCAAAGAATATTGTAATAAAATATCTCGAACCAGGACATACTTTTATGTCCGCTGACAATTTTCACCAATCAGTTACAAAAAGCGAAGAAAGTCATACAATATAGTGACTTTATAGATTGTGTGCAAATGAGTAACTCAGGAAAATAACAGTAGAATCCATGGAAGTTACCGACTTTTTCAAATATGTTGATCAATCATCATAAACTAAAAAAATCGTATTTATTTGAAAGACAGTCTACATAGAGGTACACAAACAAAACTTTAATTTATTTGTTAAAACTGGATTTGATGGTGAAATTGGAGAAATGGATTTTCTGAAACTTAAAACTAACAAAATCAAAGTCAATTCCTGATCCAATCCAAAACACGATTCCTAGAGGTAAGTATACCATATAACCGAAGCTCGAAAATCTGCCATTATTACAACTCTATCCAAATGAATTCCATTAAGCAACAGACTAACTGACTAAAAGACTAACGAGACGACATTATTATTTAATAATTAATTGGGAACTAAAGTGAAATAAACAGTGAATAACCATTAATGTAATATGTAGTGAATAAATACCATAATAAGTTATTCTTGTGTTTGGACTATCTTCTATCAAAACAAAACAAAAACAGTCGCTTTGGTTCTTAATAATTTATCTGCCTATACTTTCTAACAGAAATCAAGCTAACATTTAATTGTTCACTGCAAACCAAATTAATTTACATGGACCTCCGCTAACAATTGTGGACCTCCATTGTTTTGTCAGGTTCAATGTAGACCCCCATTGTGTCTCACATAGACCTGGGGATCCACGTGGACCACTTTAGGAATAACTAAATTAGTTAAGTATACATATCCAATCAAAAGCAATAGTATAAAGAGAAACTCCGGTTAAAAAACTCAGAAACTGGGCATGAGTCGTCCTGCTCCCAACTTACATAACTTCTCATTGGAAAACAATCATCCTTAACCATAATTGATTTATAATAAAATATTCTTGTGTTTATACAAGAGTATTTTGTTATAAATGCCTTTATGAACTAAGTCTTTGACAATAGCTGTACCAAAGAAATCAATACCATGATTATAATAAAAGATTTCAAAACTGAAGTACTTTGTTTTGAAATCTTTTATTTTTTTGAGGCATTGTGACTTGTGGGTGCACCCTGGTACTGGTACTCAATGTGAACATGTCAACCTCAACTGCTATAAAAATACACCAAGCATATGAAAAAAGATTTAAACATCACATGTCATGTCAGGGCCATCTGGCTTCTCGACAACAGGGACACATTTAGAAGACTGAAAAGGACAAAACCTTTTTAATCAGTGAATAAAGTTTTAAATTCAGTGAAGAAACTGTGACAGAACAGAATCAATTACTTAATATTATGTGTATTCTCCAGAAACTAAGAAAGTGATGATGGACAATCTGAGCTTACTTATTTAAGTTAAAATTTTAACTTTCTAAGCTAAGACCAATAAATAATATTTGTCTTAGCTTAGAAGTATAGATGGAAACGGACTGATCTACGAAAAGCAACTATATTATGTAATGAAAAAGGTTAAAACTAATCAATGATGCTAGACTGCACACAAGATGATTAGATCTAATCATCCAACAAGGAAAAGTAGACCAATCATTTAACAAAATGGTACTCAAGAGACGAGAAGAGAAAATCAGACCGCAAAAAAGGAACCATAATATGATCAATATTCAGTTCTTGGTATTTATGAACAAGCGAGGTTGCAGGTAGAATCAGAACTCAGACCCAGAATCTATTTCTTTAAAGATCTAAATTCTAAGTCTACTATATTTATTTTTTTTGTAGCAATTATTTTTGGAAATGCAACAAAATCAAAGGAATAGTTAGGTGCTTTGAAGACTGGCAGTCATGCTTAGTTTTAGAACCTGTTTATCAAAACTACTTAGCAGTTCTCCCAGTCTGCCGAACCTGTTTTTAGTGCTTTACAATACAGAATGACATCTTCCTTTTATGGCGTCTAATGACTCTAGTGAGTTGTGAACAGCAAATGCAACCTGCAAACGCGAAAACGGTGCAGTGAACCCAGCTTGAGAATGACAGATTGACAATGCTTTAGAGCCAAGTTGAAAATAGACTAATGACAGAAGAATATATACTATTAATATACTATAACTTCACAAGACAAGATATTAGATGACCAGAAAATTGTATCAAGATGTCGATTCTTCTGCTTTTATTAATAAAGCCGATTTACAAAATGTCATAATGTTGCCGCAGATTTACAAAAAGCCATCATGTTGCCTAGAATTGACATGTTCAAAGCAGTTATTTTTTGTCCTAGAGTCTAGACTAATTAGCATTCAATGAAAGTTTCGTGCCCCTAGGATTCCAGTAAGACAAGTTCTCTGCCATTTGCCGCAATACGGCAAGGCAGAAAGCAAGAAGACATCATTAGTGCTCTTCAAGCATTTTTCATTAGCAAACGTGATTGTACTGATATAACGGTATGGACTGATAATTTCTAGTTCATATAATAAACAGTTCTTTAATAAATGCAAAGAGTATTGTAATAAAATATCTCGAACCAGGACATACTTTTATGTCCGCTGACAATTTTCACCAATCAGTTACAAAAAGCGAAGAAAGTCATACAAGTGACTTTATAGATTGTGTGCAAATGAGTAACTCAGGAAAGTAACAGTAGAATCTATGGAAGTTACCGACTTTTTCAAATATGTTGATCAATCATCATAAACTAAAAAAATCGTATTTATTTGAAAGACAGTCTACATAGAGGTACACAAACAAAACTTCAAAGTCAATTCCTGATCCAATCCAAAACACAATTCCTAGAGGTAAGTATAACATATAACCGAAGCTCGAAAATCTGCCATTATTACAACTCTATCCAAATGAATTCCATTAAGCAACAGACTAACTGACTAAAAGACTAACGAGACGACATTATTATTTAATAATTAATTGGGAACAAAAGTGAAATAAACAGTGAATAACCATTAATGTAATATGTAGTGAATAAATACCATAATAAGTTATTCTTGTGTTTGGACTATCTTCTATCAAAACAAAACAAAACAAAAACAGTCGCTTTGGTTCTTAATAATTTATCTGCCTATACTTTCTAATAACAGAAATCAAGCTAAGATTTAATTGTTCACTGCAAACCAAATTAATTTACATGGACCTCCGCTTACAATTGTGGACCTCCATTGTTTTGTCAGGTTCAATGTAGACCCCCATCGTGTCTCACATAGACCTGGGGATCCACGTGGACCACTTTAGGAATTACTAAATTAGTTAAGTATACATATTATAAGAGTGACGCTTCTCAGTACTCACACACTCTCTACACTACCCTCAAAACAAGCACAATGTCACACTGAACTTTTTTTTTAAATCCCAGACACATACAACCAATGTTCTGTTACCACTACAGACCACTCCACTCTCCACTCTCCAGTGGAGTGGAGACAGGAGTTTATATTTTCACTAGCGTTGTTGATTCATTAATTTTTAGATGCTAGCCAATCAAAAGCAATAGTATAAAGAGAAACTCCGGTTAAAAAACTCAGAAACTGGGCATGAGTCGTCCTGCTCCCAACTTACATAACTTCTCATTGGAAAACAATCATCCTTAACCATAATTGATTTATAATAAAATATTCTTGCGTTTATACAAGAGTATTTTGGTATAAATGCCTTTATGAACTAAGTCTTTTACAATAGCTGTACCAAAGAAATCAATACCATGATTATAATAAAAGATTTCAAAACTGAAGTACTTTGTTTTGAAATCTTTTATTTTTTTGAGGCATTGTGACTTGTGGGTGCACCCTGGTACTGGTACTCAATGTGAACATGTCAACCTCAACTGCTATAAAAATACACCAAGCATATGAAAAAAGATTTAAACATCACATGTCATGTCAGGGCCATCTGGCTTCTCAACAACAGGGACACATTTAGAAGACTGAAAAGGACAAAACCTTTTTAATCAGTGAATAAAGTTTTAAATGCAGTGAAGAAACTGTGACAGAACAGAATCAATTAATATGTGTATTCTCCAGAAACTAAGAAAGTGATGATGGACAATCTGAGCTTACTTATTTAAGTTAAAATTTTAACTTTCTAAGCTAAGACCAATAAATAATATTGGTCTTAGCTTAGAAAGATACATGGAAACGGACTGATCTACGAAAAGCAACTATATGTAATGAAAAAGATTAAAACTAATCAATGATGCTGGACTGCACACAAGATGATTAGATCTAATCATCCAACAAGGAAAAGTAGACCAATCATTTAACTAAATGGTACTCAAGAGACGAGAAGAGAAAATCAGATAGCAAAAAAGGAACCATAATATGATCAATATTCAGTTCTTGGTATTTATGAACAAGCGAGGTTGCAGGTAAAATCAAAGGAATAGTTAGGTGCTTTGAAGACTGGCAGTTATGCTTAGTTTTAGAACCTGTTTATCAAAACTACTTAGCAGTTCGCCCAGTCTGCCGAACCTGTTTTTTAGTACTTTACAATACAGAATGACATCTTCCTTTTATGGCGTCTAATGACTCTTGAGTTGTGAACAGCAAATACAACCTGCAAACGCGAAAACGGTGCAGTGAACCCAGCTTGAGAATGACAGATTGACAATGCTTTAGAGCCAAGTTGAAAATAGACTAATGACAGAAGAATATATACTATTACATATTAAATAGTTTTAGTTAAGTAGCAACAGGCAGTAGAAAATTATTAACATTCTTTGATAAAAGCGATGGAAAAGCCGGCAGAATCAAGACTTCCAAGGCTGCGTGTAAAGTTTTTTTTTTTCCGAAAGCAGTACCAGTTAAAAATTATTATGGTGTAGCACTGTTTACTGACCGCTACAACGAATATTATTCCCAAAAACAGCTTTATAACCATGCGTAGTGTTTGAAAACACGTTTTAAATGAGGAATTTTCTTAGCTTTTTAATTTGATTGTCAAACAGCTTCCATTTTAGTAACTAGATGGCGTATGGGTAGACAACTATCGGTAATACCAGGGAATACCATCAATAATTGCTACATAACCGGGCAAAAGCATGTAAAACTTGATACATTTCAATTTGAAAAAGACACAATAATATTCCAATGAATAGGATAATAAAGTTATAATAACGATGTTTTAGTTAAAACTGGCGGAAGAAATAGCCCTATTTACCGTTGTTCACACCAAATGTCACAGGAATAATACATTTTGGTTTTGACAACATCTTACCTGCACTTGTGCAAGATAACAGATATTTAGTGGCTAATATTTTACCAATAATGAACATCAAAAATCTAAATAACACAATTTGGGGAAAAATAATAAAAACCACACCGACAATAAAAAGTAGAAGTAGAAAACTCTTTCAGTTATCATGTTTTCAGTTTGACAAGTGCAAGCGTGTTCCTAAGCTGTTACCAGTATACTGGCCTAATTGCTTAAGCCAATGATCGCTTAGGAGTATGATATTTTGATTGATATTACACTTGACAGTACACTGATATTTTTTAGAAACACGACCAACGTGTAGTCAGTAATGCCAACCTGCAGATAATTTCAAATCGGTGGGGAACCAATAGAAAATTAGTGAGTGTCTACCGTCGCGCCGTCTGGTGGAGATGATAAAAAGAAAACATCCCATTGTGCGTGCGTGCGTGCCGCGTGGCATGGCAGCAGGCAAGTGATGCCACAAACGTAACTTTTTACTAGCAATAATGGTACGAGTAAACATTTTACGACTTCATGGCTAGTAGTAAAGCAAAACAAAGCTACTTACATGTATAGTTACAAATGTATTTCCTCTTTTGGAAAAATCTAAATTTTTTACGACGTAAATTAATTTGAGCAAAATGGATTAGAGATCGTTTCTGTTTGACATTTGACACTTGTGACATTTTTTTTTCTTGTTATGGCTCTCGGCTTTTAAACCATGGCCAGTGTCAAGTACAGTTTTGGCGGGAAAAAAAAATTTCGTAAAAAATTTACAAAATTTTCAAGTTGTTTTTCCAGATTGTCGTCAAGTCGAAAGTCTAGTCAAAGTCTAAAGCCGGCTGTACACTCTCGCCGAGAGCTCTCGGGCGAGAGTCTCGTGCGAGAGCCCCTTACCCGAGTGCAATCATGTACATTCTCGCTTGGTTCAATCGCAGTTAAGAACTCAGACAAGATGGACGAAAACAACCATTCACCATTCACCATGCATCGAAAGATATCATTGTAATCCAAAGATTTATAATCATAATTAATTTTATTTCTCACAGATAATGACTGATAATGTCGTTTATTATTGTTATTTTTCTGTTCTACACTGTCCAACGGCGGAACTAGTACTGAAAGACGCGAGAGTGTACAGTAGTGCGCTCGTTTTCCTCGCGAGACCCTTTGTCTCGGGCGGAAAATACCGACAACGGACCGAGAGGGTCCGAGACAGGCGAGACGAGGCGAGCGCACCCATTTACACTCTCGCACTCGGGCCGCCTCGCTGTGTCTCGGCGAGAGTGTACAGCCGGCTTATAAAGTAGTCGGTAAAGTCAACGAGTCAAGTCAGTTGTTTTAGTCAAGTGGTAGACCCTTTACTAAAACTTTCTATGGAGTTTTGGAGGGAACACAAAATGGCACATTTCTTGAAGTTGTATCACTTGCCCACACTTGTGCACGACAATGAATATTTAATGGTTAATATTCTACCAACATTACACATTAAAAACCGAAAAAACACAATTTTAGGAAAATAATACAAAAACAAAACGTCACTCTTTCGTATTCCCGGCAAAACTCCACTTGTGACTTGACGGCTTGACGCCTATGGCGCGGATTACACCATCAATATTATCATGATTCGAGTATCACGCGAAATCCACGCGGATCACGAGTACTGAAGCGCCCTATTATACAGTCAATATTATTATCACCGTCAGTACACAGTTGAAATCGCTAGAGGAAGGTCGTCTCGTACAAGTTTTTTTTTTTTTTAATAAGAGAATGGGCATTTTCACACTGCGACGGTAACGACACGACACGATACCACAGAATAGATAAGGGCCACCGCACATTTAATACAATTTCAAGTTGACCGACTATCGTACAATCTAAATTGCGTAGTGTCACAATTTAATGAGGAATTTTCTTAGTTTTTTAATTTGATTGTCAAACAGCTTTCATTTTAGTAACTAGATGGCGTATGGGTAGACAACTATCGGTAATACCAGGGAATACCATCAATAATTGCTACATAACTGGGCAAAAGCATGTAAAACTTGATACATTTCAATTTGAAAAAGACACTATAATATTCCAATGAATAGGATAATAAAGTTATAATAACGTTTTAGTTAAAACTCGCGGAAGAAATAGCCCTATTTACCGTTGTTCACACCAAATGTCACAGGAATAATACATTTTGGTTTTGACAACATCTTACCTGCACTTGTGCAAGATAACAGATATTTAGTGGCTAATATTTTACCAATAATGAACATCAAAAACCCAAATAACACAATTTGGGGAAAAATAATAAAAACCACACCGACAATAAAAAGTAGAAGTAGAAAACTCAGTTATCATGTTTTCAGTTTGACAAGTGCAAGCGTGTTCCTAAGCTGTTACCAGTATACTGGCCTAATTGCTTAGGCCAATGATCGCTTAGGAGTATGATATTTTGATTGATATTACACTTGACAGTACACTGATATTTTTTAGAAACACGACCAACGTGTAGTCAGTAATGCCAACCTGCAGATAATTTCAAATCGGTGGGGAACCAATAGAAAATTAGTGAGTGTCTACCGTCGCGCCGTCTGGTGGAGATGATAAAAAGAAAACAACCCATTGGACAACTTCATCGTGTACGCTGCCAGCCACAGACTTTGTTGGTAACGGTGTTGCTAGCCTAGCGACGTGCTTGTTAAAATGCATAAAAATGCACGCTTTTACTGTGGCACTTATAAAACGAAAGCGAAAAGAAAGGAGAATATTTTGGGTGCATTCAATACTAAGTGACAGAATATTAGAATTAGTACGATAATCAGTTTGTACGATAGTCGGCCAACTTGAAATTGTATAATATGTGCGGTGGCCGTCTATTCTGTGGTATCGTGTCGTGTCGTTATCGTGAAGTGTGAAAACGCCCAATAGCAGCAAAAGCAATAATACTCACATGCGCGTTAAAAACTAAACGCATGCAAAACAAGACGGATTATTGTTTATTATTATTATCTATCTTTCGGATTCCATAAAAATGGGCATGTTTCTTATGCAGGCGCCAGACATGTGTTGAAATACGCAAATACCTACAAATTCGCCAAGTGTGGCACTGACATTTGCCTATTTGTGCAAAGTTTGAACACACATTTGCAATTTGCCGACATGTGTCGGTTTTTCTGCGAACATCAAAGTAAACAAACTTCAAAGTTTGTGCGACCTGCCACACTTGTCACAGTAATTAGTAACGCGTGCGCCGCTGAACGGAGCAGTTGTCTAGGTACACATTAAATTGTAATTGTATGGTTTAATATTGTCATTGAAAGTCAATAACAATATTAAACCTACTCTTAATTTGTGGTCAATAATTATTATGGAGTGGAGTAATGAGATACTTAGTAAAATTTCTCGAACTACTACAAGGTGAACCCTCTATATGGAATCCAAAAAACAATAATAATAAAAATCGTAACGTGGTAAACGAAGCATTGCATAGGATAAAAAATTGTTTGTCCATGCCATTTACAATAGAAGACCTCAAAAATTAAAATCGGCGTCCGATCTGTCAGCCATCTTTGCAATAACTGTGCCGAAACATTTGAAAACAAGCTTTGAAAACAAGTCTGGCAGGCACATTTGTGCCGCCGCCCGCCAGACATGTGTTTACGCACGTCAAAGTTTGCTCAAACTTTGAAGCACATGTCTGGCGCCTGAATTACAAAAAAATAAAATCCTTGAGGTCATCAGGCTCTAATTATTGTAATAGGAATTTGTTATCTCATTATTAAGTATGTTTATTATTAAAATTATATTTATGAATTCTGTATATCTGCATAATTATATTATATTACATAATTTATAGGGAAACAAACATAATTTTCTGCTATATTTGCACTCCACCTGTCACTGGCAAATCAACTGGGACTTGGGAGGCATATCACCAAAAAAAAAAAAGAAGAATAATACCATCAACGCGCATCAACAAATACTATACTCACAAGTACCATAATCTGTGGAAGCCACGCCCCCCAGAATCGCGTGGATTTCAAGAATTTTTAAAATCTCTGTGATATTATCACGATTCTGTGATTCGGCCGCTTCAATATTATCACGGAATCATGATAATATTGATGCGTGTAATCCACGCCAATGAGCATAGAGTATAAAGTATAGAGTATAGACTATAAAAAAGTCTGTTGACAGTCGTGTTCTTCTTTTCTTTTTCTTCTTTTTTGGCAACTTGACACAAAGGATGTGTATGTTGTGCCACAGACAAGGTAAAAAGGTAAGGAATATGGCGGGAAAACCATATTCCTCCTATTATATTTTTCATCATCGTTTTCATGTATCGTCAGGTCTAAAGTCTTGTCAAAGTCTAAGTAAAAGTCAATACTGTCAAGGAGTCAAGTCGGTCGATTCAGTAAAGTGGTAGACGCTTTACTGAAACTTTCGATGGAGTTTTGTAGGGAACACAAAATAGCACGTTTCTGGATATTACATCACTTTCCTACACTTGTGCATGAACACGAATATCTAATGGTTAATATTCTACCAATATTACACATTAAAAACCCAGCTAACACAATTTTAGGAAAATAATATAAAAACACAACAGCACACTTTAACATTCCCGGCTAAACTCCCGACAGTCGTGTTCGTTACGTTTTTAAACTGCGCATGCGCGGCTTTTTTGTGTGTCAGTGTGAGTGTCAAACATTGAGTTAATATATAGTATATACTAGGAGAGAGCCTCACTGCCGATCCACACTCGCGCGCGAAGGCACGCCGCGGACCGCGGCGCGGATCGGATCGCGGCGCAAATCGCGGCGCGGATCGCACATAACTACCAAATCCTCTCAAAGTTCGCGACATGTCCGCAGTGTAGTTCGCGCTTTAAGCGTTCTTTATTTGAAAAATTTCCCGCGCGTCTACTTTTTTCATAATATGGCACTCGGCTTTTTAAGAATGGCCAGTGTCAAGTAAAATATGGCGGGAAAAAAAAAATCGTGAAAAGTTTACAAAAAGTTGTTTTTCCAGATGATCGTCAAGTCAAAAGTCTAGTAAAAGTCTAAAAATAGTATTTTAAAAAGATAAAACCGACTTCAACGTAAATAATTACGTAGCATTAAAATTCCTTATCTCAAAAACTACTGAACCGATTTTGATGAAACTTGCAGCATTCCCTAAGTTGAACAATACCTAGTACAACAAATAATCGGATCTTATTATATCTATATCTTCTATCTTCTATCGATATCTTAAATCGGACTTGTAGTTCCAGAGATATGCGCGCACAAACATAAAAACATACATACGTACATAAGAATAAGAATAAGTACTTTTATTTCCAGCATCACACGAAACATCATAATAATAAACAGTATTGAGTGGTACAGTTATTGTGATCTAGTTACATTAATATCATAATATTATAATGCTGTGTGATGCCAAATACATACACTTTCGAAATTTGGCACATTTGTTCAGAAGCTGCTATAGATTAACATATAAAAAAACTGGACAGTTCTGGAAATATTACATACATACGCGTCGAATTATTGATAACCTCCTTTTTTTGAAGTCGGTTAAAAAGTAGTCAGTAAAGTCAACGAGTCAAGTCAGTTGTTTTAGTAAAGTGGTAGACCCTTTACTAAAACATTCGACGGAGTTTTGGAGGGAACACAAAATGGCACGTTTCTTGAAGTTGTATCACTTTTTACAGGGAGCCGTTTACTAACCTTTTACGGCTCCGGTGGAATGAAGTACTTTATGAAATTAATAAAAAGCAATGTACAGTATAAAATATCCTATAATCGGTTTTCACAACATAAGACAATCCAAATTCTATTTTTAAGGTGTCAGATATTAAAACATCAAGAAATAAACATCTTCTAAAATCTGAACGGCCAACACCATCTTACACTAAAGAGGTTTTACCTCAACATCACTTGCCCACACTTGTGCACGACATCAAATTTTTAATGTGTTTTTTATGAAATAAGGGGGCAAACGAGCAAACGGGTCACCTGATGGAAAGCAACTTCCGTCGCCCATGGACACTCGCAGCATCAGAAGAGCTGCAGGTGCGTTGCCAAGGCTGGCAACGCACCTGCAGCTCTTCTGATTAAGGGGTAATAGGGGAAGGTAGGGAAGGGAATAGGGGAGGGTACGGAAGGGAAAAGGGTAGGGGATTGGGCCTCCGGTAAACTCACTCACTCGGCGAAACACAGCGCAAGCGCTGTTTCACGCCGGTTTTCTGTGAGGACATGGTATTTTTCCGGTCGATCCGGCCCATTCATGCCGAAGCATGGCTCTCCCACGTCAACGCCGGTTTTCTGTGAGGACGTACGTAAATCGTAATACGTAATGGTTAATATTCTACCAACATTACACATTAAAAACCGAAATAACACAATTTTAGGAAAATAATACAAAAACACAACGGCACTCTTTCGTATTCCCAGCAAAATTCCGCGCGTCTACTCTTTCTTGACAGACTGTATTATCTGTTCACTAAACAATGCTGGCATGTCTTGTATGGCAAAAGCCCTTATTAAAATAAAGATTAAAAAAAAAACCCTTTGTCGCGGGACAGAAAACCGACAACATTCGGGGAACGGGCCGCGAAGTTGCGAGACATATGCGAATCGGATCCACACTCATGCTTCGCAGAAATTTCGCGGCGCCGCGGCGTCGCGCACGGTCCGCGTGCGAGTGTGGATGCGGCCGGGGAACCAGCCGCGAAGTGCGAAAAATATGCGAACCGGATCCACACTCACGTTTCGCGGAAATTTCGCGGCGTCGCGCGCGGTTCGCACGCGAGTGGGGATGGGGCTTTACAGCCACTTACAGGGGTATGACAGCTTTAGTTCCGATTGTACCGCTGTGGCGCTGCAATCGCTCGCCGAATCCCTTGGATGAAGGATCAGATGCTTGGTTTTAGGCATAAAGTTAATATACCTATCGGAATAGAGAAACAAAGGCCTGAGCAAGCGAGATGTCACGATCAGTAACACTGCGTGGTAGAAAGAGAAGCGTGATTTGAGGTTGCATAGCTTTTTTTTCATCTGTTTGACAGTCTGTCTGCCCCTGGGCCGATCGTTGTCAATTTGGGCTCTCAGAAAAATTGTGATTTTAAGTTAAATAATGAATAGTTTTTAGAAATACTGCTCTAGAAACATAGTTAATTGTTTGTGGAATGATTCTGGATCCACACATTGAAAAAACCGAGACAAATATTCATTTCACAGGTGAATTATTTTACATCGACAGGGCCTAGTTTTAAATTTATTTTTGCCAATTCCCTACGAGTTATTGGTATTGATTTTGAGAACTCACTTCTTTAAAGGGTTCATAATATGGAAAACATAACTTGACTAGCCTTGGTGCACAATTTAAGGATATTTTGTGTAAACAATTTTCATATATTTTACACTAGGGCTGCATCAATTTATCGATAAGTTGTATCGATATGAAAATATTTTTTAGTTAAGTATACTAATTATCTAGGAATGTTGAAATGATAACATACTCATCCGTAGTTTGTAATTAGTTTAAGTATATTAATATACTATCATACATAATTCATCGTTTTTAAGATTCCGCACACAAAGGGTAAAAAGTCCTAGTAGTGGGGTCCCGCAGCCCGCTCTACTACTAAGATTTCGTTGCCTGTCCGTCTGTCTATCCGTCCGTCCGTCTCTCTGTGTCCAGGCTGTATAACAAGAACCACTTTAGTAATAGACTTCTGAAATTTCCACAGATGTAATGTCATTCTACATCCAATATGGCTGCTCATCCAAGATAGGGGAATAGTTGAAAGCACTTCTGCAAGATGGGCATCAAATAAAAGGGCTCATTGAGAGTGAATTGAAAATTAATAGGGTCTAGTGAAGTCGTGTCGTGTCGTGCACTGATATTGTCATGTGACGTAACCTGTCGTGTCGAATCGTGTCATGACGTCATGTCGTGTCGTATCGTGTCGGGTTTTAGAAAATGCCCGGTTGAAACCGGTCACCCTTCATGCGCGAGTCCGACTTACACTTGGCCAATTTTTTAGATTTCCTGACCTGGATACCAGAAACTCATGGCTTAAAATAATTAACCGTCTAAACTGGACTCCGAAGAAAACTTCATGCATACTTAATTATGCAGCAAGCGTTTTGAAGAAAAGTCACATTTTACTTCAAAATTACAATTTTATTATATATCTATGCAGTTTTATTTTATCCCATTTTATTTTGTTTACAATCTTACAATTATTATTCCATGATCGATATTTTGTCGAATTACAAGATGTTTGTACATCACTGACACGCACACGTAAACATAATTGTATACACAGATGTAAATCAAATTTTGGTTAAGCTTGACAGCTCGGGATTGTTTCTCTATTCCGATAGGTATATTACCTTTATGGTTTTAGGCCGAATCCACTTTCTTGTTCCGCCATTTTGTGACGTCAAATGTCAATGTCAATTCAAATTTCAAAATTCAAATTCATTGCAAAGAGGATGTAAACTGTATACTACGTAACAAGAGGTCGGAAGAAAAAAAATTAACATCCGTTATTTTTTTAATTTGAAACTGAAGTTAAAATTTTTAAGTGCAAAACCTTTCACTCTAAACATACCAAAAATTAAAAAAAAGTTAAATAAAAAAGAAATGAGCTCAAATAAATGTTTTATTACATTAAAATTATTGTACATAGCTAAATAAATAGGCTAATAAGGTAAATTAAACAATAAAACAGATTTAATCCACAAGCTTTTATTGATTTCTATTATTCAGTATTATAATATAACAGTACAGTTTTATGAGTTTTATTTATAAATATAATAGAATAGCTGCCTATGCTACTCTACTAACTACTTGATTGGCTTATACAGTAAACTCTATATAGGGAGGGGATTAAAGCTGCGCTACCACCAGGTCGGAATCGGGTCGTACGCGACGGTGCGGACGGCGCGTCGTGTCGTCATATATTTGTCAGGCGCAGAATGACGTTCCAGTACTTCTAGTGCAGTTCACAGTAGTCAGTACCATACATACAAAGCAACAAATACGTCCGCTGCGTACCTACGCTCCGATTCCGATCCAGTGGACGCGCACCTTAAAGCGGGGAATTGACTACCGGGCCGCCCGCTGGGGGCCACCCGTCCTGGGCAGGTCTGTCGCATGTCTGCTCGTCAATTCCTAGGTATGGGCACAGACATGCCCGTTGACCTAGGAACTGACGAGCAAACATGCGACAGACCTGCCCGCGACAGGCGGCCCGTAGCGGGCAGCCCGGTAGTCAATTCCCCGCTTTATATATACACACTTAAGTATAACTACTTTGTTCTGTTACACCCTGTATACGACAGCTGAAATCTATCACGCGGGCTCAGGCCAGCTGCATACCACCTCACTTGATCAGAGGATTTTTCTTTGGTGGCCGTACCACTCATAATCCCATATCTTCCTTCTCCTCCTAAAATCTCCTTAACAGCTATTGCTTGCAGACTAAAATGTTGCAAACTAGTATAGGGACCTAAAATCTGAAATTAATTAAACATTTTTCATTTACTACATTTCCATACAGTTCATTTCAACATTTTCCAAATTAACTGCATACTGATATACATTATAATATTTTCTATGAAATAATAATCTATCTTTTTCATATTAAATAGTATTAAGTTGTAAATTAATGTACAAATATGCAAATAATACTACGACATGTACTTTGTACTAAAACATGGTATGACATAGTTATGTTTGCTTCAATTTATCAATTTACGGTTACATTTACATTTTACAATGGCTTACCTTTCGTTTTTCAATAATTAATCCACTTAATTTACAATTTTTGTATGAGTTGCTACAAATAATTTTCAAAAAATGAAAATCGAACTTTGTGTTTTAAACTCCTTCTTCGTCTTTTTTCTCATGTAGTTTATATTCTTTATGGTCTTTTTTATCAGCCAATCACAGTCGACCTTGCACAGATCAAACACAGATTATGCGATTGGGTTCAGTTGCTACGTTTAAATTTGGAACCCAATTTTTTTTTGTTCGGAACTTGCGTCCACCGATGTTGATGTTCGTTACGTCAACGCCGCGCCGGTCTTGTGTTTTTGTGTATTTCCTCGCTTTTTGCTTGTATTGAGATCCAAAACATACATTTCCTTGAGCTGCGATCGACATCTGAACAATGAAATTTAAGTGCTGTGTTGGTGGTTGCGATGCACCAATGACACGCACAGACTTTTTAGTGTGCCCAAGAACGATTCCCTTAGGAAATTGTGGTTGTTCTTTCTAGTGCCCACAACTCCTTTGCTTATCGGACTCTCGAAGGAGCAATTAATCAGGAAACGTGTGTGTGAGAAACATTTTGAAAAACAACAGTTCCATAACAGGAAAATACTCAGGGATTCCTACCCGACCTTGTATACGGAATCTGAAATTAAGCACGATGAACCGCTCTCTAAAGATAGACCCGGTAAGTTTATTAAGTCTATATCAACAGGCATAATTACATCAATTATCTAAAGCTCTATGTTAAACAATTTCAGAGTAAAGCAGTGTTTCAATAATATTTGAGGGCAAGGCAACACCTATTCCATATAGATATAGATCCAGAGAATGTGGATGATATTGAGGATGACAATAATTATTGTGATGAAGAGTTGGTTGTTCTTGGAAATTCTGGGATGTACTTGTATAATATCTAAAAGTCTCTTTTTAATTGATAACTAGACATGAGAATAAAACCATTTTTAATTTAATCTTCCATCATTGTTATACTTATGTATACAAATTAAATGTCAATAATACTTTCCAGAACAAAATCTCAAGAACCGCTATAGCTAGACTTCTGAAATTTTCACAGATTGTGTATATCTGTTGCCGCTATTACAACGAATACTAAAAATAAAATAAAGTTAATATTTAAGGGGGCTCCCATACAAGAAACATGATTTTTTTGGCCTTTTTTGCTCGTAATCAATAATGGTAAATTTTCACAAAATCCTCAATTATATTTGTACTTTAATAATTAATAATAAAATTTAAGGGGGGCTCCCATACAAAACACAATTTTTTGTCTACTTCCACTCTATACCGGTACGGAACTCTTTGTGCGCTAGTCCGACTTGCACTTGGCCGATTATTTAATTTATTATTGTATTCATTATAATATGTATGTACTTATATTATATATATTTTTTTACATTTTATTTATTTTAAGAAACATAAAAACTAATATATTTAAACCTCGCCAAAACAAGGTTTATCGGCGAGATACACTCATTAACATTTTTTTATAATATCAATTGTATATTATATAACTGTATAAGTAAAACTATTGTACACTGAGACAATATGTCTGCTAGCTTTCTCAAATCCATTCCCATGCAAGAGTCTTAGGCATTGTTAAACATCTGTTACTAAAATATATACTTTAGCATTGTTCTGGCAGTGTATTGAAAACATAAGACAATACTTTATTACTTTTAAAGAAACAGCTTACTCTTTACAAATCTTTAGGATACACAATAATTACCTATTTTAAGTAATAAACTTACATGTGGCGATTTCTACCTAACTTTCTAAATGTTCCAAGCGGCCCTCATCATTGTTGTGTCCACAACACAAACAAAACAAAACAAAAATTGTAACTTAGAAACCTCAATTTAATCTAAAATAGAATATTATATATATTTTATACTTAGCTTAACTTATACATTTATATGATATAACCGATGACAAACTCAATCGTTTAGAGCACTTCGACTTTTAACTTTTTTGTAATAAGCTTCAGTGACAGTTTTATTAAATATATTATATTTGTTATATGTATTATATTTTAGGTACTAAATACTTATTTGTCCTCTCTCCACAGTAATTTTTAATTTTAGGTGTTATCAGTCTTTGTTCTCTAGCCCTTTTAGTATTATATTTATTATCTATTGCTTGCTTATACTCGCTACTATAGTAATACTGAATACCAATTAAATATTCAACTTTTTTATCAGTGGGTAAGATATTACATGTTTGAAATAAATTCTATATTCTTGTCTACACTCTATTTTCTCCTTTTTACTTAATAAGTACTTTAATAATCTTATTTGTATGCTATTGTTACGGATACGGACACGTGGTGCCATCTAGCGTCGGGCCAGCGAACCTACCAAGGGAACACAGGCAACGTAAATCCCCTACTCGCTACTAGATGACGCTAGGTGTATGTACCTACGAGTACTTTCTAGAAATATCTGATACAAGGTTTACGCATATCGGGTTTATTCTGGGATGTTCCGGAACATTCTGAAATTTGATCCGGCCCGTATAAATAGTCGCAGACAGTCGAGCCGGCAATTCAGTTTTATCTGAGCGTTCTTCGAGGCAACTTCGGAGCGAAAACAAGTGATCAATAGTGAGTGATTGTGATTGTGATAGTGACTCGGCTACGACCTAGGACAGTGATAGTGCTCAGTGATTTGGATCTAGTGCTTAGTGTTTGGTCGCAGTGATTAGTGTGAGCTAGTGTTTGTGAATAAAGTCTTCAAGAGAGTCACCAGGTCTCTTTCAATCCGAATCTTCGAACCCCTAGCACGTAACAACTGGTGTCAGAAGTGGGATTTGGAGATGCCATTGACTTCGAGAGAAGACTTCAAGAGGAGTGTCAGGACAAGGGCGCAGCGAGCTGTGGAGGCCACAGCCATTGGGGACCAAGCTCCACCCACTTCGGGTGAAGCCACGCCCACTGGCTCCGCCCACCAGGCCACGCCCACTCAGGCCACGCCCACTGGCCCCGCCCACTGGGCCCCGCCTTCTCAGCCCCCGTCGACTAGCTTCATCCATCCTGCCACGCCCGTAGTTTCTACGGCCCCTCAATTGGAAAGCATAATTGAGTTAATTCAAGCAATGATGGAGTCACAAGATAGCAAGCTCGGCGCTTTGCAGGAGTCCCAAAAAGCTGAAAGTCAGGCCTTGCAAGATACTCAAAGGGCAATGATGGAGTCTCAAGAGCAACAAAAGGACCTCCAAGAAAAAGCGCTATTGGCTATAAAGGATGTCAGTGACGCGGTGACTAAGCTACGTAAAGATGTCGACGTAATGAAAGAACGAGTTACCGGGTTAGAGTCGGTTGTGGAAAATTTGAAAACCGGATTCACTGAACTGCAGAAGAGAGTAGTGCGCCTTGAAACTACGGGAGTTACAGTGTCTAGTGGAGCCACTGGAGTGATGCAAGGGCCAAGAGTAAAGGTGCCGCCGTACGATGGCACTACTTCTTGGAACGCTTATCGAAGGCAATTTCAGACTATTGCTACCGTAAACGGATGGACGGAAGAACAATGCCTGACCGCTCTCATTGTTGCGCTCAGAGGGCAAGCTTTGTCGGTCCTGGAGGCACTGCCTCATACGGAAAATGGGTTCCAAGACCTGATGGAGGCACTGGAATCCAGATACGGGGAGCGACACCTGGAGCACGTGTTCCGTGCCCAACTGCGTGACAGAGTCCAACGCTCAGAAGAAGGGCTTCAACAATGGGCGTTGGAAATTGAAAAACTCGTCAGGAAGGCATACCCAGGAGCTGACACTAAGATGGTCGACACAAATATTGTTCAAGGATTTGTCGACGGAATCAAAGACCTGGAAGTCAGAGCTGCAGTAAGACTTGGTCACCATACCTCGCTAAAGGAAGCATTGGCGCATGCTTTAGAGGTCGAGGCTGTTCGGCGTGACATACGGCAGACCTATAAGATCCGCGAGGTCTCCGAGGAAATCAAGGCTTCTACGAGGAAAAGATTTGAAGCCATGTGCTATAAGTGTGGTGAGAGGGGCCATCTTCAGCTCAATTGCCCGCAGAAGACCCAGATGGCAAGGATGGAAAGGATCGAGGAACAGATAGAAGAGCTGAGGAAGCAAGCAGTTTCGTCCCCTGCCCGGGATAAGGGGAAACAAATAGAATCCAGGACTAGGTGGCGAGTATTGGACAATGTGGAAAGAGCCCCGATAACAGTTACCTTCCAGGCACGGAGCGGAAGAACAAAGACAAATACTTTGGGTCTCTCTGAAAATGATGCTATGAGGAAAGCTCAAGAAAGAGATGACGACCTTCAGCACATCATCACATGGAAGAAACGCGGTGACGTAAAACCAAACTGGAGTGAGGTTGCACCCACTGGCGCTGTCACTAAGGCGTACTGGGAGCAATGGGACAGTCTGATACTTCAAAACGGAATACTCTACCGGAAATGGGCTAACGGTAGAGAGTTCTATTTCCAGATAATTGTCCCAAGGGCGAGAGTACTAGATGTCCTCCGCGAGATACATCTGGGTGTATCAGGGAGTCATCTAGGAGTCAAGAGGATGCTGAGGAAAGTGCGAGAACGATTTTTCTGGTTGCATTGGCGAGATGATGTGCAGAATTGGTGCCACGAATGTACTTTTTGCGCTGATGTGAAGGTACCGCAGACCAGGACAGCGTGCCATGGCAGTAGCAACGATGCTCGGGACGAGCATCTCTAAGAGGGGAGTAGTGTTACGGATACGGACACGTGGTGCCATCTAGCGTCGGGCCAGCGAACCTACCAAGGGAACACAGGCAACGTAAATCCCCTACTCGCTACTAGATGACGCTAGGTGTATGTACCTACGAGTACTTTCTAGAAATATCTGATACAAGGTTTACGCATATCGGGTTTATTCTGGGATGTTCCGGAACATTCTGAAATTTGATCCGGCCCGTATAAATAGTCGCAGACAGTCGAGCCGGCAATTCAGTTTTATCTGAGCGTTCTTCGAGGCAACTTCGGAGCGAAAACAAGTGATCAATAGTGAGTGATTGTGATTGTGATAGTGACTCGGCTACGACCTAGGACAGTGATAGTGCTCAGTGATTTGGATCTAGTGCTTAGTGTTTGGTCGCAGTGATTAGTGTGAGCTAGTGTTTGTGAATAAAGTCTTCAAGAGAGTCACCAGGTCTCTTTCAATCCGAATCTTCGAACCCCTAGCACGTAACACTATTAACACCCACTTCGTTATGTTTTCAAAATCCTCCATTGTTACACCTCAACATTAAAGTTTGGTTGTTTGGGTGTTTGTGCATCGACTACGCCAAACTACTGAAGTGATATTGATGAAATTTGACAGATAGAGTAATAACTGAATTATGGGATTATTATTCCGATTAAATGCTCCCATGGAATAAATCATTTCCATGATGGCAAAGCTACAGATAAATGCTAGTTCTAATATTTTTAGAAGCTATACATACTGTTTTGTCTGTGTATGTGCGTCACTTTTCTTAACAAAGTGCCCAATGTCCTTCACAAATTCACATTGTACTTTTATAAGTAACCTTATTTCAACTTATAAATTATCTTTATTATGTAATACTAGCTTTTGCCTGCTGCTTCACTCACATTAAGAAGTTTTATTATATACAATATTTCATTCCTTATTTAATCCCCTTAGGGGTGGTGGAAAGGGAAGATGCGTAGGCATTCCCTAAGAAAGGATTTTGATAATAAAATCCTTTCTTAAAGGATGCCTACGTTATAGTAGCTTTATGCATGCAAAGTCAGCCCGATCGGTTTAAAATTGACAAAGTTTCATACAATCTTTCATCCCCTATTTTGACCCCTTGTGGGTAGAATTGATCAAAATCCTTTCTTAGGGGATGACTACGTCATAACATCTACCTGCATCAATGATATTGTATGTTACTAACGTAACTAGATTGGCAGTCTACGACAGAAACGCGTCACCACTTTGAAGATGCCTGCAGGCATATCTGCCATACATAATGACATAATAACATTATGAAGTGACATTGTCTTTTTGGCGATCAAGTGGTTACGCATTTCTGAGAATCGTTTGTAAGACATTGCCACTCTAGTATTTTAGAAACTCATTGACCTGCATGCCAAATTTCAGTCTGATCCCTTAAGTGGTTTGGGCTGTGCGTTGATAGATCAAATGTCAGACAGTCACCTTTGAGTTATTATATATATTTAGATAACTTCCTACAAAACTTAAGTTCTGTTTAAATCACAATAATATTTTGATGTTTCAGGACATAGTGATCACAATTACTGCGGGAATAGTGTTGCTGAAGATTCTAGAGATACAATGTTACCTATTAAAAAATCAGGTAAGAAACTAAAATATTATAGTATTTTAATGAATAAACTGCAAAGCCTAATGATAAGCACCACATTCACCGGCAAGAATGATTGAGAATTTTTTTATTGAGGATTTTTTTATAGTGAAAGCGATTTCTTAGATTTTAAAAACAACAGAGGCGTGCAGAGGTTTTTGACATGGGGTAACCAGCGGTATCGGTTTAGTAGTTTTGCCGTGAAAGCAAAACAGACAGACAAACAAAAAGAGATATTTTCGCATAAATTGTAATATTAGTGTGGATATAAATTAAAAACTATGTTTTCTAAACTATTATAATATATGAGTACGTTCTGTTATGAAGAAACAAAAAAAACGCCATCTGTTGTCACGTGTTGGAACTACAATGAAAGTTCATTTGCGTTCACATGTGTGCTAAGCTAAAGTAAATAAAACGCCATCTATTGTTATATATTAGAAATGCAATGTGAATTCATTTTCATCGATATTTCCATGGAAATTAGATACATAATATATTTTTGTCTTATAAAAATGTAGCCTATGTCCTTTCTCAGGCTCTAGACTAACTGTGTACAAAATTTTTTTACAATCGGTTCATTAGTTTTGGCGTGAAAGTGAGACAGACAGACAGAGATACTTTCGCATTTAATATAAAGTATATCTAATATATAAAATTCTCGTGTCACAATGTTAGTCCACGAACTCCTCCGAAACGGCTTTACTGATTTTTACCAAATTTTATATGCATATTCAGTAGGTCTGAGAATCGGCTACTCGGTACTTATTATATTGATAAGTGCATTTGTTGAATAAATAATAGTAAATTATTACAACTCGAGAAAAACGACGACCATGATAGCGATGGACGTTGCCATGGTGACATACTTTATTCAGTCACTTCAATAAAATAATACGGGCGATATACTTTATAATATGGTAAAGAAACGTTTGCCGGGACAGCTAGCAATATTATAAAATGATAAAATAAATTAGTACATGAATATGAATAACATGAAACTTTCGAGTAGTACTTACATTTCATTTTTGTTGCTGGTTTAATTGTTGTAAGTCAGGTACACGTACCTACCTTTCGACACAAATCACAATTAGAATCTTTTCACTGAATGATAATTGTGAAAACTTGTTACCTATTTTAATTTTTAATAAACACACATTTTTACACAACACAAACCTCACAATCAAATAACATTTTTAAGAAATCAAAAAACGCACTCAATATAGAAATTAGAAACTCAGTAATAACAAATATCTAATAAACTGTTAAATGTACAAACTTTTAAATGTTAAAATAATAAAAATCTTCTAAGATAACTATAAAATATATACTGGCGCAAACAAAAATAATATGTTACAGTGCTCATCACATGAAAAAATGGCCTCCCAAAATACAAAACACTTCTGTAATGTAAACTACGAATAATAAAACCAGGAAACGTAACTCCCATACTAATACAGTTTTAAATTTGGTTCCATTCGAACTGTCATGTAACGTCAGCCTTTATACCGCTCAAGGTCACCTAATGTATGAAAAGTGAACCTAAGGTTCACTTTTTTGACAAGTATTTTGGAGCATGTTTTTTGACGGAGTTACTCTTCCGTAGTTTTTTATTATTCGTAGAATGTAAACAAATATAAACCGTATTAAACAAAAATGCACTATGTGCATATGTGATTAATTAGATTTCCGTCTATTATTTTTACTCGGATTATAGGCAACGAACATATCCGATTACTTCCGAACGCGCCATTACGCCGGCTCTCGGAACTCATGCCGCAGGATCTGGCCAAGTAGATCGCACACGCACACACGTTTGCGAACAGTGTACGAATACGAAAATCTTAACTCACACATATAGGTGGGGTCTGCGTAAGATGGAGTGCCTGTAACCACATATATGTAGCATAATATTGGTGCGTACCTTCGCGCGGCGCGCCTAGTTACCACTTACCGACTTATGTTTAAGTAGTTTTGCAAATTAGTTTTTGCTATTTTATAAATTTAGGCGTTTTAAGTGTATTCATTTTTTACTTTATATAATAACTAACGTCATCTAAAACGCGCGAAAGTTAAATTAAAATATGTGTATAGCAAGTATTTATCATTAGGTAAGCAGTGCTTTTATGCCTTTATGGTACGCACGTCCGTGAAAAACAATGTAAATACAATACATAATTTACTATATTAATAATAAAAGTATGTGTCACCACTTGCTGATAAGGCTATCCACCACTTAACTTGACAGATAGGAGTATGGAGAATCTGTCAAATAAGCCTATCTGGCACCTCATCAGGAAGTGGTGAAACAGGCCCTAAGTACAGTAATTAGTAATTACTAATAGTGAGAAGTTATATGTAAATAGGCATGTATTTATTGATATTTGTACACTGCAAGGTTATTGACCACCTAAATCATATTTACTACCTAATTTATTTTTATACCCATGTTTTACAAATAAATTGTCCTTATCTTTATATTTTGTGTGTGTGTCTGTATGTGTGAGGGAGAAATGATTACAATTGTGTGCTAAAATGTTTTCTCTTTTCAGTTGTAGAAGGGCAGCCATCATGTTCTTCTGCAAAAGAAATTGGGTTACTTGCTCCTTCAATCACAGGTATGTTAATTATTATAACTGCCAAATCAAAATTAATAATTACATAACACATATATTATGGTTTTGTGTAATTTGTTTATTCATTTTACAGAAATGGTTGCAGAAGAACCTTCATCTTCTAGCAAAAACAATATATTACATACTTCTTTGGTTGATACAGGTATGGTTATTGGAGAACTGAGTTCATAAGTATAATTATTATTATTATTATAACGATATGTTCCATCATTTGTTACAGAGATGGTTATGAGAGAACCACATTCTGCAACAAACTTGGGACTGCCTAGTTCTATGGATACAGGTTTGATAATTTAATTATTATTTGTTGTGAGTAGTTGTATGTTCTATTAAAACATTAACTTTTGTTTTTCTTTTTAGAAAACGTATCAACACCGTCAGTCATTCAGAAGGAAAAAGCTTATGGAGGCATCCCGCAAGACCAGCGCACCGGCCAGCGAGCGCTACACTGAGCGCCCTACGCGCGCTATATTCTTATAAGAGCGCAGAGCCGCGCATAGCGCTATCTCGCTCCCGCATGGCGAAGCAACGCGTCGCATGTCCACTCCGCTACCCAGCGAGCGCCGCACTGAAGGCCTGCGCGACGCGCGTGCGTCGCCGCGTATTAGTATGTGGGGATCGCGCATGTGCTGTCCTACTCTACAGTGCAGCAGTGACGTAGGTCTCGTCCGTTCACCAGCGGGCATCGAACTGAGGCGCAGCGCGCGCCGGGAATATTTATATCCTCAGTCGGCGCATGCGCAAATCGGACGAAGACTGCAGCGCTCCCTGACGATCGCCATTGGAATTAATTTTTACAATTTTGTATATAAGGCGTGAGAATCGTGAATAAATTGTTCACTCAGACGCCCTGAAGGCTACCGCCCCATCACTCGCCTGTCCACCCTTTCGAAGACATTCGAGATTCTTCTCCTTAAACACCTCAATCCCTACCTTCCTCCTCGGAAGGAACAATTCGGATTTCGCTCCCAGCTGAGTACGACCCTTCAGCTGGTAAGAGTGGTCCACCAACTCACCGTCGCCGCCAACAAGAAGAACTCCAGCGTGGCCATCTTCCTGGACATGGAGAAGGCCTTTGATTCAGTGTGGCATCGTCATGCCACACTGAATCACATGCTTTGATAAGTTTGTAGAGTAGGCCGTCGCCTACTCTACAAACTTATCAAAGCGGGAGTGCCAGCCTTCATCGTCCGGATCCTGGCCTCCTTCCTGACCGGCCGGACCTTTCGGGTCAGGGTCGACGGAGTGCTCTCGGAGGAGCACCCTATCACCGCTGGCGTCCCCCAGGGGGGGGTTGTCTCCCCTGGGCTCTACAATTTCTATGGGAGCGACATGCCCACGCATCCTGCAACCACGGCAGCGCTGTACGCCGATGATACGGCCTTCATCGCCTCGTCCATTAATCTGGACCATGCTGCCATCAAAGTACAGAGGACGCTCGACCTCCTTCCTGAATGGCTGAGTAAGTGGCGCCTCTCAGTTAACGCGAGCAAGTCACAAGCGCTCGCCATTACCAGGAAGTTGAGGTTACCGGCTCCTCTCAAGCTCGACGATCAAGAGATCCCGTGGTGCAGGACGGCCAAGTACTTGGGCGTCACACTTGACCGGCACCTCAACATGAACGCCCAGTGCGACAAAGTCGTCGCTGGCGCACGTGGCGCCGCGGCCTGCCTGCGCAGCCTTTTCGCTGCCCCCTTGATCCCCATCAACATGCGGTTGGCGTTGTACAAAACATACGTGCGGTCCCGCCTGACACACGCGGCCCCTGCCTGGTACCAGCTGCTGTCTGGGCCGCGACGAGAGTTGCTCCAGCGGCAGCAGAACAGGGTGCTGCGCCGCGTAGTTGGCGCACCGCGCTATGTCCGCAACGCCACCATTGCCCGAGACCTCAGGATGGAGAGTGTAGAGCAATTTATATCTAGGCTCTCCTCCAACCTCTTCAGGCGTGCTGATGCCTCGAGCCTGGTCGAGCTGGAGGACCTGGCTCCCTGGCACGCACGCCCACCTGACCGCTTGCTGCTCCCCCGTGATTCCATCCCCACTAGTGATGAGCAAAGCAAGACCAAGACCAAGACTCGACCAGTCTTGGTCTTGGTCTTGTTCTTGCTTGTGCAGTCTTGGTCTTGGTCTTGCTTAAATCTGTCTGGTCTTGGTCTTGGTCTTGGTCTTGCACGCCTAGTCTTGGTCTTGGTCTTGCAAAAAGCAAGACTCTTGCAAACATTTTTCAAAACTTTTTGTAAACGTTTTAATTTTCTCGAAAAAATATTTTCAAACCTAAATTAATTATTAGACTAGCCACATGAATCATGATCTTATCTTAGGCTCTAACTAAAAGTCGAGAGCCAACTCAGCATAGGCTGATCTTTTAGCGGCAAAGTTCTTAAGGAAAATGAAAATTTTGAAAAAAAAAACTTTATTTTTATTTTTAGGGTTCCGTAATCAAATGGCAAAAAACTTATAGATTCGTCATGTCTGTCTGTCTGTCCGTCCGTATGTCACAGCCACTTTTCTCCCTAACTATGAGTGCTATACAATTGAAACTTGGTAAGTAGGTGTAGTCTGTGAACCGCATTAAGATTTTGATGCAAAAATAGAACAATAGTAGAGTTGACAGTAAGGTTAAAATTTGAAAATAATTATTAAATTTTATAGATTTATTGATGAAAACTCAAAAACAATACAAATAACGAAAAAATAATTATTGATTTATTTTATTTTACATTGAAAAAAAAATATGGATTTATTAACTGTAAGTCACGTGATTGGAAACGCCAATCTGAAGCAGTGACGTCATCGTTCAGTGTCAAACAAAATTGACAGTTGTTACACTTACTTTTGCTCCATCTACGCTTGTTTTGTTTCATGAACGATGATGTCACACGTGATCACGTGACCATAATGCCGCGTTTTTGTGACACACTTTTGAATTCAGTATTTAAAATAATTTTTAACTCATTCTAGGGCATAATAATGAATAAAATATTAATTTACATGTATTATTGTAAACAACTGAAGCGTTTAAAACTATTTTCATAAAGTTGTTAACTCTCCTGTTATTAAAAATTGTAGAGGTCCCCATAGGTACAACTGAAACAATTTTTTTTTTAGATTCGTTGCCTGTAATTTCCAGGCTGTATCACAAGAACTTGAAATTAATGTTAAGTAGACAAATATTGTTATAAATATATTTGTAACATATTATATTGTTATAAATATTTTATCTCATGAATATTATAGTCACTGCGACTAAGTAAATTTTTTAGCAAGAGTCTTGCATGGAGCAAGACTCTTGCATAGTCGGTCTTGGTCTTGGTCTTGCAATTTTTGCAAGAACAAGACCAAGACTGCAAGACCAAGACCAATTTTGCTCATCACTAATCCCCACGGAGGAGGGAGAAACGCGCCGCCCTCTGCAGCGCCCCCGAAGAGGAGGAGCCGTGCGGGTGAGCGCCACAGCGCCCCGCACCACTCCGGCAGCCGCATCCACTGATGCAGCCCCCCCCGCACTGGGCCCTTAAAACCCAGCGCGCCCTCCCGTTTTATTTTCCAAGTGACACCAGGGGCCTGACGAGTGGCAGCCCTATTGCCATCTCCGGCGACCCCTCGGTGTCCATTCCCCCCTCGGCATCCAAAGCCAGGGTTCGGGAAATTACTCTCCCCCCTTTCTCAACTCGGCCTGACCCCCGGGACCGTACCTGTCCCGGTTGAGCTCGGCCCGTAGCCATACACCCTCCTGGTCATACCAGGTCCCAGGGTTTGCCCTGCGTTCCGCGGGGCCTTATCCCCCAAAAAACAAATCACACACCAGGGATACCTGGTTCATTAACAACGGAACTCCACATGTAGAGGGGCCCAGCCCCTGGTCATGTTTCCCAGGCTCATATCTAGAGCCAGGTGTGAGAAGACGTAAGCCAAATAAATTGTTCATTGTTATTACCACCTTCACCGTGCGTTTTACTCTGAGCTCTACCCTAGTCCGCTACAAGCTCAAAAGGAAACCATCCTTTCAGATAAGCGCACAGGTACAATTTCTAAGGAACTCATGTTTTTAATGATATTTTTATATAATTTTGCAACATCTATTAATCAACAGTTTTGTACTTATTGTAGGTAAATGTTATCAACTCTTTTCCAGGTTCTATACTGAGAAAGTTTGTTACCAAAACAAGACGATTTATGAATAAAATAAAAAACAAACAACAAGCTTGGGACTAAGTACGAGTAGTTCACAATGATTAGATGAGGCTCTATCATGTGGACGACAAAAAGATTTGTTACAAAATTTTGAACATCTCAATAAGCAAACCAAAGCATTTATAATAATGCAACTAAAAAATTGCATAAAAAATAAAATGGCTCGAAGATTTTCATTACAAGAAAAACTTCTAGCACTAACAATTATGAAGCAGAGCCCAAAGGCTTATAAACTCTTAGAAAATATGTTCGCTTTACCCAATAAAAGGACATTGCATAGATTATCCGAAAGGGTTAGCTTGGAGCCAGGACGCAACATCAAAATTTTCCAATATATCGAAAGAAAATCAAAAAATTGGGATCTTAAAGAAAAGCTATGCATCATTACTTTCGATGAGATTGCACTAACTCCAAATCTAATATACAATGAAAAAAAAGACATAATTCATGGATTTGTGGATCTGGAGTCTGGACACACGACATAAGAAATTCTGCGACCATGCGCTTGTTTTTATGTTGAGAGGTGTATGCAGCTCATGGAGACAGACAATCACTTATTACTTTTGTGAAGATACTACACCTGCTGCTACAGTACAGAATTTATTAAAGCAAATTGTCAAGGAGGTAGCACAAACTGGGCTAATACCGTTAGCGGTTAGGTCTAGTATGTGACCAGGGATCCACATTTAGAACAGCTATTAGAAACATGACATGCGAAATGTGAAAGGTATACGTGATGGTTAGTATATCAATAAACAACTGTAATAAAATTTTTAACTTTCAGCATTAAGTGCATTTAACTAAATATTCTTATTTATTTTTAGATGGATCAGTTCGCATTGCAGGACATGATTTAAGTGTATTTTTTGACCAAAGATATACATTAACTATGGGATACAAAAATTGCGACATGGAAGGATAATCAATTCATTTATGATATTGATAGTAAATTAGGTCACACAAGAGCTCTACCGAAATTAACTGCACAACATGTTGACCCAAACAAAATTAAAAAAATTAAAGTCAGCGTAGCTGCCCAAGTTTTCAGCAATCGAACAGCGGCAATGCTCAAGTACACAAATGCTCTTAGTGACCTGTAACTATATATATCGAGGGGTGAAAGGCTAATGGCTTTAAGCGACACTATGTGCGATATTGAGTTATATATATATATTCGGAATCAGCGAATTTTTCTGCGTCTTTTGAGCCAGGTTTCCACCTAGCTGGTAGTTACTTGAGTCTTATCCTTTTTTACTTTTAAACTTAAATGTTGGTTAAAGCTTTATTCCCGTTTCTATAACTTAAATACATGGTTGGTTACATTATTTAGCTTGCATCATAATAAACGAGCTCCTGTCACTTAAATCAATTGGCGTGCCACAAAAAAACGTTCAGCATGTCGCTTGATGCAATTAACTCTTCATTAAAATATCATATAAATATAAAGTAAATGTCGTTTGAATCAAATAGCCTGTAGCAAAATCTAAACAAGTTTGTAGCTTGAGTCATTTAGCTTTGCTTTATTCTATGTCCTGTACAGTGACATGAAGTAAATAGTATTTTTTGGAAATTCGAGACCGAAGGTCGTTTGAGATAAATATGACCTATAATTTAAATGAAAAGCGGTTGCTTAAATCAGTTTTCCTTTCCTATAATGAGCAAGAGATGTATGTTAAGCAAGCATATTTTCCTATGACACCGTAAGTCGATTTCGGTTAAGATATACCAAAATTTCTTAGTGTTGCCTTAAGGTCGTCCCCCGAGCAAACGACCTTGGCCATACATTTGCCGCGTTGCCGAGATCGCGCCAAAACCCTATTATTTTTACTTATCTTGGTTCAAAATTGTCCTAAAAAAAATTAAAACGGCGAATATGTAGTTTATGATATTGTCGATCTATTGGCGTGAGTTTCAAATAAAAGTAATTTGTAAATCCTAAGGAGATGCTGAATGTATGCTTGAATTTTAACAAATTGGTATTACTTTGGAAGCTGATATCATGAGTATAAGAAACAAAAATAGAAAATTTAAAACGACAAAAGGAATGTTGATATACTTAAGATTATTGCTGTATTTTTATTATAACTTTGTAGCATTCAGATTATGAGTTTATAAGGTTTAAAATACGGTCAATTACGGAATCTCCGGACGGAACGCCCTTAACACTTCTAGCCATAATACAGTATATATACTGAGATCAAAGCGCACGGAAGTGCGCAAGCCTAGTTCCAGCAGGCCGCGCGCATGCCGTGCACTATTTACACGAACCGTTTCGACGTACTTTTGACCCCCCTGTAGCTCAGTGTCTATTGCGAGTGCAAAGATAAAATTATACCTACGTAATTATTTACGAGTACTTAAGCAGTATACCCAATTTCATAGATATAGCTTCAGTAGATCCTGAGATATGTCCTTGTAAAAATAGCTTATTTTGGCACTGACTCACTCATTCACTCACTCACTCACTCACTGACCGGTAATCAAAACCTCTAGGCCACTTCCAATTGTCCTAGCGTTATGAAATTTGGCACACAGGTCGTGTGTTATATGTAGATTAACGAAAAATTAAGAAATTGTAGAAAATGGTCAAGCGTGAGTCGGTTCATCTACGAACTTCAGAGGCCACTTCCAATTGTCCTAGCTTTATGAAATTTGGCACACAGGTCGTGTGTTATATGTAGATTAAAAAAAATAAGAAATTTTAGAAATCGGTCAAGCGTGAGTCGGCCTATCTACAGCCCATACAAACTTTAATGTCATAGCGTTATGAAATTTGGCACACAGGTCATGTGTTAAATGTAGATTAACAAAAAATTAAGAAATTTTAGAAATCGGTCAAGCGTGAGTCGGCCGATCTACGAACTTTAGAGGCTACTTCCAAATGTCCTAGCGTTATGAAATTTAGCACACAGGTCGTGTGTTATATTATTATGTATGTGTTACGATAAATTAAGAAATTTAAGAAATCGTCAAGCGTGAGTCAGTTCATCTATGAACTTTAGATAAAAATTCTTATGTACCAGTGATATAATGAGGCATCTATTGAAAGTATTGTTTATATCGGGCGTAGCACAAAAAGAAAACATAGGTAGGATTTCTTGAAAAAAAGTATTGAAATCCCACCAAAAACATACCTGTTAAAATAGGGCCTAGTTCCTATAGGCTAACTGTTGGTCTAAAAAAAGAGTTGAAATCCAATCCAATGCCAAGTTCAGATGCACTTCATCGATCATAATCATCTTCATCAACAGCCTGATCCATAATACTTCTAAATTTGAACTTGGCAGGTTTTTGTGCTATGCGTTACACTTGATTAATTATATAATTAGATAATATTAATAGAATTTAAATAACCTGCCAAGTTCAAATTAGAAGTATTATGGATCAGGCTGTTGATGAAGATGATTATGATCGATGAAGTGCATCTGAACTTGGCATTGGATTGGATTTCAACTCTTTTTTTAGACCAACAGTTAGCCTATAGGAACTAGGCCCTATTTTAACAGGTATGTTTTTGGTGGGATAGATTTGACACAGGCAGAAGCATAGCCAAGTTTAAGGTCCTCGACTTAAGATGGCGCTTTTAGACGATAGCAGCGCCATCTAGTTTAATCGTACTTAGTATTCCTGGGCGTTACTAGGTGGCGTTTTTGAAAATTATCGCTCATGAATATTGTATTTTAATTTTGGTTCAAATTTATAGGCAATAAAACATTATTTTATTTTGTTCAATTATTTTTATTGACATCAAAATTAAAAAATAACACTATTGACTGTACACATGCACGACATCAAAGTATAGTTTTTTTACAAAGATGTTTGGAAAGAAAAACTTACTTCACTTACAATTTCATTTAAATATACAAAGTGTAATAATACATAGTGATAATACCATTAAATCTCGGGTATTCCGGTATCTTCGCCATAGTTTTGACCACAAAAACAAGCCAAGTCTTCAGAAAAAAACGTGCACGTTCAAGTCCATAAAACGAAGCCAGTGTCGATCGGTATAGATTGGGAATCGGAGTCCGTAAGAAATAGCCAAGGGTCGAAATCAATAAGCAGGAACTATCATATACCAGTAAACAAGCCGAAGTCAAAAAGAATGCACATAAATCCAAAAACCACAACAACAAAACACAACAAACGCACGCGAAAACTTTTAAAAAGTGAAAATTTTCAACAACGGTTTCTGTCAATACATGCAGGTGTTGCCCACATGTTGCCATTATAAAAAATAGCTTATTTTGTCATAGAAATCTGTGATTTTAAGCATCTCTATGTCACAGTATAGCAATATTATCCCTACAGTAACGAAACGCCTTTGATGTCGCACGATGCCGCCACCGGTGTAGGTACCGAGCAGATATGCCAGGGTTGCCACGAAACGGGAAATAAAATAAACATAAAATATTGTGCTTGTAATGTTATCATTTAATCTGTTTAATCTATATTTACGTGAAACTTTATTTTTAGATGATTTCAATTCTCTACTAGATGATGCTCGCAACTTCGTTGTGCCAAAACTCGTTTATCGTGCGAGAACCGTACATTTTTCCAGAACAAAAAGTGTCCTATGTCCTTTCCCGGGACTCAAAGTATCTCCATGCCAAATTTCAGCAAAATCGGTCCAGCGGCTTGGGCGTAAAGAGGTAACATACAGATAGACACACTTTCGTATTTATAATATTGTATGGATTTAAAAATTTCATTACCCATCAAGCCCCAAAAGCTCACCGGTGGGCAAGATACAATAAAATAACAATAGATTTCCAAGAATCCACTATCGAAGGATTAAAATAATGAAGACGCATTCGAATATATTATCTACTAATAATAAAGTAGGAATATATAAAGTATCCAACAATTAATCATATTATAACAATTGGTAGGTACGGTAGGCCACACGTCAGGTGTAACAGAAGCACTTCAAAACTCGCTCTTATAACGTGCGCGGTAAGGGCGGTCCAAAGGTCAAAATGTTACACTAAGTGTAACATTTTTTGATGTATGGCCCTGTGTAGTGTGTACCTAGCTAGGTAGGTACTAATTAGTATGTAACAGGGTATTTGACAGATTTTTAATTTATTCTTTATTGTTTCTCTCCATGTTACACTTCTTACAACGTAAACAATAAAACAGATATGCAAATAAATGCCGCCAAGGCCAACACAATATTAGTGTGAACTGTGAGCCGATATTTATGAAAATTTAAATCCTTTTTGTTTTTTGAATCAGATTTACATCCGGACACTGAACACATATTATATCCCAATTTTATAATAATTGATAAGATAAGTTATCGTTTTACAACACAAAACTCGTAGACAACGCGCCAACGTCACCCCTGCGCGGGCAGGTACACAAACTCCGCGAGTTTGTGTACGCGGATCCGCGCCGCCCGCTTCCCCGCGGGTACCCCTCCGTTGCTCTGCGCAAGTACATTCGTTTCACTACTGTAGGGATATTGCTATACTGTGTCTATGTGCTTATTTAAAAAAACTTTTAGATTTTTTTACAATTTATATTTAATAAAATGTCTTAAATAAATAAATTATATTCCTTCTATAATATAGTGACATCTAGTAGAAATCAAATGTATCAACGGAAAAAAGTTTGTTGTATTATTTGTAAGATGGCAGCACGCTCCATACAAATATTTTTTTTACCAACAATGTACTATGTGTCACCCCCATGCTTCTAGCTAATAGTAGGCATGCGCTCGCGCGCGACGACGACGCGAAACGAATCCATAGCTAGAGATCTGCGCGTGGAGAGCGTTGAGGCGTTCGTCGCGCGACTCTCCAAGAACCTCTTCGCGCGAGCGGACGCCTCGCGCCTGCCCGAGCTGGCTGACCTGGCGCCGTGGCATGCACGGCCGCCGGACAGACACCCGCTTCCCCGAGATGCTGTCCCTGAGGACACCGCGGACACTTCGCCCCCCCAACAGAGAAGAGAAGATCGCACAGTGGCACCCAGCCGCGGTGCCCATTAACATCGTGAGATTGTTCTCCCCCCCTACTTTTCACTAGTCTTCTTTTCCGCCTGGGGCCTGATGGCCGCGACAGTCATACTGCCGTAACCATCGACCTCACGGCGCCACTTCCCCCCGTCCGCTAATAATAAAAAAGGCCGGGGTTCGGAAGCCCTCCCCCTCTCCCAATTTTCCTTATAACTTCCCCCCCGTCCGCCAATAATAAAAAAGGCCGGGGTTGGAAGTAGTTTTCCCCCTCACCCATTTCCCAGGTCGCTTGGTCCGCAGGCGTGGTAGAATGGTGCGTGCGGGAGTGGACCCATACACGTTCCCTTGGTCCCGGCCCGGGGCCCGCACGCACCATGGTAACCTGCTGCGTCTGATGTATGATTGTGGCCTGGTCAGGCGTTGAAGGGTCGGTTGTTTGTTCCACGGTTTTCCCCTCGTTCTGTCGAGGGGGTTTTTCCTCAAAACTTTCACTGTATATCACTGTATTTTCCCATGCAGAGGGGCAAAGCCCCTGATCATGGTTTCCCACCCGGGGCCCCAGCAGGCTCTGGTGTGAGGGAAGATTGGCGATTTGCGCGGCGCTTCAGTTAGTGCCGAAACGACAGGTGGACCGGTCGCGTGCGAATTTCTCGAGCTGCGAACAGGAAAACTATTGGTAAGTAAGCTTTTACATTCCATGTTTTCCTATGTAGTTTATTAAATATTGTAATTTAAACACAAAACAAAATGCAATACACGTGATAAACTATATTTTGAAGAAATTCTAATTGAATCATGTGTAATTTGATAAAAAAATTATTGGAAGGTACCTAAATGTTTTCATGAACATCATGATTTGACTCAAATCATGATGTTCATTAAAGGAGCTGAAGTCATTTTCTGGGAGTATATTTGCATATTTGAGTGAGTCTTATCCAATTATTATCCATTTCCTTTCCCTAATTCAAAACAGAGGTGATTTAAAATACTTGTTCGTTAATTATTGCCTCACCAATTCGCATAAAACTATTTTCATTAGAATTGGTATTAAAAACAAGCTTGCGTTGAACTTGAACTTGAAATCGTAAACAGCTGCATCGTTATCTTATCTGATCAGAGATAACGATTTATTGCACAGCTGCATTCAATAACTTGTTTTTACATTTACAGTTATTCATTTGTAGTAATTACCTATTGCATAATTTACTATTTGCGATCATTATTGCTGGATAATTCAATTGATATTTTTGATTTTGTGAGTACACGTTGTCATTTTTGCGAGTCATTGGCACTACAAAATGGCGGACATGAAAATTTTAATTAAGAAGCGTAGTTCAATTAAATCAAAGATTACTATTTTTAGCAACTATTTAAATTTAATTAAAAGTAGTGGCCATTTATCTGAGTTGCAACGATTAGACCTGCAGGAACGTTTTAATAAATTCGAAACCTTACATGCGGACTTCGATGAATTTCAGACGAACATCGAGATGCTTTCCGAAGAAGCTGACAGTGCCGCGTCCTTCGTGGAACGTGAGGAGTTCGACCGCCAGTTCTTCAGCCTGGTGGCACTCACGCGCAGCCTGCTCGGTTCTTCGGTGTCCAATGGTTCGGAGGCGGGCTTCAAAGATGCTGACTCAGGTGCACATGTTTCCAATTCCTTTGTTCGTTTGCCAAAAATTGATTTGCCTCATTTCGACGGAAATTACCAGTACTGGCTCGAGTTTAGGGACACTTTCGTGTCTTTGATTCATGAAAACGATTGCATTAATGACATAAACAAGTTTCACTACCTACGCGCCTCTCTCCAAGGTAATGCCGCTTTATTAATTAAAAACATTGATTTTAAAAGGGATAATTACAAACTGGCATGGGACTTGTTGTGTGAGCGGTACAATAACAATCGTTTACTTGTGAACAACCATTTGCAGGCTTTATTTGATGTCGAACCTATCAGAGGAGAATCTAGTGTCAGCATTAGAAATCTAGTTGATGTCACAAATAAAAATATACGTGCTCTCACAAATTTAAAACAGCCTACTCAATATTGGAACTCAATAATTATTTTTATTTTAGTTAAAAAATTAGATTTAACAACCAGCCGTGACTGGGAGGAGTATAGAAACAATAGTATTTCAGGTGATCCAACTTTAACTCAATTTTGTTCATTTTTAAATAGAAAAGCTGACTGGTTAGAATCTGTCGAGTCAAACAATAATTTAAATACTTCAAATAATGAAACAATTGTAGCTTTAAATAATAGTCACCTGTCAAATAATCCTAATACTTCTAAATTTAATAAATCAAATAGTACTAATATTAAAAAACAAACTAAAATAAATAGTAAATGTCCTCTTTGCTCCCAGGTACATACTTTGTACAAATGCGAATCTTTTCGAGCTTTAGCTATTGAAAATCGCATACAAAAGGCTAAAGACTTTGATCTTTGCCTTAACTGCTTAAGGCCAGGACACTCTTCTAAGCAGTGCAAATTTTCTCATTGCCGATATTGCAAATTGAAGCACAATACACTCTTGCATATAGAATCTAGCGACAAACCACTTTGCAATCCATTGCCTACTGCCAGTCATTCTGTATTGCCTTCTTCATCGCAATCCTTTTCTAATGTTGTGCTTTCCGCTAATTCCATGCAGCTTGCTACATCTTCGCTTGTTTACCTGTCCACAGCTTTGGTGAACGTGACCAGTGCGACGGGTAAGAAGTACATAGCACGGCTACTGCTGGACAACGGTAGTACGGCGAATTTCGTTACGCAGAGCTTCGTCGAGAAGCTGGGTTTGTCTCTGCGCGGTACGAGCACCAAGGTAACGGGTATTAGCAATCATATATCCACTAGTACACAGTCTTGTCACCTCACAATAGAGTCTTTATGCTGTTCGTTTACTGTGGAGATCGAGTGCCATGTTCTGCCTGAAATTACTAAGGTCCTACCGTCATCATTTGTGCCCATCACTCACGTCCCTATTCCTTCAGGACTTGCATTAGCGGACCCGAACTTCAACGTTCCGTCGGTCGTAGACATCCTGGTAGGGGCTGAAGTATTCTGGAGTGTAATAGGTAGCAATAAAATAGACTTAGGGAAAAATTTACCTATAATGTACGAAACTAAATTCGGATGGCTTGTATCCGGAAGTATTTTGCATAAGTCTAATTTTCCCGCTATTTCTTCTCATTTTTGCCATCACTCCAGTGTCACTCCCGACTTAACAAAATTTTGGGAGCTTGACAGCATAGCACCAAAATATTCCTACTCTCAGGAAGAACGAATGTGTGAGCAACATTTTGCACAAGCCACCTATCGTGATACTGACGGTGGTTTCGTGGTAAAATTGCCTTTGAAAGGGGATCCAAGCTCTCTAGGACAGTCATATTTAACTGCTAGGAATAGATTTTTATCCCTAGAGAGAAGATTTAAGCGAGACCCTGAATTTCAAATTGAATATTATAATTTTATGAGGGAATACGAGCGTTTAGGTCATATGACATTAAATACTACTAATTCGCCACCTGATATTGCTAACTATTACATTCCACATCATGGAGTAATACGTGATTCTAGCACCACTACTAAACTACGCGTTGTCTTCGACGCATCAGCTCCTACTAGTACGGGAGTGTCTCTTAATGACATTCAGATGGTCGGTCCGGTAGTGCAAGACGATCTGTTAGGTATACTAATACGTTTTCGTCAATATAGGTATGTGGTTTCAGGCGACGTAGCGAAAATGTACCGCTCTATATATTTATGTCCAGACCAACGATTCCTTCAGAATATTGTTTTTCGGTTCGATCCCACAGAACCCCTTAAAACCTACACTTTAAATACAGTTACCTACGGTACTGCGTCTGCTCCCTATCTTGCTACCAAATGTTTAGTGAGTCTGGCTGACAACATTGAGGATGATCGTGTTCAATTTGCTATACGACGTTCCTTTTATGTAGATGACTATTTAGGTGGGGGGAGCACCATACCAGAAACTGTTGAGGTTACAAACAGGGTTAAATCTACGCTTGCTTCCGCTAATTTTAATTTGCGAAAGTGGCGATCGAATTCCTTAGAAATTTTAGATCAAATAACTTGTAATGCATCGGAAACTACCGATGATAATTTATTTTTCTCCGATCAAAATCTAAATTGTGGTCGGTCTAAAACTTTAGGCCTTAATTGGGTATGTAGCACTGATTATTTAACATTTTCTATTAACATAATACCTGCACAAAAGGTTACGAAACGGCACATCCTTTCTGTTATCGGCCAGATTTTCGACCCTCTGGGCCTCATTGGTCCATGCGTTGTCGAAGCTAAAATTTTAATGCAGAGACTCTGGCTAGACAAGTACGACTGGGACGATGCTGTATCGGATGAGGTACGTAACGCTTGGCTAATATTTGAGAATAGTATCACAGCTCTAAACGAGTTAAAAATTCCCCGTTGGGTACTGCATGAAAGCTCTACTATACAGGAAGTTCATGTTTTTACTGATGCTTCAGAGAAGGCATATGGCGCTTGCGTATATATTCGATCCTCTAATAATGTAGGAGTTACTAGTGTCCAGCTCCTACTCTCCAAAAATCGTGTAGCGCCTATTAAACCTACAACCATCCCGAGACTTGAACTTTGTGGAGCTCTATTGGGGGCAAGACTGTGTACTAAAGTCCGAGAATCGCTCACCATACCCATTCATAAATACAGATTCTGGTGTGACTCTACCATTGTGTTAAGTTGGCTCTCTACTCCATCTAATCAGTTAAAACCTATTGTTAAAAATAGAGTCAACGAGATACAAGAGTGCACACATGGTCATACCTGGAGCTACGTACCGTCAAAGGACAACCCGGCGGATCTTGTTTCACGTGGTTTGAAGGCCAGCTCTCTTAAGGATACCAATTGGTTTTCTGGACCTTCATTTCTCTCGCTTGACGAAAGTAAATGGCCTAAAATGCCTAACTCAGAGAAACATGATCTACCGGATGTAGAGATTCATTTAGATAATCATCTTAGTAACCTTTCATATCATATTCATGATTCATCTATTCATTCGTCGCGCCTTCAACTCTATCTGTCCGCTCCCAATAGATTGAAGACCTGGATGCTTCAACCCGGGGAGGATGTCGTCGCCTGCGCGTGCGCATCGCGGACACCGCCGCCGCCCGCCCTCGACCCCGCGCCCCGCGGCCCCGCACCCCCGCGGCCCCGCCGCTCCGCGCTCGCCACTTCACCTTCTGAGCTTGTACGCGTCGCACATGGGCATTCTTTTGTTAGATATTGTAATTACGAATATACCTATTTATACAGTCCACGTCGTTTATATTTAACCTTATCAGGGCCCCTACAATAGGAACTCGGAAGAATTAAAGAAAATGAAGAAATTGGGAATAAAAGCTTGAACGCAGAACTTGATGATGCTAGTAAGCTGATTTGCTCTGAAGTAGTGATTGAGATAGAACAAGATGTTGAGGTATGTTTTACATGTCTTTTATAAAGCCTTTGTTAAATAAAGAGTTAACGAACATGATTAGAAAACTTACTGTCAAACCATGATTGCCAAACTAAGTAAAACTTGTACCATGGTCATTAGTTGAATTGACTGTAATTATAAATACATACCTAGATACATGTTACTGTAGATACGTTCTACGTACGTGTAGATACATCCAGACTGGGAAACAAGTAGGTACCCATTACAAAAATACCTGTTCCCACCGGGATTCGAACCTGAGACAGTCAATATTGAGTATATTACAGTCACAGTCAGGGGCACTCTCCAGTATCCACTATATGAGTACCAACCGGTCGTCCACATTTCAGCGTTGCTTTTTAATTGTTATAATCTAACAAATAATTATATATTTTTTTTTAATTTAAAATTTAATTTTTTTCAAGGATAAGGAAAATTCTAATATTCAGGCTCAAAGCTTGATTATAGACAAAGTACAAGCAACAATTTATTACGAACTGGTAACTACGGATACTGAAATTACAACAAATGCGGTAAGTTTTACAAATAAATAAGCTATAATTTTTTATACTTACATCATTTAGGCCAATACAGTAGATTAAAATCCATACTAATATTATAAATGCGAAAGTGTGTCTGTCTGTCTGTCTGTCTGTTACCTCTTCACGCCGCTGAACCGATTTTGCTGAAATTTGGCATGGAGATACTTTGAGTCCCGGGAAAGGACATAGGATACTTTTTATCCCGAAAAAATGTACGGTTCCCGCGCGTTATACGCATTTTTGGCGCATCATCTAGTTTTTAATATATATAAAAATAAGTGGTTATGTATACAAATAAAACTTCATTACAATAGAAACCATAAATCTGTTTATCGGGTTATATCTAGTATCTACCTTTATTATATTTAATACTACTTTCTTAAATTTAACCAACTAGTAAACATTATGAAAACTTCTTGATATCTTATAAAATCAATTTTTTATTCCTTTCTAGGTTGAAAACGTTTCACTGCCGCAAGGAAATGAGAGAGGCCGTGAATTAATTATTGAAAATAATTGTATAGCCGAAGAACAAAAGGTAGTGATAGATTTTTCTCAAATAAATAATGGAATCCTTAAATTATAATTAAATAATGATTTTATTTTGTAGATTAAGTATATTAATATTTTATTTTATAGAATAATTTTGTAATTTGTTATCTGAAAAACACTGTTTTTTTTTCAGGACAATAATCTAGAAATATAATAGAAATTATATACTTATATAATAGTAATAAAATTATTTAATTTTGTAAATTTTTTATCTAAAAACACCGTTTTTTTTTCCAGGACAATAATCTAGAATCGGAAACTAGTGAGTTTAATCTTCAGTCAACATTAACAGATATTATACCAGAAAAAGAAATGGATATTATGCGGAAATCTTTAGAGGAAGAAGACATGTGTCAAGAAAATAATGAGATATTAATTTCACCTGCGCCTAAGAAAAAGCGTAAGCTAAATGCACGCAAGGCCATGAACAAAAGTTACGTGGATTTTCTTTCTGAAGAAGAAGATTTTGTTTGGGACTCTTCATCCTGGAAGGAAACGGGTGATGATAGTGATTCATCTTCTACTAAAACTGACGCCCCAACAAAAAAGAAGAAAAAAGTAATCACCGAAGATGGCAAAGTGGGTAAGGTAGGTTTGAAAAAGAAGCGAATTAATAAAAAGAAACAAAGGAAAGAGCTCAAAGGTACAGGTCAAAGTTACATTAAAAAAAATGGAGATGTGGTTAATAAAAAGGAATTGAAGCCTAACCCTTGTTTTAGAAAAAAATGTGGACACAATTGTGGAGAAATTGGCGAAGAAAAAAGAAGAAATATTTTCAATTTCTTTTGGGGATTATCACCTCAAGGTAAAAAAGATTGGATAGTGGCTATGCATCATTACAAGAAGTGAAACGAAAGAGATCCAAATCTTCTACGTACAGATCAAGAACTAATAATTACTTTATTAATGATGGAGAAGGTCGACGCCAAGTATGTTTGAAATTCATATTAAATACTCTTGATGTCTCTCAAAAATACGTTCAGTACACTATATCTACTGCATCTTATGGTATTGTTAAGGAAGAGTCTCGTGGAAAATGTATACCAAGCAACAAGACCAGCGAAGAAAATAAGGAATCTGCCAGAAACTGGATAAAAAGCTTACCGGCACTGCCATCTCACTACTGCAGAAAAGACTCTACCCGTTTGTACTTACCAGTAGAGTTCAAAAGTATCAAAAATTTATACCGGTTATACAAAGAAGCAAAAATTTCCGAAGGCGTTGACTGTTTAAGCGAAAAACTCTTTCGTAATATATTTCTCAGTGAGTTCAACCTTGGATTTCATATACTCAAAAAAGATAAGTGTATAAAATGTATGAAGTTTGAAACAGAAAATGAAAACGACTGTCCTGAAAAGAAAGTTCATTTGATGGAAAAGAAGGCATCTAAAGCACGTTTAGAATGTCACTAAGAGCTAGTGAAAGGCAATCCATCCATTTTATGTACATCGTTTGACTTACTTAAGGTACTCAATACTGGCTCAAACATGCAATTATATTACTCTCGAAAATATGCTGGCTACAATCTTTGCTTTTATGAAAGTGTTACAAGGTCTGGTTTCTGCTACATATGGGGAGAGTCGGAAGGAAATAGAGGTGCGAACGAGATTGCTACTATATTGCAAAAATATATTGAAGATGTTGAAGCACGGAGTTCTGTAAAATCTCTAATCCTCTATTCTGATTCATGTCCCGGACAAAACAAAAACAAAGTTGTCTTAGCTGCTTTACATAATGCTTTATTACAGTCACAGAATTTAGAGACAATACAGATGAACTATTTACTACCAGGCCACACTGAAATGACTGTAGACAGTATACACTCTACTATTGAAAATTCAGTTCGAAACACCACAGTTTGGGCCCCTTCACAATGGCTAACTATTTGCCAATTAGCATGAAAGGATCCAAAACTTTACAACGTACAAGGCTTGACGCATGTAGATTTTAAGAGCTTTGACGATCTGGCTGACAAGTACTTTAAAGGAAATTTAATTGCAAAAATTAGTAAGCTGCGAATTGCGACTTTCAAAAAATCATCCCCTAATATAATGAAAGTAAAATATAGCATGATGGAAGATTCTCCAGAGGAAAAAATCCAAATAGTGTCGAAACCTAAACTTATCAATCAGAGATATAATTCTTCTCTTCCTATAACAAAAACTAAATATAAGGACTTGAAAAAACTGCGATAGCTCAGTTATTCCACGAATTTTTCATTCGGAATATTTAAACTTGAAAACTTCTGATGGAAACGACGTATTATTAGATACAGATTTGGAAGATGAAGACGATGCAGATTAAGTCACATGAATTAAATATTAAACAATATTTAATTAATTGTGAGACCTATTAACAAGATGCAGATTAAGTTTTAGGGCCCTCGCCCACGGCGACTTTTGTAGCGATTCAGTCGTGCGTTTCCTAAACGCGCGACAGCATCTCTTCTAACGCGTGTAGTCGCATTTGCAACGCGCTACAGTAGCGATGCCAACGCGCTACTAACGCGCTACTGCATCCCGATTGTATCGGACGACATCGGAGAAAGAACGGAGAGGGGAGAGAGTGTGACGCGGCGCGTGAGTGGGAACCGAACATCAGTGCAACACAGACACTAGACAGGTCCAGAGTGCTGCTGTCCGTCACATGCGCAAAATGGAGTCATTTGACACTGAAACATTTATTATGGCAATTCAGGACCGTCCTGTAATATGGGACTCACGTCTTCCTGAGTAAATAATAAGATTGCAAAAAGAAAGGCATGGGAAGAGGTGAATGAATTATTTGATGCAGAATTTGGAGAAAAAACCATTAAAGAAAAGAATGCTTGTGGTAAGTTATTTATCTTAAATAAACATATTTTATCATTATAAATGAGAATGTTGAGAATGATGAGATATTCTAGAATAAGTAAATCAAGTTACGTTTACGTTGTTGTTATTTGATTTTCTGCTGGTTATTTTTTTGGTTACTTTTTTCAAATTTTTGAATCTTGCCACGGTACAGAACCTTCACCGGTGAAATAGTCAGTATATATATTTCGGATTGCAGTACCACTTAGTTCTGATCTTCGTCTTCTAATTAAATGTAAATTAGCACTGGCAGGTGAATCTTGGAATCCGACTATACTCAAAGTGTGATCAAACTTGTACCCATCTCGCTTACGTATGAAATTGTGCAATACGCAACACGCTCTAACAATGTTCGTAGCAAAATCAACATTAACATTTATGGGCCTGTTGAAAATTTTAAATTTGTTACTCAATATACCAAACGTACATTCAATATAACGCCTTGCGCGTGTCAAGCGATAATTGTATATTCTCTTATTTCGTGGTAAATGTTTACCAGCGTATGGTCTTTGTAAGTGTTCGGATAAGGCAAATCCTTCATCGCCAATAAATGAAAACGGTATAGGTATTCCATTATTAGATATAGGTTTTGGTTCAGGTATATTATAATTTCCTTCACGTATTTTTTTAACCCATTCGCTGCTGTCATGTATTGTTGAATCGGAGCTCTTTCCATAGCATCCGACATCGATATCTATGAAATTATAATTAACGTCACACATTGCTAGCAACACGATGGAAAAAAAATGTTTGTAATTGTAATATTCTGAGCCCGTATGACATGGTTTTATAATTCTTATATGTTTTCCATCTATTGCTCCAATGGGGATTGTCCATTTTTTTTTAAATTTTGCTCATTACAAAAACCATTTCGAGGAATAAGGTCAGTGCTCGCTTTTCTGTATATAAACGAAAAAAATACCCATTAGTTACTTATATTTTTGAACAAATATGTTTAACCTTAGTTTGACCTTCAATGGCGTTAAATTAGCAATAAATTCGACCAACATTACGTTTCGAACTTTTGGTAAGCTTCTCGTATCAGCTTTCACATAATGATAACTTATATTTGACAAACCAGCCATTATAAATAAGATTGAAACGAAAAAAAACATACTGCAGTGGTCAATTGGCCGCCGATGATGACGTCAGAGCGAAACTTTAAAAATTTATTAAGAAAAAACTAGCCAATGAATTTCGAAATAATTTAATTTATATTCTTAAAATACCCTATTTTAACGAAAAAATATATAAAAAGTACATGTGATTTTTTTTGGACAATGCTCATTGTGTTAGGAAAATTTGCATGTTTCATAAATCCTTCAGCGGTTTTTAAATGTGATTCTTCTGTTGGTTCTGGCATGGATATAACTTTTAATTTATTCCATATTACTTCTACGGTTTCTTTAACAATTCTACGTGCAGTAGTATGTCCACATTTAAAATCTATATGAAGGTCTGTGAAATTACATCCAGTTGCTAAGTACCTGAAAAAGAATGTAAATTATTAAAGAATAAATTATATTTACGGCCTGGGCCTAATTTCACAAAAGTTAAAAACTACAAGTGTAAAGTAGCTATACTGTCATATCAGCCAATCACGTCATGCGGTCCTGCAACGCGATTGGCTGATATAACTGTAATGCCACTGTTGAGGACAGCGGCCTCGCTCCCAAAAAACGTATAGTGAGTGCATATAAACTAATTAAAGTGATATGTGAGAAATAGACTCAGTGCAAATCAGTGTTTTTACAAATAGACTTTAAAAAGTGAATTACGATAAATCTGTGGCTCCCTAAGAGGTAAAATGTGATTGGTTTAATGGATTAATAAGTTGTCTAATAGATGCAGGAAAAATTAGTAGTGTAGCCTAAATAGTTTGGAAAATATAAAGAAAAGTTGTGTGAAAATGTACGTAAGTTGTGTTAACTTTTAGATTTACTTAGCTATAATTACGTTAAAATATAAGTGGTGAAACTTAGATTTAGGTACATATTGTGGAAAAATGAATAAAGAATCTTCCGAAATGCGTTTTAATTACCTGGCTCACGGAAAATGGGGAAAATAGGGGAAAAATAGCCGTCTCCGATAGCAAAAGTGAGACAGAAAAAATGCGAATCGGAGCGGCTCTCTATACGGCATTCTCCCGAGCCAGGTAAGCGAGGCGCGTTTCGGGAGCAATGTTCTCCTCGACTCTCGTGTGTTTTATTTACGCCCCCGCTCTGCAAGATTACCGGTGTAGCCTTGGTCTTCGAGTCCGATCCGAGCCAGCGGCGAAAAAACCTATGGATGAATACAGTCTCGAACAGCCACTTTACACTTGTAACTTTCGTGAAATTAAGTACTGTTGATTAAACTTGTAAATATATTTTTTCAGCTGTGGAACTCCAGAAAAAATGGAAAAGTTTAAAAGATTCCTATAATAGAGAACGGGCAAAGGAAAAGAACTGTTCCAGTGGGTCCGGGGCTAAACCCAGAAAACAATATGTGTACTTTAAATTATTGTCATTTTTACAACCTTTGACCGAAATCAGACCGCCAAGCCGATCTACAGTTACTGACGTAAACGACTCCGTAGACTGTTTGGAATCTTTTGTAATACCAAATTCAAAGAAGCTTAAAACATATGATGCTGATGATGCACAAAACAAATTATATGAAATTCTGACTGAAAAATTAAACAAAGTCACGCCAACCATTCAACATCCTGATCAACATTTTTTACTTTCTCTTTTTCCACATTTTAATTCCATAAAGGAAGAATATAAACTCGATGCAAAAGCCGAAATGATAGATTTGCTTCGCAAATATAACAATATGGCACAGACGTCTGCATACGTCAGTCACTATGGATATCAGTCTGGATACCAAAGCTCGTACAAGTACTGAAAGTAGCGTGTCGCAATCGCAACTAATAAGTAACAACCATACGCTGCCAACGCCTGCTGGTACCAACATCAATACTGCAGGTTCATTGCAACATAATGATAACGTATATAATAATATTAATGATGATTCTACACAAGATTCTATTATCACAAATCTATATTCACCGTAAAGTAAAAAGTAAAAAATTACAAACCTGTTTATGATAAATATTTTTTTGAATAGTTAATAAGTATTCTTTTATTGTGATTTTAATCTGATTAAAGTTGTGCAAAAATCATTAAAAGATAATTAATAAAATATTTTGTTTTTCTTACCTTAAAGTTATGGTTAGTCGTTCTTCAGCTGATATACATTGTCTCATCACTGTATTTCTGCGTGTCAACTCTGGTTTTACAATGGAAAGCAATTCACAAAACGTCGAATATGACATTCTATAACAACTTCGGAATTTAAGATCATATTTTTTGAGTATTTTGAATGTTGTTACATGATGTCCACAAAGTTATCTCTGTTTATTTAATGGATGCATCCAATATTGACGCTGCTTCCGTTGCCTACGCTTCGGCTGCTTACGTTGAAACAGCACCAAAAAAGACAACGTGACTAATGTTGCCTCAACGGAGTCCATCTTGCAACTGTACTAATCCAAGGTTTACCGAATCGCGTTTGCATCGCGACCGTATCGCGTTTGCATCGCGACTGAATCTGATCCCGTGGGCGAGGGCACACAGCTAGCGACCGCATCGCGACCGTATCGATGCGAACGCGCGACAGCATCGCTACAAAAAGTCGCCGGTGGGCGAGGGCCCTTAATTAAATTTATGAGACTGATTAGAGGCTGATTATGTAATAATCGCATGGTTATATCCTGATTCCTGTGATTTCTTAAATTAAGAAAGTAAGTAAATGACTGATTGTTATAGTATTAATAGGTTCTAATAAAAGTTATTGATATCACAGATATTAACATGGTACAAGATTTACTTTTTGTTACTGAAATATTCAAAATCAAGAAAAATAATTTCTTTTCAGTTACTTATGCTAAAATAATAAGTCATTTTAATTTGTTCTCTGTAGTTTTTAATAAACACTCCTTTTTCAATACTTTTGATCGTGGCTTAAGTCACTTACCCTGCACCTAAAATAGTATTGAATTTATCTTTCAGCCTATTAGGCGTAATCTGTTGCAGCCATAGATATGTAGTTCTTCTATCTTTTGGCTTTCCTCGAAAATTACTATAGCTACCTTCTTGAATCATTTAGCTTCTCACTTATTATAATAACGGTTGTACCTTAAATCATTTAGCTTTACTCAAAAATCTAGGCAAAGCATAACTTAAGTCCTTTATCCTTACTCTCAAAAAATAAACAAATAAGCATTTTTAACTCAAGCAACATTTATTTCGGTAACCCTTTATTCTATTGACTTAAAACTAAAACATGTGATGAAGGATTTAATTACGAAAAGAACTGTATACTTGGAATCTAAATTAACCGAAAAACTGAATTTCTACGATTTTTTTTCTGATTTTAAAAACTTTAAAACGCTCTCCTGTAAAGTTACAAAAATGTACCCCCCCTGTGTAAAAACCCCTCGAAATAATTAAGTACGAAATTGTCCAAAATACTAATTCTAATATTAATCATAAGTCGCTTAAATCTAACATAAATCCTAGTTCAAGTTCTAAATCTATATACGAAATTAATAATTATACTAAGAAGGTGTCATTGCCCCATACTTATTTGCATTGTAAGCATGCACCGGGATCGGGTATGCTATGTTTTCTAGTTGATACGGGATCAGCCATCAGTATTATCAAGGGGTCCTGCCTATCACAAATTCCAGATCTTTCACATGAAATCGTTAAGCTAAAAGGCATTAACAGTTCCGAAAATCCTATCGAGACATTAGGAACTTTTCAACTCGAATTTTCTATATCTTATGAACAATTTAATTATAAGTTTCATGTGACAAATGACGACATAAATTTAACTAATTACGATGGTATTATCGGTAGCGATTTTTGCAATTTCTTTAAGTCTAACATTGATTATTCTTCTAAATCTATGACTATAAATAATCATTCTATTCCTATTGTTTACACTCAGCCAACGTATATCATTCCGGCTCGTGCGGAAGCTTGTATTGAGTGTACTGTATCAAATTTCTCGCCCGAGCTTTATCATAACAATGAGGCTCTAGTTCTAGATCATACCTTAAGTCAAGGTGTTTATGTCGCTAATTGCATAGTAAAGGTCAAACCTAATGGGAAAGTGAACCTTACTATTTTAAATACCACTGAGTCCGATATTGAGGTCAAAGATTATCACGTAAAATTAACACCATTTGAAAATGAAGGTTTAAATAATTCTAAAAATTGTATTAGTGTAAATTCTATTTCTAGTTCTAAATCTAATCGCGTAAGTCAAGTTTTAAATTCAATTCGATGTTCTCATTTAAATAATGAAGAAAGAAAATTATTTTGAAGTCGGTACCAGATAGCTGAATCTTCAGTCCTCTGACAGAATATTTGAAACTTTTGGAACTGGCACCAACTTCAAAATTATGAAGATTGAGTACAGAACTAGTCAAGGTTTAGCCGAATTCGGAAAAAGGCACTATTAGATAGCAAAAATTATTTAATACTTTTTAGTTCATATTAATGTTAATATTGTTTTTACCTTGGAAGTCGGTTTTAATTTTTTGTTAAAAATAATAATAATTTCACTCTTTTTAGTTACACTAGTAGGTAAACCTTCACGTATATTTTACGTATCTTATTACACAGTTCACACTTACAAAATAATATATTATCAGTGAAGTGAACATATTGTGCTAAGTAATTTAACAATTTTAATACTTCAAACCCCAAGCGGTCACCGGCGATTGCGATAACAATAGAAAGGCTATTGTGTCTCGTTTTTCCACGATCGAAGGATCTATCAGATAAAAAATTGTATAAACTTGCATAGGATGTAGCGTAGCTACTCATCTAATATATAAAATTCTCGTGTCACAGTTTTCGTTGCCATACTCCTCGGAAACGGCTTGACCGATTCTCATGAAATTATGTGAGCATATTGTGAGGATATTGGTCTGAGAATCGGCCAACATCTATTTTTCATACCAAAAATTATTTATATGGCAAAACAACGTTTGCCGGGACAGCTAGTAATATAATATAATATTATCATAATTATTGACAGCTGTTCTTGTAACCAAGAATTCAATTTCAAATCCATTCAAATCGATACTTAGTGCGCTATCTATCGATTAATAAGTATAACTAATTAAAAAGACACTTATTGACTTTGTTTTGTTTAAATGCTCTTTTTATTAAAATAACTTTATTTTAATTCTATATTTTGTCTATTAAAATTTTATAAAGTAGTCAGTAAAGTATTCGATCTGTATATAAAGTAGTAAAGTATATTCGATCTGTTGTCTTCCGCCACGCGCCGCGCGGCGGCGCCGCGATACCGTCGCCTCCGCGGCGCTGACCGCCGTGTATATTTAAACAATGTGTTGTTATACAGTATAAAATTATTATTATTATTAGTATATCCACACCTATGCCTTGTACTATTATCTATTCTGTGCCATGAGACATTGGTGACCTTAACACGACGTGGTAATGATGAAGACGATGATGATGATGATGATTATGATGATGAATATGAGTGCATATGCTTTCTGTTCTTAAAACAACGCCGAAACTCCCAAACGTGTATCTATAAGGAATCAGGAGTTCTCTCAGCATCTTCGAAACCATGGTATACCTTGACCCAATATTTGACTTTTTGGTAGCATATTCTTAGTACACTTCACATAAAAACAAAATCACCATATGTTTCCATATAAATTTCGAGAAGTTCCCTCGATTACTCCTGGATCCCATCATCAGGTCACCACTTTTGTGAACATGGTACCAAATTGGAGTAAAACCAAATACAACAAAGCAAAAATTTCGAAAATCGGTTCACAAACGGCGGAGTAATCGTTGAACATACAAAATATATATATATATATATATATATATCCACAGCCGAACATATAACCTCCTCGTTTTTTGGAAGTCGGTTAAAAATACAAAGTCTTTTACTTACTACAATTGATATTTGTAACAAGATTCAATCGCAACATTTAAATTTTTGTAAAGACATATCTAACCCTATGGAGGTCTTAGTTCATAGTAACAGTATTAAATTACAATCTTTGTCTCATATTATTTCTGATCATAAGACTACTAAAGTCAAACGCTCACTAGAATTTGGTGGCGAAATTTTAAAGTTTTTCTTCGGCACGTTAGATGCTGACTATGCTAGAAAATATGATGCTGCAATTGAGTCTTGCAAGAAAAGCGAATCTGAAATGTTTCATTTAATGCGTGATAATATACACGTTATAAAGTCTACAATTAATAATTTTAATACTACTATTTACAAGCTCAATCAAAATGAAATTAAATTAAATACGCAAATTAATAATATGAATAATATGCTTTCTAAAATTACGGATACAGATAATTTACTTAATATTATCGAAGGTTCTTTACTTACTATTTCTAATTTACTAGATACTACCTTAAATTCTATTCTATTTTCTAAAGTGAATGTTTTACATCCTAGTGTAATTAGTCCTATAAGTCTCTATAATGAGTTAATTAAGCATAGCAATCAAATAAGTAAAAAATTGGAGTTTCCAATTTCTCTTAGTATAGAAAATATACATATTTTAATCGATATTTCTAAACTTAGTTCTTATTTCTTAAATAATAAATTAATTTTTATTTTACAAATTTCTTTAGTCACACCTGAAAAATTCATGGTGTATAAAAATATTCCTTTGCCAACGCCTCATGATGATGCTCATAATACTTTCGCGTTAATTCAACCCTCTGACTCATATATCGCCTTGAGCGACGATAGACTGCGTTATGCTATGCTGAGCTCTTTAAATAATTGTAAATTAATTACAAGTAATTATTCTGTTTGTGAATTGTTCAACATTTACTCTTGTGTTAGTAATCCAAATTGTGAATCGAAAATATTAACCGAGGTCACACTTTCGTTGCCCTCTGAATGTGATTCTAAAATTCTTTACGGTAATATCGATATATGGCAAAAGTTGCAAAATAATAAATGGATTTTTGTAAAGTCAAAACCAAATAAATTAACTATTCGTTGTGATGATGATATTAATGATTTTTCTATCCAGGGTACTGGTATTGTAAAATTAACAGCTGATTGTGTCGGCTATTCTAAAACTGTACAATTGTTACCTACTAATTCTTATTCTTTTACTATTAAATCTCCTTTAGATATAAGTTTTGATATTACCGAAGACGATTGTTGTAAAAAGGACATATTTAATAAAAGTTTACCACATTTATCTCCTATTTCCTTAAGTAAAATAAATTTAGACTCTTTGAAATATGCCTCACATCAAATGGACAATTTAGAAATTGAACTTAACAATTTAGAAAAAGAATCTCATTTTATTAAATATGGCCAATATTATTCTACATTTACTTATATTTTAATTGTGTGTCTATTTTCAGATGTTTTAAAAGTAAAAATTCAATGAATGAATCAGGATGTTGCATTCAGATTTTCAATCAATGTAATAATAAGAAAAATATTCGAAATAAATCTAAAATTTCTAATTCTATTGAGATGACTCAGATTTCATCCTCAGATGAAGAAAAGCAATCTGTTAAATCTTTGCCATTGCAACATCGAACAAATATTTTTGACAAAAGTCAATTTTCTTCTAATAGAAATTTAAATTTTTAATTCAAAATAATTTTGTTTATTTTAACTTTGAAACAAATCATATTTTGTCTCGTTTTAGTTTCAATTTCTATATTTTTGTGGAGTCTACGATTTTTCAATTTTATGAATTTTATGATGTTTTACTATGTTGGTATTTTAATGATGTTTTGATAATGCCAATGATGTTTTATTTTTAGATATTACTTTCTATTTCATTTGTGTTTTATATTTCTATGTTCTGTAGACTTCGCACACTTTACGTCTCTATCTTTTTAACTTCACTTATCTTAAAAAGATAAAGCTTCGTCAAAAGGGGGGAGCTGTTACATCCCTAGTTACTATGTCCAATACGTTTAATAAGCATTTCTATATTCTTCCATATTTTTCCGTTTGCGTTGCAGTTTTCGTTTAGTGTTCATTTTATTTCAATTTCTTGGATAGTTAGAATCTGGAAGCCGGGCTAATAAGGTGTGGGAAGTCGTAACTTGTAGCAAAGTGTAATTAATTTTAATTTTGGGAAAATAAATTAGTTTAGGGTGAACTTTGGGTTTTTTTTAAAACTTACACAGAGGGTGCCGCAAAACAGATCGTCTGAAAGAAATGGTGAGAAAACACTTCGACATGGACGCTTTGGGAATAGCGGCTAAGGCGAAGTTGAGCAACGAGGAACAGCGAACCATCGACCTGTTTGGCAGAACGGCCAAGAGAACCGAAGACGGTCGATTCGAAGTGGGACTCCTGTTGCGCAAGGATGGCGTCAAACTGCCCCTCAGCTACAACAACGCGCTGAGGAGGCTCAAGAACTTAGAACGCAAGCTCGACAGAAACCCCCAAGATGCGGTGCAGTATCATGGGCAGATGGAGAACCTCATACGAAAAGGATATGCGGAGAAATGCGACGGGACGGAGGCCGGAAGCGAGAACACATGGTACCTGTCGCACTTCCCGGTCAAGAACCCAAACAAGCCGGGCAATCTGCGCTTGGTCTTCGACGCGGCGGCCAGAACGAACGGCGTGAGCCTCAACGATCACTTATTAGAGGAGCCCGATCTACTGACATCCCTGCCGAGGATATTGTTCCGGTTCAGGGAGGAAACCGTGGCCGTGAAAGCAGACATAGAAGAGATGTTCCTTCGCGTGAAAATCAGAAAAAAGGACCAGCCGGTGCAGATGTTCCTGTGGAGAGGGCCGAGAGGAACCGCCCTCTAAGTACAAGATGGTGGTCATGATATTTGGGGCATCGTGTTCACCGTACCTGGCACATTCAGTACGGAATCGAAATGCAGAAGAACACGCAGAATCGTGCCCAGAAGCCTACCGCGCCATCACCGAAGCCCACTACATGGACGATTATGTGGACAGCTATCCAGACCATGAGAAGGCCAAGCAGGTCGTGGAACAAGTGGACCGGGTGCACAAAATGGGCGGATTCCACTTGCGGGGATGGACGAGCAACGATTGACGAGCGCTGACGGGGCTACCAGTGGACCGCCTGGCTGATGATGTGGCGCAGCCTGTCACCAAGGATGAACAGAAGACCCTGGGAATACTGTGGGACTCTCGAGGGGACACGTTGAAGTTAAACACATCTCTATCAAGAGTCCCTAAAGAGGTCCGAGAGCTGCAGCGTGCACCGACCAAGAGAGAGGCCCTTAGCACGGTGATGAGCATCTACGATCCGCTGGGGCTACTGAGCTGCTACACCATCACCGCCAAAGTTATCCTGCAAGGTCTGTGGCGTCAGAAGCTGGACTGGGACAAGCCGCTGCCGGCGGAGTCGGCCGAAGACTTCACTCGATGGCTGAGAGACATGGAGCACATCAGCCACCTCGCGCTACCCCGGAGCTACAACGGTGGGAGCCCCACAAGAAACCGGCAGCTGCACGTGTTCTGTGACGCTAAAAACAGACGCTATTTTCTACTGGACCGACGTTCAGGTGGTTCTGTGGTGGATACAGAACGGAAGCAGAAAATACACACCATACGTCGCCCACCGATTGGGAGAGATCGCTGAGCTGACATCCGTGCACCAGTGGAGGTGGGTGAGCACGAAGAATAATATCGCCGACATGGCCACCCGAACGGGCTATGTCACCAAGAGCGAAGAGGATCCGTGGTTCAATGGACCAGACTTCCTGCACAGGCCTGTGAACGAGTGGCCCGCGGAGAATCCCGTTCAAGCCGAGGACCGAGAGGAGCACATCGCCTTCCAGACCACGGAGGCGAGCGAAATGGACTGTCTGCCAGAGGTGAGTCGCTTTTCAAAGTACGAGCGCCTCGTGACATGTACGGCGATGGTTCTACTATTCATCGAGAAGTGTCGTGATCGTCGGGCCAGTCTTGACGTGCGGCACCTGGAGGCGGAGAAGTTGTGGTGCCGAAAAAAACAACACGACAGCTTCGCACGGGAAATAAAGAAGATGAAAAACGGAGGGACGGCGCCAAGATGGAGCTCCTTGTACCGGCTCAACCCGGTGTACAGGGACGGCCTGCTCACGCTGGACGGAAGGATCAGAGCAGCGCAGGTGCCGGATGAAATGAAGAACCCAATTATCCTGGACGGAAGACACCCGTTCACGAGACTGCTGGTGGCCAGGGAGCATGCCAGAGCCGGACATGGGAGCCGCGAGAGAGTAGTGAACGATCTAAAACAGAAATTCTGGATCCTGAAGCTACGGCCGACGGTGCGCAGCATCATCCACAACTGCGCCTTCTGTCGGATGAGGAGGGCGCGCCCGAGAATCCCGCAACCTAGAGACCTGCCACCGGAGCGCCTGGGGGCGTTCCAGAGACCATTTTCCTACTGTGGTCTCGATTGTTTCGGCCCAATGATCGTTACCATCGGCCGACGTCATGAGAAGAGATGGGGAGCGCTGTTCACCTGTTTGACGACGCGAGCGGTTCACCTGGAACTGGTGGCCTCGCTGTCGACCGATTCAGCGCTGATGACGATGAGAAGAACGCGCGGCGGGGATGGCCGGCGGTCATGTACAGTGACAATGGGACGAACTTCAGAGGCGCGGACGTCGAGCTGCGACAAGCGTACGCCGAGTGGATGCCGGCTATGACCGAGCTGGACCTCACACACCGCATGAAATGGAAGTTCACTCCGCCAGGGGCGCCGAGCCAAGGAGGCGCCTGGGAGAGACTGGTGAGGTCAGTGAAAACCGCCCTGCTCAATAGGAAGAGGTGCTCCAGACCCTGATGACCGAGGCGGAGTACTCCATGAACGCTCGACCGCTCGTTTCACGTTTCCGTGGACCCCGAAGACCCAGAGGCGATCACACCTAACCATTTCCTCATAGGGTCATCCACAGGACAAACATACGTCGGGCCGTGCGTCCAGGCCGACAAAAAGACGTGGAGGGTCGCGCAAGCCTTGGCGTACGAGTTCTGGAGGCGATGGGTGAAAGAGTATCTGCCGACGCTCGCGCCCCGTTGCGTGGCCCCGAGGAGCGGCCGCAACCTGGCCCCGGGGGACTTAGTGATTGTCGTGGACCCTGCGCTGCCGCGTAATAAATGGCCGCGCGGAGTCGTACAGCGTGTCTACCCGGGCCCGGACGGACGAGTGCGTTGCGCGGACGTGCGTACTCGCAGTGGAGTGTTCCGCCGGCCAACATCAAAGCTGGCGGTAATAGAAGAATCGCCGCCAGAGGAGCGGACGGCGCCAGAAGAGCAGACAGCGCCCGGAGAAGAGCCAGCGGGCCAAGTCAGCCCGCAGTCGCCAGAACGAGTCGCGACGGGCTCAACCAGCTCGTGCTCAGCCGGGCAGTCACCAGCTCAGCCGGGCAGTCACCAGCTCAGCCGGGCAGTCTCCAACTCAGCCGGGCAATCACCAGCTCAGCCGGGCAGTCACCAGCGGGCCAAGTCAGCCCGCAGTCGCCAGAACGAGCCGTGACGAGCTCGGCCAGCTCGTGCTCAGCCGGGCAGTCACCAGCGGGCCAAGTCAGCCCGCAGTCGCCGGAACGAGTCGCGACGGGCTCAACCAGCTCATGCTCAGCCGGGCAGTCAGCGGCGGGCCGAGTCAGCCCGCAGTCGCCGGAACGAGTCGCGACGGGCTCAACCAGCTCGTGCTCAGCCGGGCAGTCAGCGGCGGGCCGAGTCAGCCGCCTAAAATCGGTGGAATCCGCTTGTGGAAAGCCGATTTAGATGTGCGATTTGAATAGCGCCGGTTTTCCGTCGGGCCGTCGTCGGGTGTTTGATCACGTCGGGGTCACCAAATTACCTACCAGTGTTGAGGTAATAGAAATTATTTAAAGACTGATTTACCGTGACCGTTTATTGTAGATGAGTTACAATATTGCGAGCTTAAAGCGAAATGTGTTCCTAATTACAAAAAGATGACTATTTATAAAGCTGATGTTTAGTCATTCCTCAGGTACAAATTGGGAATGGTGCCGCAGCCTAATTTCCTAGATAATGAGATGAGACCTAGATGACGCAAACATAAATGACAAATAATAATTTGTTAACTATATAAAATATACAATATGTAGGCACAGTTCCATACTATCCGTACTAATATTATTACTGTCAGTCTGTCTGGCGCAAGTCGCAACGTGTTATTGTTGTTTTTTTTAAATAAAGTATATTTTATAAAATATATTAATGATAAACACCATAATTATGCAGAGTGATTTAGTAAAAGAAAAGGTATTTTGTAGTACGCGTGGTAATTCAAAATATAATCTTACATACCTATGGACGATTAATCAATCAAAAACAAATCAAGAAAAATGAATAGCATATCAGCCACGACACTAATTTCGCGTTATGGACTTTTTGTGATTGCCAGAACGCGTCGTGGCCGTTTTCATTAGAGCCACAATGCGAATTTCGCGTCGTGGCTGTTTCACTGTGACCACAACGCGTTGTGAGCTATTTTTTCGCTCATTGAGCGATTTCGGTTTTTGAGCGTAACATATTATACGTCAATAATTTTGCCAAATGCAACAAATAGCCGATAGCAAACACAAATAACCATAATTATGAAGTGCCTCCATAAGGTATATTATATTATGTATAAAAATTCAAAATAATAGGACCAAGAGGTTTAATATAATTTTATTTTATTTTCTTATGAACACAAACAGTCATTGACAATATTATTATTTATTATGTTACATATCAATTATTAATGTACAGGGTGTAACAAAGTGATAATTACTTCAGGATGATGTCGTGTGTATTGTGTACTGTATATTATTATGTGTAGGTATTGTGTTCCTAATTCCTTATACATAATACAGGGTGTAACAAAATTAAGTGATAATACTTTAAAGTGTGTACGTGTTCCTTGTAGGGAGTTCACTGTCAAAGTAGTAGAAGACTGACCAATTTTTTTTCACTTTTGTATGGGGAAAATTATTTTGCTGGGGCCTTGGCCCTTGACCAATGCCCATACAAAAGGGAAAAAAAAGATTGGTCTTTCAGCGTTGCAACTTTCACAGTGAACTCTACAGGGAATCCATACACATTCTAAACTTCTAAAGTATCATTACATAGTTTTGTTACACCTTGTATGCGTTTAAAACACACTATAGACTTTAGATTGGATACCCAACACCCTGAGCGTGGATCATAATTATTAATATACTAGACGATCCGCGCGGCTTCGCCCGCGTAAATTAGATATTTCACGGACAAATTAGTCCACTAAAAGCTTAGCCTATGATCTTTCACGTGGTCTACTTCTTATCTGACCCAAATAACAGAAAAATTGCTCTAGTAGTTCGTGAGATAAGCCCTTTCAAATAATTTCCCCCGTTTTTTCTACATTTTCCCCTATTTCTTCGCTCCTATTAGTCTTAGCGTGATAAAATATAGCCTATAGCCTTCCTCTATAAATGGACTATCTAACGCTGAAAGAATTTTTCAAATCGGACTAGTAGCTCCTGAGATTAGCGCGTTCAAACAAACTAACAAACTTTTTCGCTTTATAATATTTGTATAAAGTATAGATACGAGTAATATTAAGGGTGGATTGCACCAACTAACTTTAACTTTAACCGGAAAAATTTGACAGTTGTCGTATGTGTTTGGACCATAAAGTTAATATACCTAGCGGAATAGAGAAACAAAGGCCTGAGCAAGCGAGATGCCACTATCAGTAACACCGCGTGGTAAAAAGAGACGTGTGATACATGACAGCAGCACTCTTTTTTTGACGTCCAGTCGGCACGTGCCGCACGTTGTCAATATAATCTCATAGAATTCATGTTCAATCATGCTTGTGTAAGTGTATACGTACACATATTTTTCACACAGATGAAAACCAATTTTGGTTACGTTTGACAGCTCGAGATTGTTGCTCTATTCCGATAGGTATATTAACTTTATGGTTTGGACGCCATATTTAACTTTAAGCACGCCTCTGGTGCAACGCAACCTAATTATCTCTCTCTCACTATGCGTGCGTACGCGTGTGTGTGTGTGTGTATGTGAAGTGTGTAATGTCTGTTCATAGATAATAGAACCACCGCGCCGCCCAAATTATACCTATGACAAAGCCTTGGAAAGTTGGAATCAGATATTAGACTAGTTCCACAAGGATTCGTGTGCATATGTGTGAGTGCTTGTGTTTAAATCGTACAAAAATATTATTACATAATATTATGCTGTGAACAAAATTAGCTGCAGCAAAATCTACACAAAAAGTTATATTACTTACATAATTAATAATTATATATTATGATGTCGTAATGTTGTATCAAAATAAAGAATATTTATACTTAGTAGGTACATACTAGCGCTACATGTAGGTAATAACTATGTATAATGTATGTCTGACACAACGAGCTTAAAAACCTTTAAGTATAATTTACACAGAGCCAGTACTGGCAGCCAGTATTGGCTTGGCATATGCCGCGTGTGAACAGTTTTTCAAGCCAGGCCAAACAGTGGCGGATTTGCAGTCCTGGCCGCTGTAGGCCCCAGGCCATGTGCCTCCCCTTTCTCAGCACCCATCATTACTAGATACATAGTTCATGAATTACTTCATTCCCATTTTTAACTCCCGACAAAAAAGAGTTGTGTTATAAGTTTGACGTGTCTGTCTGTCTGTTTGTTTGTCTGTCTGTGTGTGTATCTGTCCGTGGCATCGTAGCATCCAAACGGGTGGACCGATTTTGATCTAGTTTTTTTTTTTGTTTGAAAGCTGACATGGTCGAGAGTGTTCTTAGCTATAGTTCATCATCGTCAGCCTGCTCAGTGCTGGAAAATCGCAGTTTATCTGGTTCGTGAATGGCCGTTAGCAACTTGCAGTTGTTTGATGAGTTTTATATTTTGCATTCTCTGGTTCGTGATATTTATGAACAGCATACACATTAATGGAAAGTTGACCTGGTGCTGCAGCATCACCTGGTAATCAAGAGGATACCCAACTCCTCACCAACTTAGAGCAGAGGTTTCGTGTTTGGGCTCGTTTTGATTGCGATAATCAGTAAGACGTAGATAAACAGTAAATAGTTGCATGCTGCTGCAGCAACATCATCTGAATTCTATAGGAGCCGAGCTCCGTATGAACCCAAATTAGTGGAGGTTTCGTGTTTGGGCCCATATTGACGGGCTCATCCAAGAGGACATTCATAGACGGTATTCTTTGCATATTATTCTGCACTATAACCAACAAAAGTTTAAAAAGCATGAAATAAAATTAAATTAAGAAATTAAAAAAAAAAACCGCCAAAATACTTTAAAAAGTAAATAAATAATATTTACGGACTTATACGGTCTTACCACAAAAGATTTAAACATCTGTTGAACAGTTGTTTTGAGACAATTTTGTATGGAATTTTTCTCTAATCAACTGTTCAACGGGTGTTTAAATCTTTTGTAGTTAGACCGTAAGTTTTTAAATAATTTCTAAGTGTAAAGTGATATTTGTCAAGGTGTGTCGAGGGACCGCTAATGTACTATCAGAGAAGTTGATTCCTAGGCAGATGGGGGATCTTTTCTTTACTTTTTAACGTTTTTTGGCGGGGGTTTTTTAAACTTCTTAATTTAATTTTATTAATAGACTTTTTACAGTTTTTTTTTACTTTTTTTGGAAATATTTCTTTTTCTATGCGTTTTACGTTATTTGTATAAAAGGAAAAGTTGTAGAGAATTAAATTCTCTACAACTTTTCTATTTAACATTTGTTTATACTTACCTTGAACTGTTTTCAAAATAGAGGGCGTAGAGCGCGCGGTCATAGAATGACTTAATTAAGGTCAACTGGTAGTCTCGATCAAAAACGGATTTCTGGACCCTGTCATGACTATTTTACAACCTGCTTTAGATGATTTACTCAATACAATAGTCTGTAACTGCAAAAGTGGCTGTGGCTCAAGATGTGGATGCAGGAAAGCGCGATTACAGTGCTTCTTATCTTGCGGCCAATATAATGGACAAGCTTGTCTCAATTCTGTACCATATCAGATCGATAGGGATGATGATAGAACCTTTGACCCAGAAATCATGAATGACTTGGAGACAACTGTCGTTCAAGACGGTAATGAAGAGGAAATTCCGCAGTAGCGGGATGATGACGATGATAAAGAAGATGATGATGAAGAAAAAGAAGAGAATTGAAATTAGAACTTGTTCTCGAAATATTTATTAATTTTGACTTTAGTAAATCTGTAAAATGAAACGTTTAATAAAAACATCAAATGAAAATGTATTTTTTCATTTATATAGAAAGTCATTAGTATTTAAAATTTGATAAGAATTAAAATACAATTTAAATGCTTTCTTAATTGCATGTCCAGGTAAGTGTTACTTAATTAATAAATTGACACTTTGGTAATTAAAAATAGATAACTAGCCAAAAAATAATCTAAAAGTTAATAAAAAATTATAATTGTATGTTTAGAAATAAATTTACGAGTTTTTGATCGAGACTACCAGTTGATTTCAGATAATTCTCCGACCGCGCGCTCTACGCCCTCTATTTTCAAAGTTGAAGCTGTAAAAAATGTTAAATAGAAAAGTTTTAGAGAATTTATATTTCTACAACTTTTGTATTTATACAAAAAGCGTAAAATACTTAGAAAACTAAATATTTGCAAAAAAAGTAAAAAAATCGATTGTTGTGACTTCTGACCAATGACAATTATATGTGAATTTTGAGAACTGTTTTAGGATGCCAAACCAATTAAGTTTTTACGTGGTAATATACTGGGCATCTCGATTTTCCGAGGTCAACCCCCTATAGTGACTGGGCTATTTAGGCGCGAATAGCATTGGTAATGTTATGACAGATGACTTATGAGCCACTGAAGAGAGGTGTACCTCGAGTGGAGTCCTGGGCCGAAACGGGTTAAACTAAACGTACAAACTATTTTATATGTATGATGTACAAAATTATTTATAATTTTGATACGCAAAAATAGTGATATAGGAAGATTATAATCAAACGGTACGCGAGCTTTTAAATATCTCACCAAAAACAGCCAAATTTTAATACCCGACAAGCCACCATGCATCTTTACTTTACACACAACTGAGACCTTGTAGTTTATATTTTTTAATTTCCAAAATTTAGTTTGTTAAAAAACAAAAAAAAAACATATAATGAAACTTGATTCCAGTACGTTTTATTTATACATATATATGGAGATTCAGATATTGAGACCTTATTCACTATTAAAATATAGAGTTCGTCCAGAGTCGCGCACATTGCCACTAGCTTCTCACTGCAGTCGCACCTATTACAATTTTTTTTGCACGATTTACCGCGCTCTATATTTGGTCGCCCTAGGCCCCTGGCCCGGGCCTACTGGGCCTTAGGGTAAATCCGCCACTGATCTGGAGACAACGTGGATAATATTTCTGATGCATGTAGTTACTATGATGAAGTAAATGAAATCTTTTGAAAAATGGCAAATAAAGACCTAATAATAATAGGAAAAATTTAAAATGTAATGTAATGTTCTATGTCAACTATTAGTTCATATTGGTGTCAACTATTAGGGGGCGTCCACAAATTACGTGAGGTGTTTTTTTATTATTTTTTGACCCCCCCTCCCCCGAGGTGAGATTTTGTGAGATTTTATTCAACCCCTCCCCCCACAAATCTCACGTGAGATTTTTCAAAATGTAGGTTTCTTACGTATACGTTTGGTTTGACAGTCAGTAGCTTTTCTTTCAAACGAATGTGAATGATCTTAATCGTATAACGATTACGATTGACCATTACGATTAAATCTTAAGCATACGTACAATCTAAATGAAATGGACCAAAATTGTTAGTATAATTTTGTTGAGAAAAAAATTACGTAAGATTTGCCGAGACCCTCCCTCCAACGTGAGATTAGATGAGATTTGACTCCGCCCCCCCCCCCCCCCCCTAAACACCTCACGTGATTTGTGGACGCCCCCTCAGTGATGTTCGTTTTTTGTGATGTCATCTATTAGTACTTATGACTAAGTTTACAAAAAGACCAAAAACATATTTTTTAATTGATTTGTCAGAGAATAATTATAATAGTTTTATTTTGTAAGAGTTACCGAAGACATGGAAGAAGTTATCAATCCTTTATTTTCATAAATATATATTTTATAACATTCAAATGTTGCATGTTTCCTTAAAGTGTCTGCCATTAGGTCTTTTCCCTTACTTATTTCATATTAAAGTGGTAAAAAGTAATTCCAACATTGTATAGACGACTTTCTCAACAGTACATTGTATTTTTTAGGGTTCAGTACCCGAAGGGTAAAAACGGGACCCTATTACTGAGCCTTCGATGTCTGTCCGTCTGTCTGTCCGTCTGTCTGTCTCCAGGCTGTAATTCAAGAACGGTAATAGCTATAAAGTTGAAATTTTCACAGATTGTGTATATCTATTGCCGCTATAACAACAAATACTAAAAACAAAATAAAGTTAATATTTAAGGGGGGCTCCCATACAACAAACGTGATTTTTTTGGCCTTCTTTTCTCGTAATCAATAATGATAAGAGGTAGGCACTTGAAACTTTCACGAAGGCCTTAAATATAATAATAATAATAATAATAAGTTTATTTCTCCCAAAAATTACATATGCAATTTGTGGGAGACTTGGAGCCCAAACTAAGCCAAGGCCTGTATATTGGTACCCCAGGCCCCCCCTCACAGACAATGGAGTAACAAAGTAACTACTAATTACTAATATCTAGAACTATTAATTCTTACATTTAATTTAACTACATTTAACTTATTTTACATTTTACGTAACTACATAATAATGGTTTCGTGAGTGTGTGTGTGTGTGTAAAATTGTAGGTTAAATATTATAAGGATATGTGTTATTTTAACCGACATCAAAAAGGAGGAGATTATCAATGTGACCTGAACGTATGTACTATGTAACAACTGAACATAGTAAATGATGCAAATTTCACCAAAATCGGTTCAGTAGTTTTTGAGATAGTGAATTTGAAATCTATTACCTTTATTACGTACAATTTTGAAGTCGGGGTTATCTTTTTTTTTAAATACTATTTATTTTTGTCGATGTAATAAACTTTCTGTGTCTTCGTAACTTAAACCAGCTAACCAAGTTATTAATTTTAATTTACATTTTAATTTATTTTCAAGGTATATTGAAAGAATATTATTTATTTTATTGTATAAGAATGTACCAAGGAAGCAAAAGAATCTTTGTGCAAAAGTGGTTTTATAAATATGATCAATAGGGCAAATCTTAAATTTTCGGCGATTGGCTTGATTTAAATTCTTGTCGAAGTCTAGAGAAGTGTGTTTTTTAATTAAAGTTCCCAAAATAAACAACTGGCGTACGGTTAAAACTCTACATTTTTTATATAAATCAGTTGTTGGGTATAGCCTTGGCAAATTCCAACCAACTTTTAGTATACACCTCTGAGATCTTTCTAGGCGCAACAATTTTGTTTTTGGAATGCCACCCCAAATAACTATACAGTAGGAAAGGAGAGACTGGACGAGTGCAAGATATATTTTTCTAATGAGAATTTCATCACAAATGTGTCTGATTCTATAAAATAAAAATGATAGTTTACGGACTTTTTTAACAATAGTGCTAATGTGGTTATCGAATGACATTTTATTATCAATTAAAATCCCTAAATACTTAACGCTCTCAGTACGCGCTAGAGGCAGGCATGAACAGTCATTTGTAGATTCTCCGGAACATGAATGTACTATTAAATTTAGGCAGGGTGGGGGTTGCGTTGCTCCAGTAAGGGAAAAACAAATAAAGTTTGTCTTGTCAACGTTTAGTGTGAGGTAGTTACTGTTAAGCCACTTTGTGACTTATATATAAATATAATTGTACTTTAATTATTATTAATAATATTTAAATAAAATAAAAAATTGAGGGGGCTCCCGTACAAAAAACACAACTTTTGGCCTATTTTTGCTCTATAACATAACGGTACGGAACCCTTCGTGCGCGAGTCCGACTCGCACTTGGCCGATTATTATTCTCGCTTTCGATCTTTTTTTACGGGTAGAAACCCATCCATACTTATTATTATAAATGCGAAAGTGTGTCTGTCTGTGAGCACTTCGCGCCCAAACCGCTGAATCAATTTTGCTGGGTTTAGATTTACCTACTTTGAGCCCCGGGAAAGGACATACGATACTTTTTATTCCGAGAAAATGTACGGTTCCCGCGCGATAAATGATGTTTGGCGCAACGGAGTTGCGGGTGTCATCTAGACTTTTACTTTAATCCTTCGATCGCGGATTCTTGGAAATCTGTTGTTGTTCTTGCGGCCGCATGAGGCCTCTTGGAAACGTAAATTCTAAGAGGCCTCATGCGGCTCAAAATTGTAATTTTAAAGTCCAAAACATAAAAAAAATTACTTATAAACTAGCCGGGGTCAAAGAGAATGCGAAGCCAAAGTCACTCACAAGTTGCTTCTTTTACTCGCATCGTGTCGCTGCTGTCGAATTACGACGCCCTCTATAGTTTCTGCTCGGTCCCTTTTCACAGAGAACGCTAACATTTTATCTCGAATTTATAAAGTTCTCACATTTTTTATTTCATTTAAAATTTTTCCCGCCTGTCATGACTTTCTTGACAGACTATAGTTTACTGATTTTTTAAAATTGGTCTGGTTTTACAAAATTACCATTAAGAATAATGGATGGCGCTAGTGTCAGGTACTATGGACTCGAAGTTTAAATATTATTATAATATTGTAGAATTGATAGTACTACTCGAGTGGTTTATAGTTTCACATAAAATATTTGTACGATGTTTTATAAGTCTCGGTTTACTTTAATTTCAACATTGACTTAACGTATTTGTTATGGTAATCCTGAATCGCGCTATCGAAGTTTTTTATGGTCTCAGTATATATACAAAGTTCATCGTAAGTCTTCCGGAGTCCTACGAGGCAGGGAAGCCAGTGTCGCCAAGCTGGTCTAAATTGGCGCCGATTAGATGTTTCCCCCAGAAACCGATTGTATGGACACGATAGACCACAATCGAACCGATCACATGTCTAAGCTACGTGTTCACCAAGACACACGAGGACCGTTGTCTCTCCTCAGTCTTACCACAACACCTGAGACTCGTTGTGACTCCTTTTTGGGATCTCAGAAATATCAAATAAAAAATAAAAATATTTTTCATAGCCTTAAATTATTGCTTGTTAGAGATAATTATAACAATGTACCATCGAGGAAATTGATTCCTAGGCAGTTGACGGACGTACGTCATTTGGTCGGCTTATGTCAATTCAATGTAAGCTATGATTTGACGACCTCTGTGGCTCAGTGGGTGGGCTCTCGGTAGCTCAAGCCGGGGGTCGCGGGTTCGAATCCCGCCGACGGAACAAAAAGTTTTCAAAGTTCCTGGGTCATGGATGTGTATTAAATATGTGTATAATATAATAAAAATCTTAAATAGAATATTATAAATCTTAAATAGTATAGTATAAAAGTATTAAATATATTTCCGTTGTCTGGTACCCGTAACACAAGTCCTTCTGGTACTTACCACTGGGCTAGACTGACGTGGTGTGAAGCGTCCATAGATATTATTATTATTATTATTATTATTATGATCGATACAGGCTTTCTGAAGTATGAGGGACCGTGCAGAGCGATGACACTGCCACTAGTGACGAGTAGCCGAAACTTTTGCAGAAATTTTATTGTCAAGCTCAAGAAGCAACGGTCTTTAGGGGTTCATAATATTGTGTTCATCAAAAATGAATTTACGATTATAATCTACAAAATTCAGTGTTTTACGAGTCTACATAACATTCATGGAACTTTTTAAATACTAACATCTGTTTTTACCGGCTTTTATCAATTTCTTTCGTTTTTCAATAAGCCATGGCATGTGAATAATTTTGGCAGAAAAATAGTAAAATTGTACATCGTTCGATTTTATTTTTCTTGTATGTATTAAAACATCCGGAAATACAACAATGCATTTCAATTTTTGAAAATACTTAAATTTCTCAAGAAATCTTACAATTTTCAGTAGCATCCGGAAATACAATGCATTTCAATTTTTGAAAATACTTAAATTTCTCAAGAAATCTTACAATTTTCAGTAGCTTAATATCATAAAATTATAATATACTGTCGTTCAAGAAACATACAAACTAGCTTCCATCTAAATTTATATAGCATACATAAGCACCGCTCTGCGCTCATTTAATTGGCCAAGAAAAACCGACCAAGTGCGTGTCGGGCCACGCGCAATATAGGGTTCCGTAATACCGCTAGTTTGTATTTTTATTTTTGTATGGTCAATAAATGTACATTTATAACGTGTTTTACACTACTATTACTACTAACAACATCATCTCAGTTATTTTCAAAGGAATTTGAACGAAAAGTTCCTTTATACTTCGCCGAATACATTTTTTCAGTTTATCGACTATTACGCAATCATTTATGAAGTCTTCTTAGCCATGATAGTTTTCCTTTTAAATTCAGAATATTTACTACTCCCGTGAATTTTTTCACATTTCCAGAAGCAACCGTTTAGCTGGTAGAAGGGGGGGACACTGGACTCTAACGATTTTTTCCACTTTAAAACTCAATATTTCACAAACGGACCCCTAAATCGGAAAATGATCTATGAATACTCATAATGGCGTGCATCCGTTGTCTGATTGCCATAACACAAGTTTTTACTTAAAGCTTAGTTTAAAGGGATTAGACGACGTGATGTACGTTACGTTACCTAGCTTTTACACTATTGTATATTATTGTATGGTTAATAAAGAATTTGAGAATTTGAATAATATTTTTAAAAAACCTATCCAACAACACCCCACACGATGTGGTGGACGCGAAAAAAAATTTTCATACCCGCTTGATGTGTATGGAAGGTACTATAAATAATATTTTTTTATGTTTTCATGTACCATTTTGTTGCCAACGTTAATATGTGCATTGATACCAAATTACAGCTTTGTAGGTCTTATAGTCTGAGCAGTCCTTGTTGACTACGGAACCCTAAAAATAAAATCGGTGCGGTGCATGTACCTATTTTAAAAAATATTTTTGATTTCCTAAACACGTTGAATATTTGCTGCTGCGGAACCCTTCATGGGCAATTCCAATTCGCACTTGGCCGCTTTTTTTACGTTAGGGAACAACACCCACCCTGTTATTTTAGGTTGGGTTGCACCAACTTACTTTAACTATAACTGTAACTTTACCTTTGACTATAGTGCAAAATCCAAGGACGCCATTTTACCTCCGCTCATACATTTAAATATGGGAGTGACTCCGTTGCCGGGGCCGGCTCCCAAAAATATCAGTAATGGGAGCCGGCGGTAAGTACACTGCCGGCAGCCGAGATATAAAACAACTGCTGCCGGCGCTGGCACTCAAAATGGGAGCTGTCAGCTGACGATAATGCGTAAAGCGCTAGATTCCAGTCCCGATACACAAATTTTAAAAAGAAATAATTATAATCTCAATTAATATATTCGACTTTACCGACTTCCAAAGGTGAAAGTTAGTTAAGTACCTATTTGTTAGGCTGTGGATATTTTAGTTTTTTGAGATGCATTTTCTTAGCTTAGCTTTACCTTATAAGCTACCTTTTTTCAAAAAAGTAAGTTTTTGCACCACAGCTACTACAGTTATAAAACCCGTGGTATACTTCCGAAGTTAGTGACCAGAACTTCAGATTCAGATTAATACATATTAGAGAGTTTCAGCGTTGTTTGAAGAAGCAAAGATATTGTATTGTGCAACTATGCAGATCACATTTATCAGCATCATCAATACCACCATTAACCCATCAAGATTCAACCCCATACGAGCACCGGTGATCGTGTCAACAATAGAATACAATAGCATTTCCAAGAATTCCCGTTCGAAGGATTCAAAATATATGCATCCTTACAATATGATTATTTATGACCTTATTATTTGTACTTTTCATAGTCCTTTAGCTCAAGACTGATGTTTTTGATCATTATTCTGTCATTTGACAAGCGATGTTTGCCGAATAGGCGCCGGCAGCCTATTCGGCAAACATCGCGTAACTTCGGCAAACTTCGGAGTTCGGAAAACAGCGCCGGCAGCCATTTCAGCAACCGGCGCTGTCAGCGGAGGCACTCCCTTTAAATATACATACCTAAATTTATCGTGAAAATTTTATACTATGTTTTACAGTGTTATATTTTTCCTGTCGATTTTTACGGATAATTCAATTTTTATACCCTCAATACCCTCACCCTTAAAATTTAAACCAACATTATCTGATGCAGCGTTCCATAAGCACCATCTAGTGCTCAGCATATGAAACTTTTCAAAATTCGGAACTAAAGCTACAGCTTTAGTTCCGAATTTTGAAAAGTTTGAGTTGAGAGTTGAGAAGTTTGTCATGGAGAAAACGATACATCGTTTTCTTAATATGGGTAAAAGTACTGTAGTTTTATGTACTGCAATTATATAAATATTATTTGTTTCTTTATAGGATAAAGGATTGAAATTTGAAATAATTAAGCTTCTTGAAAACAATTTTTCCAAGTTAAATAATCACTTTCTGTAAAGTCTCGTCTTTTGAGCACTAGATGGCGCTTTTAAGACTCATTTCCGGTTTAAGTTACGGTTATAGTTAAAGCTAAAGGACGCCATATTTAACTATAACCATAACTTTTAACCACGCCTCTGGTGCAAAGAATACATAAATGGTATGTCCAGACTGAAATTAGTTAAAAATAGTGACAGACAAAAGTTGTGAAGATGGAATCGATCGAATCGCAGAAGGTTGACATGGACCGTGGAAGTGGGGTGCAGAGGGGGCCAAATGGCCCCTAAAATCAAATAGGGGGGCAGCGCCCCCTTCAATTTTACTGTCTGGTAAAGAAGGTTTATCTGTGCTGGTAAAGATTACCTATATCTTTCAAAGTGCTTTTTGTCATAAGCAAGAGTCGTATCAATTAAAACATGGATTAGACGCCTTCGGCAAAATTAGGTCTTGTTTCGGTCTTTTTAGTTAAAATTATTTTGCAGTTGGCTTTTTTAATTTTTGAATCAATTTATTTTATTATCTTGTTGACAAATAAAGAGTCAGACTTAAAGAAGCTTTAACTTTAATGAAACTTTCTGCATGTTATTTGGAGTGACGTCACAAACGTCAAAGCAACTAGTTTACCTGTCCGTATTTTTATAGTAAAACACAGTAAGGGAGAAGACCTAATGGCAGACACTTTCAGGAAACATGCAACATTTGAATGTTATAAAATATATATTTATGAAAATAAAGGATTGATAACTTCTTCCATGTCTTCAGTAACTCTTACAAAATAAAACTATTATAATTATTCTCTGACAAATCAATTAAAAAATATGTTATTGGTCTTATTGTAAACTTAGTCATAAGCACTAATAGATGACATCACAAAAAACGAACAGCACTAATAGTAGACACCAATATGAACTAATAGTTGACATAGAACATTACATTTTACATATTTTTTCCTATTAAATTAGGTCTTATGAGGTTGATTCTCAGGGGATGGAATGAGAGAAGTCGTGAGATTCGGTCTAATAATGTTTATTCCCGTTCGTGAATGCACAAAGAAAACACAGTTTGAAAAAGTTTGGAAAAAAGCAAGCGTGGTTTACAAAATTTACTTGGTCACCAGAAAAACAAATCGCGTCGTTCTTGTTCCAATCGCGGCGGCTCGCGGTCTCTCGCCGCCTTCGGTCGTCTCGCTCACCCGTCTCAGGTGTGAGCGAGACGGCGATAGCCGTCATTCGTACCGACTCGGAATGCGCCCGCGAGTACACCGGATAGGGCGATCGGATACCGGTACTGGGTTTCTTACACGATCGAATACTCGGTTTGCTACACACTCCCCCTCAAGTCCTGGAGGACGACCCCGCTCCTGGACTGGTGAATCAGTTTTAGCCCTAGCTGGACGTCCTCTTCCTCTCTTAGGGATAACAGGTTGAGGTACGGAGGAATCTTGGGTATTTTGGTAACGAGTGAGATCTTTGACATGAAATTTCCCTAGAATGACATCAGGTTTATCAGTGCTGGCGATGGTGAACGTAGAAGGACTTACTTTGTCAACAATTTTGTAAGGTCCATCACGGCGTGGGTAAAATTTTGCAGAGAGACCCTTTGGTCCTTTGCTGAGTAAGTGTGTCTTTAGCATTACTAGATCTCCTACCTTCAGATCCACTGCTGGGCGACGTGCAGCATCAGCGTACTGTTTGGTCTTATCCTGCTGCTCTTCCACGCGTTCCCTGATCGCTGCTAAAGAATTCACGAATTTCCTGAGGTAAGGGGTTATTTGTGGAACGAAATTATCTTTGTGCAAGATGGCTCGAAGATCATGACTCACCTCTGAAGGAGACCTCATCTCCCTGCCAAAAGTGAGATAGGCCGGTGACTTACCCGTTGTGCGACATTTGGCAGAATTCAGAGCGAAACGAATCACCGGTAACTTCTTCGGCCACGAAGAGTGGTTTTCCTCTACAAGGTGAGCTAACATTGCTTTTAAGTCACGGTTCTTTCGCTCCGCAGGATTTGATTCCGGATGATACAGAGGTATGAAATTCTGTTTAATATCAAAGACTAACATTGTCTCATAACAGAGGAAACGAACTGCACTCCATTATCAGAAATAATCCTGCGCGGAAGACCAAATCTTAGAAAGAACTCCTCAATGAGAACCTGGGCACAGGCTTCCGCCGTGGCCTCTTTGAGGGCATATAATTCAGTCCAACGCGTTGCTGTGTCTTCGACTAGAAAAATCCAGCGCTCCCCCTGGTCTCCTTCCGGTAACGGGCCGAATAAATCAATTGCTAATACCTCATTACGTTGATTCATAACCGGCGTCTGCAGAAGACCTTGTGGTTTCGCGTTGCTGGCTTTATATCGTTGACAGTCGATGCAAGCTTTGACATAATCGGTGATTATTCTTCGCATCCCTGTAAAATAATATAGCTGTGCTACTTTATGGTAAGTCCTATCAATACCTGGATGGCCAGCTGTTTCAGAATCGTGAAGCTCCTTCAAAATATCAGCCACTTGGCTGGCGGGAACTACGAGCTGAGGACATTCACTGTCAGAATCCGGGTTGAAACGGTATAGGACTCCTTGATCCATTAGATAGCCTCTTTCGGACCATCTTTGGGCTGCGAGATCGTCGGATCCTTCAAGATCTCTGATTACCTTTTCCAGTTCACAATCTGCGATTTGATCAGAGCGGAGTTGGCTAGGAGTCTTTGTGGGTAGATCACATATGACGGAGCATATGCCGCAGTCTTCACGGGACTCGCTTGAACAGATCGGCCTGCTAAGTGTGTCTGCCACGACATTCGCTTTCCCTGGTGTGTACTGGAATTGGATATCGAATGATTGGAGCTTTAAGGCCCAACGGACTAACCTTCCAGCTGGTGATTTTAAGGATAGCAACCAGCGAAGAGGCTGATGATCGCTGCCGATGATGACTGGTTGGCCGTCTAGGTAAGGCCGAAAACGCTCTACCGCCCATACTACTGCGAGCGCCTCTCGTTCTGTCGTGGAGTAATTCCGCTCAGCAGCATTTAGAAGACGGCTAGCATATTCGATCGGTCTTTCCTGATGTCCATCCCCTTGCAGCAAAACTGCACCTAAGGCGTAGTTACTTGCGTCGGTACGCAGAACAAAGGGACGGCTGAAATCAGCTTGTACCAGTATTGGAGCTGTTGTTAAGCGTTGTTTCAGCTCATTGAAGGCTTGGGTTTGTTCTGAGCCCCAAGACCATACATGGTTCTTTCTGGTTAGTCGCGTCAAAGGTTCAGCGACTTTCGAGAAGTTTGGTATAAATTTTCTGAACCACGAACACGTTTGCAGAAACGTTCTTAAGTGTTTGAGGTTACCAGGTTCCTTCATGTCGAGAACTGCACTTACCTTATCAGGGTCAGTGGATATACCGTCTTGTGTGATGACGTGGCCGAGATATTTCACGCTCTCCCTAGCGAAGTGGCACTTGTCCCTGTTGACGTGTAGGTTAAATTCAGCCAAACGCTTGAATACTGCCTCCAGGTCCGCCAGATGGCGCTGGTAACCTTCGGAGATTACCAGGAGATCATCCACGTACCCTAAAAGTGTAACATCTTTTAATGCGGCAGACGACCGAAAACGGTCAATACAACGCTGAAACGTAGCTGGCGCGTTGCGAAGGCCAAAGGGCATTCTTTTAAAACGGAATGTTCCCAGAGGACATACAAAAGCTGTTTTGTCTCTGTCAGCTTCGTGTACACTGATTTGCCAGTACGAAGAACGCAAATCTAACGTACTCATGTAACAGTTTCGCTTTGTGCTTTGTACCAGCTCGTCAATGCGTGGCATTGGATAGGTGTCAGCTTTGGTGATTGCGTTCAGGCGCCGGTAGTCAACGCAAAAACGGATAGAACCATTTGGTTTTGGTACCATGAGCGCCGGAGAGCACCAAGCCGATTCACATTCTTCTATAACGTCTTCCTTTAGCATTTTGTCTATTTCCTTCCTCATCAGCTCCTTCTTGGAAGGGTTGAGGCGATATGGAGGTACTGCAATGGGTGGGTGCTCACCTGTGTCAATCCTGTGAACTGCATACGGCGTCGGGCCTCCCCCTGCTGCAAATACCTGTGCGTGCTTGTTGATGACGTCGGCGAGCGCCTGTCGTTCAGCTGGCGTGAGATGGGCACCTTCATCTTCTCGGAGAACAACAGCTGTGGATGCACATGACACGGTACGAGAGGTTGGTTCAAAACACAGATTATATTTTACGTTACTACCATCAGCACCGAAAAACCAAATATCCCTACTGAAATCTATCACAACACCTGCGGCGGTGATAAAATCTATTCCGAGCAAGGTTTCATTATTAATGGAATCCGGGAAAATTAAAAATGGCATTGTAATAACTTTTGACTCTAAAGACACATCTAAAGTGGTGGTGAGAACTTCCATTATTCGAATGACACCGTCAGCAAGCTTAACTTCACGCATAGACGGGTAGAGTGGGTGTCCCTGACTTTGAAGGAGAGTGTATAGCGAGTGACCAGCAATACAGTGCTTTGCCGCCGTGTCAATCAACGCGGTGCCGTGAAACCCTAAAATTTTTATTTTAAAAGTAGGTCGTAATTCACGACCGTTACGGGGGTTTTCACTGTCGTACTCGCGAGCACACTCACACTTACAGCTAGAAAATACACTTTTTTCATTATTTACAATTTTTGAGTTATTGTCCTTTTGACTGTGAATGTTACAAATCGAAGGAGGAGAAGAAGAACTATTGTGATACAAAAAGTTATTTGAAAAATTTTCATGTGTACACTTTAGTTGCATATTTAAGCTATCAGCTCCTAGACTATGATTTTTATTACAAGAACAATAATTATTATTTTTACACCAATTTACATACTCGTTTATGTTTAAAGTGTTTAGTGGAGTGCACGATATCATACAACATTCATTATTATTACACAAAATATTATTACACTCCATACAAAACTCAAAATTCTTAGAATTATTGTTACTTACATTTGTAGTGTCTTGTAAGGTCAATGAACTTTTATAAAAGCATACATTTTTCGATTTAGACGACTTATTTTTACCACTGTTATAACTATAGTTATAATCACTATTGTTTTTAGAGTTTCTAGTGGATAAACATTTTACATTTGGACTTAGGTTACGATCACTTTGGGATATGCACATATGGGAATCGATAGAATAGAAAGAGTTATTTTGCTCACTTATCTTTGAGTGAGAGTATTGAGGCTCACCTGGGGTCATCAACTTACGACACTGGTCTCTCGTATGGCCGTAGCGTTTGCAGTAAACACACATCGGCCGGGACTTCTTCGTGGGCGCGGCCGACTCCCGGGTCGGCGCCGTGGGGGCGGTCGACGTGGGCGAGTGTCGTACCGGAGCTGATGATGGAGGCTGCTGACGAGTAGCGGCGCGCGGGGGAGCAGGGCCTGCTACGGCCGGCTCGCGCGGGACCGGGTACACGGCGTCGGGAGATGACGAGGTGGGAGCCACATGCGATGCTGGTTTCAGGCCAGAGCTGGGCCTCCGTCCCTCGTCGAAGGCGTCTTCGACTGCTCGTGCGAGGCGTAGAAGATCCGTGAAGCTGCCGAATTCTTCTCTTCTTAGCCTCTCTCGGATGCGGCTACTCGTAAGCGCGTAGGTGATGTCCAATTGAGCAGAAAGAGATAGGTCGCCCCTTGGTAACCTCGCAAGAAGGGCGCGTATTCGCGCGACGAAAATATCGGTATTTTCGCTTTGCTGTGGACTGCCGAATATTTCGAGATATATTCGGTGTGGAGGGCGACGGTCTCCGTACGCACTAATTAGGTTTTCTTTAGCCTGCCGCCATGTTGATAAGGTGTCCTTTATCCCTTGCCACCACGTGGCGGCGTCTTCTTTTAGGAGGTATGCCAGGCCTCTTATAATGTTAGCGTCCGACACTTGCGCACATTCGCAATATGCTTCTATGGCGTCGATAAAGGCTTCTACCGACTCTTTGCTTCGGCCGGAGAAGGACGCCGTGCAACGCGCGAGTGTAGCTTCGCCTGGTGGGACGGAAAATGTTGAATTGGCCCTAACAGATTGCAGTAGATCTCGAAAAGCTTCAGTCTGGGATCGCTGCAACGACGCGATTATCGATGCCATATTTTCTTGGGTAAATGTTGTTTCGACCCGGTGCAGGGTCGCGTCGTCGCCATTTTGAAGGTTTTCAAACGACGCGGCTGGCGTGCTTGGTCGAGAGGGATTTTGCTCCTCCTCCCTACGCGTAAGACTCGCCGCTCTGCTACGTGTCATCGGCATGATTTTCCACTTTTCACACTTCACTAGTTTCCGCCCTTTTCGAGACGTTGGGACGCCACATATGAGGTTGATTCTCAGGGGATGGAATGAGAGAAGTCGTGAGATTCGGTCTAATAATGTTTATTCCCGTTCGTGAATGCACAAAGAAAACACAGTTTGAAAAAGTTTGGAAAAAAGCAAGCGTGGTTTACAAAATTTACTTGGTCACCAGAAAAACAAATCGCGTCGTTCTTGTTCCAATCGCGGCGGCTCGCGGTCTCTCGCCGCCTTCGGTCGTCTCGCTCACCCGTCTCAGGTGTGAGCGAGACGGCGATAGCCGTCATTCGTACCGACTCGGAATGCGCCCGCGAGTACACCGGATAGGGCGATCGGATACCGGTACTGGGTTTCTTACACGATCGAATACTCGGTTTGCTACAGTCTTTATTTGCCATTTTTCAAAAGATTTCATTTACTTCATCATAGTCACTACATGCATCAGAAATAGTATCCACGTTGTCTCCAGATTCTATTCATTCTTCTTCCGTGCTGAAACTATCTATCCTTTTATTTTTATTTTTCATATTTTTGAAGTGAAAACTTCTTTAGCGGCGTTGAGCACTTTTGTGGGATGGGTAAAAACTGTGAAACTCGCGTCAGATTCTCGTGCTGATCGAAAAACCTTGTAAAGACCGTAACTTAAGGCTGCTCTCTCTAAAAAAGCGTGCAGATGAAATAACTTTTCATCAGCATTAACAGAGAAATTATATCTGAAAAAAATAATTAGTAATCTACATGAAATGATACGTAATTTGGTTTTGCCATATTTTTTCTGTCGGTATCACATAATAAAGAAATAAAAAACCAAATCACCTCCAAATCGTTGAATGAAACCACTTTACTCCTTCATTATTTATCAAAAGAATATATAAAAAATATCTACTGCTTTGCAATACATAAGTTAATAATTTGGTTTGGTTACTTTTTTGAAATATGTATTATATTAAGCCTTAAAAAGGTTTTTTCTCCTATTTCGCCCTATCATGGACGCGGTGAGCGTCGTAAACTCGTAACAGCCACCGTACAAGGCGCGCGGTTATGAATGTTATTGTAATGTCATTTACGTCGATATTCGCACTGACAGACAATCGACCTGCTAATTTAGGAAGAGAGGGCCCTTAACGACCGGGATCAAGACGCACTTCTTGCGGACCTGGACATCGGACACCTGCCAGAGGAGAAAGGCGAAAACGTGACACACACGGTCACGATGCTCGCGTCTCGGCTGGGTGTCATGCTGTAGGGTCGGGACGTGGTGTTCGCTGAGCGCGTAGGAGTGCCCCCTGCTGAATATCTGCTGGGCGATCGGCGATGGGATGCTGGGCGGTCGTTTGCGCCGTGTTGTGGCGCGGTGCGCCTCGCACGCCGTGATCTCCGGGACGAACTGATCAAAGCGGCTCGTGTTCGGCGCGGCCTTGCTTCGGACGGTGGGGCGCGTGTCTTCGTCAACGAGATACGCTCACGCGTCATAATCGTTTGATATACCGCCGGGTGCGTGAGGCATGCACTCGTGGACCAGGCGTGGCCGCGTCTACGCTCGACAATCTGATGGCGGGCCAGTCCATCACTTTCGCACTGAATCGGACACACAATCGGGTACAGGACCGGGCCTAAAACACTTCCTTGAGGTACTCCAGCTTTTATATGTTTCAGCTCTGAGTATGCTTCATCTTGTCTCACCATAAACATTCTTTGAAATAGGTAAGACTCTAAGATATCTGCAAACTGTTTTGGGAGCAGTTTTCGTATTTTTTTAATAAGTCCCTCATGCCAAACCTTATCAAAAGCCTGCGCAACGTCCAAAATCACTGTCGTGCAGACTTTGTTTTCCTCTAGTGCTTTTTCTATTACTGCAGTTATTCTGTGAACTTGGTCAGTTGTAGTGTGTTTTCTCTAAAGCCAAATTGATAGTCTGGAATCAATCTTCTTTCTTCTATTACTGGTTTTAAGCGTTTGAGAAGAAGCTTCTCAAATAGTTTTGACATAATAGGTAATAGAGAGATTGGCCTATAAGATTTTGTTTCGTGTGGTGGTTTCCCAGGTTTTGGCAACATTATAAACTTTTGCTACTTTGTATTTGAAACTTAATGCGGCATTTATGTGCGTGGTTAGTTTTACTATTGCCTTTGGTGGCAAGTTTCGCAAAACTTCTCCTGTGATAAGATCGAATCCAGGAGTTTTTTTCAGGCTTAGCTTTTTTATCTCACTTTTAACTTCTCTTGGGGTGACGAGTTTTATGTTAGGCTCATCTGACGATAAATCTTTAAATTTTTCTTCCAAGATAGATTGTTGCTCTAATTCTATATTTGGTTGAAATATTTTCTCTAGATGATCTACAAACGTAGCTGCTTTATGTTCACAGCTTATAGCCCAGTTCCCATTTGCTGTCTTGATAGGAGGTATTTGGGCAATGGGCTTTTTAAGTCCTTTTGTTGCTTTCCATAAAGAGTATTCTGTTGAACGATCGTTAGTCAGTTGAGAGAGGTATGTGTTAATGCTATTTTCGTTGAACTTCGTGATTTCCCGCCTGAGCTTTTTCGTGAGATTATTAAGATCTTTTTTTTTATACTAGGGCATCTGGACACTTGCCACTTCTTTCGCGTTTTCCTTTTCTCTGCTATAAGTTGCCTTATTTCTATTGGGTAGCAATTTCCTTTTATTTTTCTGCTAGTGATGGGTGTATTATTCCACGCACGTTTTTGTATATTTTTTACAAATTCTCTTACATCTAGATCTAATTGTTTTGGAGTTTTAAGGGAAACCTTAAGGTTTATGATATGTTCTAGATCGAACTTAAAGCTGTCCCAGTCCGTGTTTTTATTTACAAGCGTGAGAGTGCGCTCTCTCATTATGATTTTCTCACTAAACGTCAGAAATATGGATGAGTGATCCGAGCTCATATCAAAGCCTTCCTCGATTCGTAGAAAATTGGACGATATATTTTTGTATATGAAGAAATCAATTATATCAGGAATTTTATTGGGATTTGTAGGCCAGTATGTAGGCTTTCCTGTTGATATAACTTTGCAATTTGTCTCGTTTATAGCGTTCAATAGCTCTTTTCCTTTTGTAGTAGTAAGTCTGGATCCCCAGTTTTTAGCGTTAAAATCACCACCTAGTATGAATCTATTGCCAAGATTTTCTAATAAGTTCTTGTACACATCTGATTTTATAGAATACCTCGGTGGAGAGTATATAGAGGCTAGAGTAACCGGAAATGATTTTGTTTCTACACATACAGCCACTGCCTGTATTTCTTCTTGCTCATATTTGTATACTTCATAGTGACAAATATTTTCTTTCATGATGATAGCACTACCACCTCGGGCAGTATTGTCAGGGTGTAAGGCATGATATGTTTTATAGCCCTTTATTTGAATATATGTTTCTCTTGTGAAATGAGTCTCAGATATAAGACACACGTCGATATTCACTGTGCTTAGGACTACTTGCAACTTTGTTTGATGTTTCTGTAGTCCATTTGCATTCCAAGTCATAATCTTTAATGAGTGAGTCATTTTGATTTCTGCGAGTGAGTAGCAACGTTAGCGCTACTTTCCAGTTTTTTTTAATCTGTTGTCAAATGAGGTCATCAAATTTTGTTTATTTTTTCATCCGTATTTGCGCTAACCTCAGGCTGTGGTTGATGATTCTTATTTGCTTTAGCCATTTGCGCAAAAGTAATATTTTTAACTACTTTGTTATTATTATTTTAATAAATTTTGAAGTTTCAGTTTTTGATTGATTAGAGGTTGTACAAGTTGTCGGGCCCTTCTTCTTCATTGCTTTGGATTTCATTTTTTGAAGCTCTTTAGCCAAAGCACAGCCCCTGTAGTTGGCAGGATGAGCTTCACCACAGTGAACACATTTTGGTTTTGCCTCAGCTGGTTTCTGGCAATCCTTAGTTAAATGTTTACCCGTGCACTTTACGCATCTGGGTTCTTTCGAGCAGTATTTTTGTGTGTGGCCATAAGCCTGACATCTCTTGCATTGTGGTATCAGTTTTGTGGTCTTCAGTGGTTGGATATCCACTTTGTAACCTAGCACTGATTTTATGTTATATATTTTATTTATGTCCTCGTCCTTCTCAAACGAAAGCACGAACATATTTAATGGTGATTTATTTCTCCAGCTCAGTTTATTAACCGCTTCTTGGATCTTATAACCTTTTGATTTTAGGTCCTCTACTATTCTCTCTAGCAAACAAGAGGAACGTAAGTTTTTCGCAACGACTCGTATTGTTCTGTCTTGCTTATTCTCATATGAGTACCGTAAGAGCCCATTTTGCCGAAGCAACCTAGTGATAGCTCTATATGAGTCTTCATTAATGGCATTTATTTTCAGGCTTTCGCCATTCAGCATTTTTGCAGTAAATGTAACGTTCGGTATGCTCGTCATGAGTAAGTCATAAAATTCTTGGTAGCTCTTGACATTTTCAATAATTATAGGTGGTGGTTGGGGCACCTCTTAACTTTTTCTTGTTTTGGCTATTTACTAGACTCTGATTCTAGCTGTTGTAGTGGGGAGAGTGAAGCGTTAAGCTTTCGTTTCTTCCTGCTTTTTTGTCGGACCCACTCAGTTTCTTTAGCTAGCTCCTCTTCATCCGTCTCATAATCAACATCGACAGGAGGAGCCTTGATGACACGACGTTGGCTTGGAGATTTATCTTTTTCCTCTTTAACTTGTTCCTGAAGGTTTTCTATTTGATCCTGGAGATCCTTTACTAAGCGTTGTAGTTTTTCACGTGCCCTCTTCTCTTCCAAATAGTGGTTGTATATGAATTTCTCTTTTGCTGTTTCAATCTTTAGCTCGTGGACAGCCATTATAATAAACTAATGTAACTGCTCCTTCACAATTGTTTGCATTACTCGAACAACATAAGTTTGCGTGATTGGTATCTGGGTCATCGCGGTATCTGCTGCGTCAGCGCGGCGCGCGGCACGTATGCGCAAGAGAGCGTTAGACAAGCGACCAATCTCAGCGGAAGACAGCTGATCACTGACTGGCGCCACAAGTTGTAAATGTGTGATATTGTCGATACTAAATAGGCATGAAATAACACCCCCACTTATCGCAATATTCACACAACAATGTTATACAAAATTATTATTCTATACAAACAATGCCAAGAAGCAACATTAATTTATAATGTTTGGCTGAACATAAACTTTTTGTTAATATGTTAGCTGGCATATCAGCTGTTGGTAAATATCAAGTAAATACAGTATACATACTTTAACAATTTTGTCTTTTACTAAATCACGGCAAAAATGATATTTGATATCAATGTGCTTGGTACGTTTATGAAAGACTGGATTTGCACATAGCTTTTGTGCACCCTGGTTATCATTAAATAGACTGATTGTGTACATCTTATTAGTTATTAGTCATAATTTCATATTGTAATCCTTTTAGGTATAATGCTTCCCTACACGCCTCTGATAGTCCAATATACTCGGATTCAGTTCTAGAGAGGGGGTTACACATTTTTGTTTCCTGCATTCCCATTGGGAGGCAAAAGAAAAGGCAACATATTTTTTTCACATACAATTTTTACTCTATTAACTCTATTTGATACAAGATGCCGTTGCTAGACGTCCGCTCCGCAATATCGAGTCACTTTACTAATTATTATGCACATCCCGGCGGGATTCATGTTTCAGTTTTTAGTTGGGTACGTAATATATTGTGTTTGATAATAGAAAACGCTGCCGTATATTAGTAACTAGCTGTCCCGGCAAGCGTTGTTTTGCCATTTAAAGTATTTCTACTTCATTAGCCGATACAAAATTTTAACCTCCAAAAGATTTTTTTACAGGAAATTGGAGCCTTCTGAAGAGTATAGGCAAATCAGTAGGGATAGTTAGGTATTCATGGTAAGTATATGAATTATGAGCTAATTCACCAGCTGCAGTGCCGGTCATAATCTTCGCTACTGCGCACCCCGCCTTGGTAGCGCCTAGCGCCCACTTCGGAACGGGCGTAAATAGCAATTTTTAATTTCACCATAACTCCTAAACCAAACGTCCAATTTTAATCATTCAAAGACCAAATATTATCTTAACAAACTGTAATTAGTGATGAAATAATTTATTTTCATAAGGATTATCAGCATGAGTAAAATAAATGCGTGTAAATGTAGTCCAAAAAAAAACAAGATTTTTAAATAAAAAAAATGGTTGTTGTGTCTCACTTGACATAGCTAGGTATAGTGTGTCGCGGACATTTTTGTAGATATTTATAAGATCTACATTTACTCAGAACATTGTATGGTTCTATCTTTTATAGTTTAGGCAGCGTACGCAAAATAAGTAACTTTTCTGGTTGATTTTTTTTTCACCTTGTGTAAGAAAAACCCAAATATCTTACGGAACCCTACATTTTCCAAAATAAAAAGTAGCCTATTGTTACTCGTAAATAATGTAGCTTTCGAATGGTGAAAGAATTTTTAAAATCGGTCCAGTAGTTTTTGAGCCTATTCATTACAATTAAACAAACAAACAAATAAAGTTTACCTCTTTATAATATTAGTATAGACTAGCCGTCCCGATGAACTTCGTGTCACTTTAAAACCTTCCCTGGACTTTAAGGATTATTTTAAGAGAAAAATTTGCAGAATCGGTTCAGAGTCAGCCATTATCGAGTTATAGCGCTACACAGTTGGAAATCCATTTTTATATATTAAATGATAATATTATATAGATATTGAAATTCAAAAATAATGTATTACAATTCAGCGACAGATTTAAATCTACTGTCGTTAACGATTACAGTTCTGTCCAACAGTAGCTAAACCACAACCATGTCAATTAATGAATGTAACAAATCTTATAACTAAGATTTACGTAGCTCATTAATATTTAAAATTGTATTAATGAATGGGTTAGTTACTATATTTGATACAAGATGTCACTGCTAGACGTCTGTCATGAGTCATGACACTCTACTCCAGGGGTTCCCAATTTTTTTTCGCCAAGGAACCCTATTTGATTATACTTTTCCTAGCGGAACCCTACTTTGATAACTGGAAATTTACCCACCTTAAATGAAAAACAATTAAGTTTTTATGAAATTATTTTTATGCATTTACTGTGAATATACGTAGGTAGGAAAGTGCCTAAAAATAAAAAAAAAGACGGGTTGCACTCCGGGAGTGCCGGCAGAAGTGAAAACTTCATTATTAACGTTGTGCATTTTTTAACCCATTTTTAATGAAAATCGATTATTAAAAAATTTATATTATAATTAATCGAAACCCTTACAATCGTTTAATTTTTTACCCATTTTTTATGAAAATCGGTTTTTAAAAAATCGTTTTTTTTTTAATTAATCGAAACCCTTACAATTCGAGTTTGAGTTCGAGTTGTCGAGTTCGAGTTCGACACAAAATACTACTTTCAACTCTTTACAGTCTTACGGTCTTTCTATGGTTTTTCGATCAACACGAAAATCTGGCGCGAGTTTCACAGTTTTTACCCATCCCACAAAAGTGCTCAACGCCGCTAAAGAAGTTTTCACTTCAAAAAAAGACGGGTTGCACTCCGGGAGTGCCGGCAGAAGTAAAAACTTGATTATTAACGTTGTGCATTATTTTTTTTACCCATTTTTTATGAAAATCGATTTTAAAAAATCCATTTTTTTTAATTAATCGAAACCCTTACAATTTTTTTTAACCCATTTTATATGAAAATCGATTTTTAAAAATCGATTTTTTTAATTAATCGGAACCCTTACACTCGATTAAAAATATATCGACAATCGAAAAAAAAACAATGGATTGTTCGATTATTCGATTTCGATGTTACAACATTACTCTCCAACCGTCTTACGGTTTTTCGATCAGCACGAGAATATGACGCGAGTTTCACAGTTTTTACCCATCCCACAAAAGTGCTCAACGCCGCTAAAAAGTTTTCACTTCAATAAAACGTACAAAAAATTTTATTCATCACATTAAACTTTTTAAAACACGTTTGTGAATTTAATGTGACGAATGAATTTTTTTTACGTATTTTTTTTTAATACATTTAAAATTAGGCATAATGTTTCTATGTATATTTGCTTTTGTGTAAGCATAATATGCGGAAAAACCAGACTCGCATCGGTAAGTCGTCAACTCGTCACAAACGGTAACAATAATATTGTGATGGCTCTATTAACAATTTCTGGGTATTCATCTTTGAGTCCAATCCAAAAGGCGTTTAAATCAAAAGTTCCTTCTTCAAACTTTTGTTTTAGCGTTGATGAAAATTTGATGTCAATTAAATTCTCATACTCTGACACGGACAGAATCGAAGGTTTGGTGTGATTTACAAACAGATTTTGCACCCAGTCCATGTCTTGCAACTGCTCTGGAAAATACTCATGCAAAGATTTTGTAAGGCTTGTCAAATGCTCATGTATATTCTTTTTCACGTCTGAAGATACCCGCAGCTCATTTTCTTTTAGAAAGTCATTATTAAATGACTTTCTTATTAATTTTAAAAAAAAATATTAAATCGAAACCCTTACAATTCGAGTTTGAGTTCGAGTTGTCGAGTTCGAGTTCGACACAAAACACTACTTTCAACTCTTTACAGTCTTACGGTCTTTCTATAGTTTTTCGATCAACACGAAAATCTGACGCGAGTTTCACAGTTTTTACCCATCCCACAAAAGTGCTCAACGCCGCTAAAGAAGTTTTCACTTCAAAAAAAGACGGGTTGCACTCCGGAAGTGCCGGCAGAAGTAAAAACTTGATTATTAACGTTGTGCATTATTTTTTTTACCCATTTTTTATGAAAATCGATTTTAAAAAATCCATTTTTTTTAATTAATCGAAACCCTTACAATTTTTTTTAACCCATTTTATATGAAAATCGATTTTTAAAAATCGTTTTTTTTAATTAATCGGAACCCTTACACTCGATTAAAAATATATCGACAATCGAAAAAAAAACAATGGATTGTTCGATTATTCGATTTCGATGTTACAACATTACTCTCCAACCGTCTTACGGTTTTTCGATCAGCACGAGAATATGACGCGAGTTTCACAGTTTTTACCCATCCCACAAAAGTGCTCAACGCCGCTAAAAAGTTTTCACTTCAATAAAACGTACAAAAAATTTTATTCATCACATTAAACTTTTTAAAACACGTTTGTGAATTTAATGTGACGAATGATTATTTTTTTACGTATTTTTTTTAAATACATTTAAAATTAGGCATAATGTTTCTATGTATATTTGCTTTTGTGTAAGCATAATATGCGGAAAAACCAGACTCGCATCGGTAAGTCGTCAACTCGTCACAAACGGTAACAATAATATTGTGATGGCTCTATTAACAATTTCTGGGAATTCATCTTTGAGTCCAATCCAAAAGGCGTTTAAATCAAAAGTTCCTTCTTCAAACTTTTGTTTTAGCGTTGATGAAAATTAGATGTCAATTAAATTCTCATACTCTGACACGGACAGAATCGAAGGTTTGGTGTGATTTACAAACAGATTTTGCACCCAGTCCATGTCTTGCAACTGCTCTGGAAAATACTCATGCAAAGATTTTGTAAGGCTTGTCAAATGCTCATGTATATTCTTTTTCACGTCTGAAGATACCCGCAGCTCATTTTCTTTTAGAAAGTCATTATTAAATGACTTTCTTATTAATTTTTAAAAAAAATATTAAATGACAATATTAATTGTGAAACATTCGTAATTATGTTTTTCAACACATTCAATCCAGAATGCAAGCTTGTTCTTCAGTGAAGACATTTTATCATTTTCTGTAAGTCGGTGCGCGCGAGAACAACGTTCGCGTTGGTCACGAAACGTGTGATAATATTTTTATGGAAGCCTTGTGGCCTTTCCACGGAACCCTAGGGTTCCGCGGAACACCATATTATATATATATATATATATATATATATATATATATATATATATATATATATATATATATATATATATATATATATATATATATATATATATATATATTTTTTTTAATAAGTTTAAGCAAAGCTGAAACATCAGTCCCGCCGGGAGTACTATATATATATATATATATATATATATAATAATAATAAGTTTAAGCAACTAAAAGCAAAACTGAAACTAAATTCAGCATCTCTGTAAAATTTGTAAAAGGGTTGGTGACCAAATCGGGGCGTCTGTAGTAGGTAGTAGTACGAACAGGCCCGACCAAATCGGGGCGTCTGTTCCTACTATTAGTCACCCGTGTAAATCGGCCAACCGTGTAAACGCTCAGTCGCAAGCGATCGCTTGCTGCGAATACTATTGTAGCGAGCGCAGACGCGACATTTTCACACAGAATTAACTAGTCACAGGCGATTTTTGTAAATGGGGTGGCGATTCGACTTGAACAGGCGATTCGATTTGTGACTTGCCGGGTGACTAAAATCGACCCGTTAGTCACCTGTGTAAATGGGGTGGCGATTCGACTTGGACATGCGATTCGACTGGTGAGTGGTGACTTGCCGGGTGACTAAAATCGACCCGTTAGTCACCCGTGTAAATCGACCATTAACATTATTCCAATCCAGCACTGGATATAGGAGTGGAATTTTCTTCTTAGGGTGATCCAGCTGACGGTAGTCGGTAATGGCTCAATCTCCAGTATCAGACGTTAACACTTGCGCAACTGTCACTTTAGAAGCAAGCTGTTATCAAGTAATAGAATGAATGATACGTAAATTCAATTTTTTGTCATGCAGCAATAGCAATATTCTTCTCTGATCAAAATCAAGCGTTATTTCAAGGACCAGAGTAATATAATATATAATATAATATCTATGGACGCTTCACACCACGTCAGTCTGGCCCCGTGCTAAGTACCTAAAGGACTTGTGTTACAGGTACCAGACAACGGAAATATATTTAATACTATTTTATACTATACATATATTTAAGATTTTTAATTTTTATTATATCATACACATATTTAATACACATCCAGACCCGGGAACATTGAAAAACTTTTTGTTCCGTCGGCGGGATTCCAACCCGCGACCCCCGGCTTGAGCGTCCAACGCGCTTACCACTGAGCCACAGAGTTGTTCTGACTCTTAGTAGGTATAAACTTAAAACTAGATGTCGCCCGCCACCCCGATGCGCCTCAATTCATTTATCGTGCAGCAATCGTACATTTTTTCCAAGATAAAAAGTATCCTACGATTCCTACGTCCTTTCCTGGGACTCAAAGCGTCCCCATACCCAGGAAAATCGGTTCAGACTTCAGGTTTTGGCGTAAAGAGGCAACAGACAGACAGACACTCTTTCGCATTTATATTAGTATGGATGTCGCAGTCTAGTACTGGTTAAAATAGCCGTTCAATTAAACAGCTAGACCTTTGACTGAACAACGCCATTCAATCACACTGCGTCGTCGTTTAGCCGACTTGTCGACTGCAACGTTCAACACTACAGAGTACAGCTAGATGACGCTTAGCCAACTGGTTAAATGGCAAATTATAGCTCTAACAGAATCTGATGGCAAAAAGTGAGAAAATAAATTGACTCTAGCAATACCGGGGTAATAGGAATAAAACATTTTCATCCTTTTTTATTCCTTTAGCCGTTTAGCGGCTTATTTTGTGTGTGAAACATGCAAATATATAAATTTATCCAATGATCAAGGATATTTTTTGAAAATCTGCTGTCAAAAATTGCCATCAGATTCTGGTAGACCTAGGTACAATTGCGGTGACTATATAGTATGTAATTTGAGAGAATAGGAAAACTTTTTGTAATTTCTTGGAAGATTATTCATGGATTGAGTTTAATTTATAGAATTGCAATAAACACCTTATTTGATACATTTCATAATGTGTCATAATTTTCTCCTCGAATATTTGTTAAAATTTTTAGTCACTCGTATCACTCGTATTGGGCCCTAAACATACCCCTAAAATCTATGTCTCAAAACTTGTAAGTTGTAACCACAGATTAAGGATATATATATATATATAGCCCGTCATCGCGTGGCCATTTTGTGCTTAGTTTCATACAAGTAGTGTGCGTTTATTTTCTTGAATATTTCTATTTGTCGATCATTTCGAAGCACATTATTATACAGAAAAGAAAGTCAATTAGTTCATGATATCGATAAACTATAGTTCAAGTAATGAGAATCCGTAAAAACACGGAAAAAGCTATGCAATTTTTGTAGACAAATTATTATTGACATGACATTTTTAGCACTAATGCCTTATATAGCACGATTAAAGGATTACTTATTAAACTTATAAATTATCTTTTTAGCTTACAAAAATACCGATTGAAAAGCCCAAAAAACGTTGTTCAAAACTTACGTATTTAATGTTAAATCCACGTGTTTGAGGCATTCTTTGGCCATTCTTATGGTTTATTATTGAGCGGAACCACAAAACTCAACAATATCTAACACAAAATGTTCACTAAAAACCTTTGTTAACACTTTTATTACATGAAATATGCAGATCGACTCCTTTGTTATGCCCGAGTAAGTCGGACATAGCATTACACGCTTTTGACGCTTAAACACCGATATAAGGCTCTCTCCAGTGTATATTATCTCAATGGTTGTAACGCATATTTACCATATTCACTATTTTCTTGCCATATTGTAATAACAAAACGCACAGTAGCGCCGCAGCGATGAACGCTGAACTAGTTTAATTAGACAACGGCTTTTAGCTGTAGTGTTGTACGTTTTGTGTGATTCGAATTTTCTATTAAAAAGCTAGACGTGTGATTGAATGGCGTCGTTCAGTCAAAGGGTTAGCTGTTTGATAGAACGGCTATTTAACCAGTGGGCTGCGACATGGATACCTGCGTGTTGTCGTCGACTTTGTCGCGCATGTCGCCGGTCGCGCTGAACAGCACGGCGATCAGTCGCCGCACGTCGCCGCTGTTGCGGAGTACCGCGACGCAAATATTGTCAGCTTTCTCGTCTCCTGAGTCGGGTGCTCCATTTCGTGTCTGAAATTGATTAAAGCCCGTCACAGACTTAGCTATAATATATATTAATATATTTATAGCAAGGCATATTAATCTATACTAAATCCACATGTCACAGAAATATATATTATAGCTGAGTGTGTGGGCACGCGAAAATTAGTATAGAAAATATATATTAATATGCCTAGCTATAAACATATTAATATATATTATAGCTAGGTCTGTGACGGGCTTTATTTTATTAGACGTACCTCAGCCACAGAATATGCATATAGTATTATTTATTAGTAGTACCAACTCAGCTATATAGCAACCCGTTATAGTCCTCACTAATTACCTGTAATTACTATCCTACTCATGTTAGAATAATATTATAAATATTATTATATGGGTTATTATTTAACGCCTTTGGTATTCTGTATTATTACACATTTAGTTTATAAATACACATTTAGTATTCTGTATTAGCCATATCTAAGGTTATACATTATATTTTGACAATATTTTAAAACGTACAACGTCTTATCTTATGCTATGATTCAGGTGATAACGTCCCATCTGCACAACGGACTTACAAAATGCATCAGTTATTCTGTAAAAAAGCGTCCTATAATGACATGTAACCCATAAAAGCTCTAAAGTATTTGTCCAACATCGTCCTATCATCACTTATAACGTCAACTTTTTACGACATTATTTTTGATGATAAAACGACGAATATTTACCCAACATATAAAATATATTAATCAAATCTCACTTTTTACACTTAGAAACGTGTTTTTCTAACCCTCCATAAAAAAGTCTGATATCGGACTTCAAAACACTTTTAGTAGCCAATATTTACTATAATCAAACAACTTTTATCCAAGCGAAAATTTCTGACGCAACAACAACGTTGTCTCCGCACAACAACGCTCGAAGTGACAATGTTGCGCCACGCGCGCTCTCCTCTCCTCGTCCAATGTACACTTGGTGCATTTTAAGACGGAGCTTACTTCAAATAGGACGTTTTACGGTTCTGTATCTCGGAAAATAAGTAAGATATAAAAATTCTGAAAATGAGAGACTGTAGAGCTTTGATTTCCTATTTCATTTATATAATAAAATCATTTTTGTCCTATGATCACATAGAACTCTGTTCTACGCATAGGTCGATATTATGTATTTATATTTTATACAGTATAAGTACACAATTCACATAGATTATAAAGTTTATCTATTCGCATTACCCATAGCATAACACGATTGGTTAACTTTTATAACACAGAATAATCAATCAAAAAGACCTCTGTAAAAAAAGGATTCCTATTTTGCCAACAGAGGAGAGTGATTTAAGCTTCCAAAATATTTTGTACATAGATTGGTTCAATCACTCTTCAAGCATACACATACACAAACTTTTGCCCATAGCTTATATGAAATGTATATTTTATGGGTTTTAAATTACGCGACAAATCACAAAAACCATTTTGTCGCTTACGTCCTTTCCATTTTTTGCTGTTCCATTGTTTGTTTTCTATGAGAGGCCGGGCACACATCCATGGAACAAAGGGACATTTAAAAACTTTTTGTTCTGTCGGCGGGATTCGAACCCGCGACTCCGGCTTGAGCACCACTCGCCAAAAGAGCCACAGAGGATCTCAAAACTTCAAAAGTCAAAACTCAAAACGATGTAGTAAGTACCTACTGTTTAACTTGGGAATTAACATTTTAGCGTTATTAATTTCTGTTTAAGGGCGTTCCGTCCGGAGATTCCGTAATTGACCGTATTTAAAACCTTATAAACTCATAATCTGAAAGCTACAAAGTTATAATAAAAATACAGCAATAATCTTCAGTATATCAACATTCCTTTAGTCGTTTTAAATTTTCTATTTTTGTTTCTTATACTCATGATATCAGCTTCCAAAGTAATACCAATTTGTTAAAATTCAAGCATACATTCAGCATCTCCTTAGGGTTTACAAATTACTTTTATTTGAAACTCACGCCAATAGATCGACAATATCATAAACTACATATTCGCCGTTTTAAATTTTTTTAGGACAATTTTGAACTAAGATAAATAAAAATAATAGGGTTTTGGCGCGATCTCGGCAACGCGGCAAATGTATGGCCAAGGTCGTTTGCTCGGGGGACGGCCTTAATCTATATTAATAATTTCGTGCAGGGGTACGGTAGGCTCGATCGAAACCTTAATATGTGAATAATAGAAAATAAAAAAATATTGATTTCGAGTCGATAACCTTTATCCGCAAAATTCGGATTTTGGAGTATTTTGTTAAATTCTAATGGCACCAAAGATATTGTACCTACCTACCTCATCTTTGAATGGCACTGACAAGGCACTGACAAACAAACTTCACGCGCCATCTTGCTGTAAACTGACACATGCCGCATCATGTGTCATTGACGTAAAGACAGAGTTGCCAACATAAAAAAGCAGGGTCTGAGTTCTCATTTCCTACCCGCCAGCAGACCCTTTTTTTTTGTAGTTTCCCAATGATATTATATAAAAAAAGTAGTTTCCAGTACCACAGTGAGTGTTCTGACTTCTGACGCTGTAGTTGAGGACGATTATAATGATGTTTTAAATTATCCTGTAGAGTTCCTAAATTCTATAATATAAAGGACTACCACGGACCACCACACATTCTATAAAATTCAAATTTGGTTGTATAGTAATGTTTTTAAGAAAGTCGGGTTGTGCAACGGGGTTCGAATTGACAAACCACATTTTTTTGAAGTCGGTTAAAATACTATACTATGTATTTGTTTTTAAAATTAGTAACCACTTACTACTTACCTACCTGCCAATGTAGAGAAATCAGAAAAAGACTGAATGCAAGAGAAATTAACCTGAGATCAGAGATAATGTTCAAGATTTGAAATAAAAATGTTTTAAATGTAAGTACATAAAACTTTTGCAGTCTTTATATTTACCTACGGGTCACCAAATGGCGGAAAGCGATCCGCATAAAATGACACTTTTCTCATTGATATGCCTTTGTAAATTCAGTAATTATCCTTGCTTAATATTTTTTTTTATGTGTGAACCGCGAAGGTCATTGCATTTCTTAATAATTATGGACCCCGAGCGAAATTAATTGGTGACCCCTGAACTAAGCTATACCTACCTATCTATGTTTTTTTTTTATAAAATAAGGGGGCAAACGAGCAAACAGGTCACCTGTTGGAAAGCAACTTCTGTCGCCCATGGACACACGCAGCGTCAGAAGAGCTGCAGGTGCGTTGCCGGCCTTTTAAGAGGGAAAAGGGTAATAGGGGAGGGTCAGGATGGGAAGGGAAGGGAATAGGGGAAGGTGGGGAAGGGAATAGGGCAGGGGATTGTGCTTCCGGTAAACTACACTCACTCGGCGAAACACAGCGCAAGCGCTGTTTCACGCCGGTTTTCTGTGAGAACGCGTGGTATTTCTCCGGTCGAGCCGGCCCATTCGTGCCGAAGCATGGCTCTCCCACGTATAAATTTATTTTGGTTCTTGAGAAAAGATGACTACACAAATATTTACCTACATATTGTACCATGTGTATTGAGTACCTAACAAGTTTACCCGAGCGAAGCCGGGTTTTCATCTAGTATAATATAATCACAAGAAATCAACTTTCACCTGAGTAATCTTCACGTAAGTACTTACCTAAAATACTTTATTTACAAGTACTTACATCGTTTGTTTTGATGCACCTCTTGAGAACATCACTGTATTCCGAGAAAGTTTTGTTAATCTTTTCCAAAAACTGACTTCCGTTCTGAACGATGTTCGTCATCTACAAATAAAAACAAAATGTACTTATATTTCGAGCCTGCGTACTATACACTGTTGAACTATTATATGTATAGTACGCAAAAATACTATATTATCAACACTAAAATAATCTCATTCCTGCTCTCTATTCCCGCCACTTCGGCATTCGCAGAAAGGGTATTTTCGGTTATAAATTTGAAATGGCGGGAAGAGAGAAACAGAAGTAGTATCTCATTAATAATAAAAAGAGCTTCTAATTTACAAATCCCTCAACCCCCAAGCGGTCGCATGCGACCGCGATAAAAATAGATCTTTCCAACAATCCGCGATCGAGGGATCTAAAAATTAAATGTAATAAAGCATAATATGATTATGATTTATGAGTTATCACTTTTATTTTAGCCAAAACATTGTTAAAAAATGCAAGAAGAGCAAAAAATATACGGTCTTACCACAAAAGATTTAAACATCTGTTGAACAGTTGCTTTGAGACAATTTTGTATGGAATTTTTCTCTAATCAACTGTTCAACGGTCTTTTGTAGTAAGACACATAGTTTTTATATAAACAAATATGAAATAATACTTAAATATTTCATTGAACATTTTTTAATTTTTCCATAAAATACTATATTTTTTGGAAGTGTAGGTACTATATTTTTTATAGTTTATTTTGAAAAATACTATATTTCGCCGGAGAAATGTTGGCAACCCTAGTGTCACTCACTAATGTGTATGAGTCCTCTATAAAGTTCATTGTAAAAGTAGCGGTGCTGAAGGCGTATTTTTTATAACTTATGTACTTATGGGCAAACTCAAGAGTTCAAGACGCTGCGCTGGGCTGGGGCGCTTGCACAAATAAATCACAAAAAAAGACTCAGCGCTGCTACTTTCACCGACTATAATGTAAGGAACACATACTTACATACCCTAAAATATTATACTTAACTTTGTTTTGTTACACCCTCTATAATGTAGATCACTTAGATGTTTCAACTTTTACGCGAATTAGTACCGTGTATGTCTGTCTGCCTGTTACGCCTCGCCCAAACCGCTAAACCGATTTTGCTGGCCGAGGCGATACTTTGAGTCCATAAAACATAGGATCCTTGTTATCCCTGAAAAAAGTACGGTTCCCGCACGATAATCGAGTTTTGGCGCTACGGAGTTGCGATCGTAATCTATGCGTACCTACCTAGCTACTTACGATATAAAAGATCATAATATAACAGTACTTCGTTCTCAGTGGAGTAATCTTGATCGTATTCGTAGTCACTCGCGAGCTCCACACTGTCGCGACCCGCGCTGACTTCCTGAGCTGAGGCTGTAGCCGCGGCGTTATCCGTCCCTTCGACGTCTGAAGCTAAAATTTCAATTTTTTCTAAATCCACAGTCCAAGCCCGCACACCACATATTAGACCGAAGAACAGGACGAGATTCATTTTATTTTTCGAAGTTTAAACAGTTCACACGTTACTCGTTAACTGTTTATGAAATTAATATGAACAAGCCCACAAGGATTTCATTCAATTGAGGTGCGTACACAATTCGCCTGAACGCCCGCGCCGCACCGCGACCGACGAAAATATACTATCACAGAAGTTGATTCCTAGGCAGATGGCGGACCTAAGTAATTTGGTATCGTTAAGTCAAACCTATCCGACCGATCACAGCTAACATTGAATTTAACATTTAGCCAACCAAATGACGTAGGTCCGTCAGTTAGGTACTGCCTAGGAATCAATTTCCTCGATAGTACATTGTACGTTCCCACGGAATTCCTTAATAGCCGCGTACTGACCAAGCGAGCCGCCTCGCCGCGGCAGCCTCGCGCGCATTTGCTCGGTCGGTCAGTCAGTACGTGTTACTCGTAGTGCGCGGCAAACGTCCGAGGCGCCTTTGAGCATCGACCAAAAACCGACAACTTTTGGATCGGCCGCGGCACGCTCGGGCGAGGCAGCGAGGCGGCTCTCTTGACGCTTGGTCAGTACGTGGCTAATTACGTTGGTGGAGAGTGGAGACACGTCGTGGGAATGTCTAATTACTTGATATATCACGTGTTTTTATTATTTTGCATTACTTTCGCTAATCGCAATGACGAGTGACGTGTATCAGCGTCGAGAGATTTTCAGTAATCAAATATTAAGGAGTAGTAAAAGTCTTGAATAATTATACATTGAGCGGTATTTATTCGAGCAGAGTTTCACCTTACACGTTTCAAAGTTATTTACAGAATGCCCCCATCAATGCAATATGGCTGGCTTTTATACCATTTTACACAAAAGAAACTAACTTCCGTTGACAATTCAAATATAGTTGTTCGAGACTGTATTCATCCATAGGTTTTTTCGCCGCTGGCTCGGATCGGACTCGAAGACCAAGGCTACACCGGTAATCTTGCAGAGCGGGGGCGTAAATAAAACACACGAGAGTCGAGGAGAACATTGCTCCCGAAACGCGCCTCGCTTACCTGGCTCGGGAGAATGCCGTATAGAGAGCCGCTCCGATTCGCATTTTTTCTGTCTCACTTTTGCTATCGGAGACGGCTATTTTTCCCCTATTTTCCCCATTTTCCGTGAGCCAGGTAATTAAAACGCATTTCGGAAGATTCTTTATTCATTTTTCCACAATATGTACCTAAATCTAAGTTTCACCACTTATATTTTAACGTAATTATAGCTAAGTAAATCTAAAAGTTAACACAACTTACGTACATTTTCACACAACTTTTCTTTATATTTTCCAAACTATTTAGGCTACACTACTAATTTTTCCTGCATCTATTAGACAACTTATTAATCCATTGAACCAATCACATTTTACCTCTTAGGGAGCCACAGATTTATCGTAATTCACTTTTTAAAGTCTATTTGTAAAAACACTGATTTGCACTGAGTCTATTTCTCACATATCACTTTAATTAGTTTATATGCACTCACTATACGTTTTTTGGGAGCGAGGCCGCTGTCCTCAACAATAGTAAAATCATTAAAGAACACATTAAAAATTAAGAATGGCTAAGAATAAGTGGGTATATAATTCTAAATATTAATTAATGTACTTCTCATATTAAATATAATTATTTACTTAAATATGAGAAGAGGAAGTTATAACGGAAGTAAATAATCCTCCTGTCCATTTATAACTAACTATTTGTCAAAATCAATTCCCTTACTTATTACTATTCAAAATATAATAATCACTAATTAAACTTATATATAGTGACTAACATAATATACAGATTTATATAAAATAATTATAATACTATGTAGCTTGTCCATTGACATCCGCTAACACTCGGCCATCCTGCATTAGGAGTGTCCCACGACGTTCCCATGGTTTGCTACCCTGTGCTGTACCAGTGCTAGAACTGCCAGTGGTCTGAAACAGATGAAGACATCGGAACAGTATTTTGTAAACAAAAAAAAATAATAATATAGGTATGCATTGATGTCAGAGAAATCTAGTATCACAATTCACATCTCATCTCCAATAGCCAACACATGGCATTTCTAAAGCCATTATATTATGCATTTATGTAATTTATTTTATTTGTATTTATTTATTTATTTAACTCAGGCATCTTAGCCCATATTATAAATACCTTATAGACTAACATAGACATACAATTATACTAAAAACTAACACTAGCACTAAACACGTATTGTCTGCGACGACGTGAGGCGCGACGTGTTCGGAAGTCGTCCCCGGAATCTCCTGTAGACGGCCAGAACTCCTCCTTCTCGAACGTCGGTAGATGGTGCGTCGAAATTCTCACCACAAAGTAGCTAAAATTCACTTTGTGGCGGGACTCCAAGCGCTCGACCCTCAAGACGCGAATTTATGCATTTTGATAATATTAAGGAGTAGTAAAAGTCTTGAATAATTATACATTGAGCGGTATTTATTCGAGCAGAGTTTCACCTTACACGTTTCAAAGTTATTTACAGAATGCCCCCATCAATGCAATATGGCTGGCTTTTATACCATTTTACACAAAAGAAACTAACTTCCGTTGACAATTCAAATATAGTAAAATCATTAAAGAACACATTAAAAATTAAGAATGGCTAAGAATAAGTGGGTATATAATTCTAAATATTAATTAATGTACTTCTCATATTAAATATAATTATTTACTTAAATATGAGAAGAGGAAGTTATAACGGAAGTAAATAATCCTCCTGTCCATTTATAACTAACTATTTGTCAAAATCAATTCCCTTTCTTATTACTATTCAAAATATAATAATCACTAATTAAACTTATATATAGTGACTAACATAATATACAGATTTATATAAAATAATTATAATACTATGTAGCTTGTCCATTGACATCCGCTAACACAAATCATTTGCTCTGTATTACAGCGGCGTCTGCACTGCGGCGGCGCGGTTCGCCTCGTCATGATGTCCGTATACCTTTATGTTGCATCGTTCGGTCGCAGTATAAATATCATACAGTAGAGTAACTCAGTCATGTCCTCATAATAGGAATTACAGGACTCGCCCAAAACAAGGACAAGTTTTACGCGCGTCCGACGTGATACCGCATTGCTTTGGTTCTGTTCGGTCACGCCGAAAGCGCGTGCGGCCGACTGGAGCGTGCTAGGGTGAACCACCGGTAATTACTTTATGTTATAGGTACAGTATACTGTATAACATAAAGTAATTACCGGTGGTTGGCTTTCTTGTTGGCGGCTCGGATGTTGATCAACAATCAACATATCCGTTTGCCGGTTTTTTAACCATTAAAGTCATGAACAACTGAAATCGAACGAATTGTTTGGCCTGAGCTAGTTCAAAATATTTTTCGACGTCATAACGCTTAAACCACTGAACCTATTTAAAGGTTGTGGGATATACTAGGTGTAGATATACATATAGGCATCTAAAGAACATTTTTGCATAATAGCTCAATAAGTATTTTTTTGTGGGATGATTCATGATACTCAATTATAATGCTTCAGGCAACAGCTTCCAGTGACGAGTAGATCTCTGAACTTAGTGACTTGACTGGCACACTCAAAAACTAATTAATCAAGAAACGGCTCCTCCCCCTCTTTCTTTCATACTGGTTATAATATCAGCTTCTTTTGTTTTAAGCAGGCAGCAAATAGTCACTGCATGTAGATTGCGATCCGGGCATATCCCTTGTAATAGTTTTGGATTTTTAATGAGGAAAGTGGAGTCGGCCAACTGTGAGGAATGTGGTGTGCGGGATGATATCTACCACCGTTTGATGGAGTGTTCCCGGAACGCAAACTTAAGAGAAAATTTGACTTTTAATTTTAAATTAATTAAATGTAATATTGGCATATTTAGTAGCATTTTAGCAGAACCTTCTTCTGAGGCTGCTAAAATGCTATATAATTTTAACTAAGTGTAATTTAGAATTATTGTAAATTAATTTGTTATATTTAGTATAAGGTACGATGGGATTGACATCGTCTTTTTGCACAAAAATCCCTTAAAATAAATAAAGATTAAAAAAAAACTTATTTTGTTATAAATCACTTAATACACCATCGAACCCTGTACACTGTAGAGTCTGTGAGGCTGAATTAGCAGCCAGTACAATGATTTGTGGGGTGTCTACTGTTTACATACCTAATAATATTATTATCATATTGATATGCCGAATCGCAAATTTCCTTTCTTTTCTCTCGATCTCATCACATAAACTCTTCACTCCGACTACATTAGGGTTTGAAAAAAATGGAAATAAGTTCGTTATATAATATATTATGGCTGAGTGATTGGTCTCTTCATTTTGGCCACAGTTATTTGTGTTTAAATAATAGGTAAGTACTTTGAAGACATTTAAAAAAAATCAAAATGCAATAATAAGTATAAAAATTATTTCTAAACGCAATAAAAAACTGCTTACCTAACCCGGACACGGCTTTCAATATTAACTTATTATTATTTATTATATTACAATATTAACTGCATAATAAATATTAATATAAGGACCCTGTACCATGTAAGGCCACCCTAACGGAAAAATACTTTTTATTCGTTAACTAAAAAATAGTTAAGGAAACAAATTATTAAGTAATGCTCTGTTTTATCAGGTATCATAATATTATAAATCACTTTTTAACCTAGCTTGAATATTAATTTAATAAACTTATGTTAAGCTCTTCCAAATGGCCCTGCAAGGTACACAGCTCCAAACAAGGCCAATATTATACATTAGTCGTTTAACTTGAAAATAGAATGTTATGCTTAGGGATTGCAATCCGGATACTTCGGAATCCGAAAAATCCGGATAATCCGGATTTTTTGGGCCTATGAAAAATCCGGATTTTTATTGCTCAAAATCCGGATTTTCGGTTTTTTCGAATTTAAGATAAAAATTATGAAAAAGAAGCTTTTACGTAGTATAAAATTAATTTAAATGTATTGTGTAATATCTGACATACAAATTCACATTTGTTTAAAGGCGCTATCACAACTTTGCGTGGTCTACTCGTACCAAAGTCAGAATTCCGTATGTCTAACATTCCATTGTGTACTTATTTGGTGGTTATAACTACATTTCTTTACATTTCTTTATTTTATTTATAAGAAATAACGACATATTTTAATTTCTTATAACCTAGCTCTTATTTTACTAAATTTATTATGTTTTCTATAATATGATAATATAAATGCAACTATGATATATTTACAATTATTTTAGAACATTTTAGTATTGAATACAATGTTTTTTCTAAAATATGTTGCTTTTGTTTACATTGAGGTTATAATTATAAGTTATTATTGTTTACGTAACCAATGCCGATTGCCGATCTGTGATTCTGTCTAATTAAATAATTAAATAAAGAAAGTTTATAATATGACGAAAATATGTTGATTTAAATTTTAAATAATTATTTCAAGTCATTATTCTGTGCAATATCCTAAATATAAATATACTATCTAACTGCTAGGCAAAGGCGCTGCCCGAATCTTTCACTTATCTTGCCCAGCGTCACCGTTTGCAAGCCCAGCTGATATGCTTCCAGTGGGGAGTTTATAACCGTGTCCTAAGCTAAAGTCTTCGCAATCGTTGGTTCCTCATTGGTAACATAACCGCTGACGAGTTGGCTAGTAAGAAAAAATAATAGAATCATTGCCAGAAGCCTAATTGGACAATGTAAACTGAACAAGCACCTTCATAGAATAGGTGTTAATAGCTTTTGACACACCTATTCACCTTCTACTTGACTCTACTGCTCTACTACAGAGCAAAACTCTCCTAATTTACTAAAGAGGAAATTTGTGTTAACAATCCAAATCACATTGTTAAATTTATGGGCAGCACTGGTTTGGGGACGGTACTCTAATACGAAGGAGTCACAATAGATCCTCAAGGATCGCCGTAACGTCGGATTACAGTGATCTGCTGTCGGAGGAAAAAAACACCTTCAGAGCATAGCGCTATCTTTTCTTAGGCCTATAATAATAGAAGGATTACCACTCGGTCGATAACCAGCGTAGATGTATGCGGACAACGTGACCAGCCCAATGCAACTTTAGCTTGGCCGTTTTAATTCCTACGTCTCTGATTCTATTTTTGGAGCACATTACCTTTTTTTATTTTGTTGAGATTTGAGCTCTATTGCTCTTTGGCAAACCCTGAGTTCGAACTTTTGTAAATCTTAAATCGGTCAATGATCGTGTTTGCGCATTGTTGGTTATGACGAGCGAAATACATATATCAACAAGGTCTGCCCTTCAGTGAGATTGGTAAGTCACTATTCTTCATGGACCAGTTTTTCTGCTTTTCTGTAGTCATAAGAAACTAATTGGCCCAAGTGCAGGTACTCGTTGACATGGTGAATTTCTTGCTCGTCTACCTCAATCCTATGTCCCGTTATGTTGATCATTGTTCGTGTCTTTGACCTATTTTTGTCAGTTCCACTAGAGGCTTGCAGATCTTGGAGCATAATTTGATGATGTCCGAAAAGGGGAGATTGCTTAGTATTTTTTTATTAACTAAAATTTCACATTTTTAAATAGTTAAAAAAATCAAGGTATTTTTAAGTTGTTAAAAAGTACCAGTTATGTACTGTTATTTTAGTCTTCTCCTTTTTTCTTAACTTAGCGATTTTCACATCGCTAAGTTAAGAAAAATGATAATTTTTAAGACATTTTATTTTGCACTTTTAAAATGAATGTTCAATAAAGAAATAATAAGAAAATAACTCACATTTAGAGCTGTTTACCAAAAATATTTAAAAATGTACAAAAAATCCGGATTATCCGGATAATCCGGATTTGAAGATGAAAAAATCCGAAAATCCGGATTTTTTTAAAAATCCGTTTTTTGCAATCCCTAGTTATGCTCTGTATACTATCTCAAAAGTGATTAATGAAAAAGGTTTGTTAATGGCCTACAATGGTTTCGTAGTCTCCACTCTTCGTTATGGTATCATACTCTGGGGTAACTCCACCAAGCGTGAAGATATATTTAAGGCGCAAAAGAAATGTATCAGAATTATAGCCAACATACGTACAACTGAGAGTTGTCAGCCGTATTTTAAAAAATATCTAGACACGCGAGGGGCAGCAACCCCTTACCGGGCGCCGTACGTCGGTGGAGGGACAATGCACGAGAACGTGCCATAGACTTATGGGAGGAACGGCTGCAAGAGCCGCAAGTGAGTGTCAACCTAGTACTGGCCATCCGCCCAGTGCTAAGGGACTGGATTAGCAGAGAGACAGGCGCCCTCTCCTTCCGACTGACACAGGTACTGACCGGGCACGGATGCTTCGGTCGGTACCTTTGCGAAATCGTCGGAAGAGAGGAAACACCAAGGTGCCATCACTGCGACGCGGATAGGGACACGGCTGAGCATACCCTGACGGCCTGTCCCTCCTGGAGTGGACAACGGACGGCCCTCAGGGCTGTCATTGGCAATGACATCTCACTGCCAGCACTGATCCGCTCGATGCTGTGCGGTGAAGAAGAGTGGAGGGCGGTCGTACACTTCGCAGAGGAGGTGATGACTGCCAAGGAAAAGGCCGAGCGCACGAGAGAAAGGGAGGCGCTCGACCCTAGAAGACGGCCCAGGCGGAGACGTCGCGCCCGCAACGGCGACAACCTCCCGCCATAGATGGGGAGCTCAGGGTGACGGCAAGGGGAAGCCGTCACCCATTGCACCGAGCCCCCGCGAGAGTCATGATGCGCAACGTGCTCCCGCGCATCGCGACGAAAACGAGAGGAATGGCCTAGACAAGCCCTCACTGGGGCCTCTGTTTGGCCTGGGGGGCGAGTAATCGCCCCTCCGAAGAGGGGTCTGCCGACTACTAGGCAGACGACCGCTGGTGGAGCTGCGGTCGCGGTGTCGTACCCGTGGCTCCGCCGTCGGAGAGAGAGCGCACATATCCGCGCCAGGATCTCCCTCATCCCACGCGGAATGCGTAAATGCATTTCTTGGCGTTAAAAAAAAAAAAAGCATCAACAGACTGAGTTTCCAGGCATTCACCGTCAACTACGACCTTTATGCTTCTGTCTGCTAAGAAACCAGTGACCCACTTACTTAATTTCTCGGGAAGCCCATATGATGGAAGCTTTGACAGCAGCGCTTTATGCCAAACCCGATCAAAGGCCTTCGCAATGTCCAAACTTTTGGTACAAAACCAAGGTACTTTTGACCCTCTCATAATTCAGAAACTTTTTCACATAAACGTTTCAAATTTGGCTCATATAATGAGACTTGCAAGATTTGCTCTAAATTTCATAAGCACAGCTCAAACGGTTATTAAGATATTAACGTCCGAAAATCTACATTTTTATCACTGACTGACTGACTGACTGACCTATAGATCAAAATTCTAACCCACTTCCGATGACCTAGAAGGCTGAAATTTGGAATCCAGCTCGGTAATTGTGTGAAAGCGTAGGGAAAAATCAGAAAACAAAAAAATCGGTCAAGTGCGAGTCGGACAGAGCGAAACTAGGCTAAAATTGTGTAAAAAAACACATTTTTTTTTACTTTTATTATAAATTATGAAAATAAAAATATAATCAAAGATTTTGTGAAATTTTCAAGTATCTACCGGCTGCCATTATTGATTTTGAGCAAAAAAAGGCCAAAAAATCACATTTATTGTATGGGAGCTCCCCGTAAATATTTATTTGTCAAGTGAAAAAACTTTAGGAAATTAATAGAAGGTGACATTATGATTTATGAAGTATGTCTGTCTGTCTGTTACCTCTTCACGCCCAAATTGCTTGTACCGATTGTTCTTAAATTTGGTATGGAGATATAGTTTGAGTCCCGGGAATAGACATAGAATTCTTTTAATACGTCTGTCCGTCTGTCTGTCTGTTTGTTAGACAGCTATAATAATAGCTACTTTACTTCCGCACAATAAGCTGTACCCTATAGTTAATGGTTGAAAATACACTTGTGTTATATCGTATTATTCCAATGCCTCCTGATGGTAGCTGATTTTTCCATTCGTTTGAATTTTCTTTGTTTTATTCCTCTGATACTCAACTAGGCTTAGGGGCTATTTCCCCACTTCCTGATTAGTTTCAGATAGGTTATCCACAATTTATCTGATAGATGAAGTATCTGCCAGATAAGTTGCGGATAGCATATCCGATACTCGTCGGGAAGTGGTGAAACAACACCTTAAGGTTGCGATTGAATATAGTCGAATATTATGTATGTTTGAACTGGGAAGATTAAGATGTCTACTGTCTACCCTTGCTCGGAAAGTTTTCTTAACAAAAAGTAATGATATCCCACCAAAAACATAAAAAATGTAAAAATGGAAAGCCAAGTTCCATACAAACATTATTCTTGTCTATGGACTTCGCCGTAAAAAGGATGGAGATCTAAATGAGTGCCAAGTTCCACGGAAAATCGAAATATGTATGTATGTATAGGAACCAAATAACATTATGAACAAATAATAGAGTCTATTTCTTTGCTTGATTGAATATCTATAACAATTAATGTTATTTAAATAATTTGAGATCTTAAACTATATTAGGTTCTCTTGGCTAGTTTTCATCAGAATTAAAATGTTCAATAACTTTATGAAATCGTGTCTATTCTCTCATTGAGTGACTAGGACGTGTCGCATTAATTGCGTTGCGCGTTGTTTACGATTCGCATACCGGTTATCGTTGGCGCGCTCGCGCGCCGCCGCGTGTTATCGTGCCGTTAGGTACTGATTCATATGCAAAATGAGTGAGAACATAGTTCAAGAGGATGAGGAGATCGCGGATAATATTAGTATAGGAGGCGACAGTATGAATATAGAAGATATAGGTGGCGATTTGCACCAATTCAATAATGAGGAAAATATACAGAACTTGGAAGAGAACAGGTCGATTCGAGAGGAGGATTGGACAGAAGTTAGAAGAGGGAAAAAGAGGAAAACTGAGAAGATAAACATTAGTATTTCGAGTAAAGAAAATATATTGCCTAAACAGTTTGCACTGGCTCGATTATTACTTGCGGAAAATACGAGTATAGTAGCCAGTAGGTATACATCGAGTTAAAATATATGTCAATGCTTTCAAAGTTATTGTCAGCTTCGACGACGAATATGATGCAGAAAAACTGATTTCATGCCAAAGTTTCCAGGAAAAGGGCTGGAGAATTCAAAAGACCTATGAAGTTAATATGTCCTACGGCATGATAAGAGATATTGACATAGATTTGCCTGATTCAGAATTATTGGAATGCATTAAAAGTAGTAATAAGGAGTGCCAAGTTTTATCTGTAAAAAGGTTGAGTCGCAGAATTCCAGAGTCGGGGTGGCAACAGTGTGAATCTGTTCGTATTTGTTTTAAAGGAAGCTCCTTACCACCGGTTATTAAGATTTTTAATTTGAGAGTAGCAGTGGAACCTTTTGTTTTTCCCGTAACGCAGTGTTCACGGTGTTGGCGTTTTAAACACACGATAAAAATTTGCCCCTCACTTAAAATATTTTGTCCCAAATGTGGAAAAAATCACCCCAACTGCGAGACAACTATTTATAATTGTATAAATTGTAAGGGCAACCATATGTCTCTAGTTAAATCGTGCCCGGCCTACATAAAGGAAAAGAAGATTCGGGAGCTGATGGCAGAATTTAATTGCATATATAAATGCGCCTTAACTATGTATGTGCCACCTTTTTCACCGCGACCAACCGTGGAACCGTCAGCTGATAGTGGGAATGTGAACAAGTCTGCATTTAGTAATATAAGTCTGCAACAAGATTCACCAATTTTGCAGATCTCATATGCATCAGCTGTTAAAAAGCCACAGCGGCCACCGGAAGTAGCACAGAGCTTTGAGCGCGTCATACAGGATGTACCTACAAATAGGAAGCACCGCTATTCACCTGAACAAAATATTGCAGCATACGAAGACGAAGAGTCATCGCTACCGAGATCACGCAGTGCAGCTGACAACGATCGTCCCGCGCATCTCGAGCCGCATATCACTATAATAACTAAGGACATCACGGAGACAGACTGTAACGTCGACAACAACCGATCGAGACACCGCGATAACTCCATAATTGCTGATAACACGGGAACGGAGAGATGTGATAATAATCGAGGTGAATTATCGGACGCTAGGAAAGACAATAAGTCGTTAAGTTATTTGCTGGACAAATAAAGGATATATTATTTTGTAAGAAATTGAAGTGTTCGGAAAAGATTAAAAGTGTTATAAGTTTTTTTTTTGGAATGGTGTGTATCTGCATTTATCGATACTTTTGCTGAGATGGAAATAATGAGTAAGTTACTAAATTTTAATTGTAATAATTCTTCTAATGGCCAATAATCACAATAAGTTGAATACTACTAAAATAAATATACTGCAGTGGAACGCCCAAAGTTTGCGACCAAAACGGTTAGATTTAGAAAATTTATTAATTAAAAACAAAATTCTTATAGCCGTAATTAGAGAAACCTGGTTGGATCCAAATAGTCAATTTAAAATTAGTAATTATAATATATTTCGACAAGATCGCCAGGATGCCTATGGGGGTGTTTGTATCCTTGCGCATAGGTCGGTGAGAGCACAGGTTTACAATTTAGTTCATCACAATGAGGATATACAGGTATTACACGTCAAGGTATTTAATTGCAAGCATTTTGAAAACGTTCTAGGTATTTACTGTCCTCAGTGGATACGAACTCGACGGACTGATTGGGACAGTATTTTTTTTAAATTCAACAGTAAAACCATAATTTTGGGAGACTTCAACGCGCACCATTTCATGTGGTCTCATAAAACAAATATCAGAGGGTCCCAAATATATGATTCTATGGTCGATAGCAACTTTTTATCATTAAACGATGGTAGTTGTAAAGAATTGTAAAATGTTATTAAAAAATAATGAGGATGTCTATAACAATATATGATCTGTATCTATGGTCAAAGTTTATGTGTCTGTGGTTCTGTGATCACTGATCTGTCAAATTTAATGTCAAATGAATAATGAAAAATAAAAGTCGTAATTTGTTCCATGGAATATTTTTATTGAGAAAAATCCTCCTCATCGCTAAAAATCAGTGTCCATAATATTAATAAAAAGGCCGCATACCGCCTCATTTGGCGACCCGTGAATAAATTTTTGGCGAGACGGCGAACGGAAATATGGACACAAAATACAAAGTGAGGACCGTCACGCGGCGACAATTTACCAAGTCTGCAAATATGCTCGATTCGCTATTGAGTTTATGCAAGACAGACAAAAGCAAGCTAGACGAATTGCAAGCATGTCATAAAGTGACGAAAGGTATTTATAACCAGTTGACTATTTACGACAATGAAATAAAAGAGTCAATCATATCCATGGAACCCTTTGATGAAATCGAATTTGAAAAAGAGCTAAATGATGCAGGAAATTATGAAGCACGATGGAACCTGCTCGATACAAGGTACGCTCAATATAATAATTTAAATGGCGATAACGTCAATTCCATATCAAAAGTTAAACTGCCCATTCTGGAGTTAAAGAAGTTTGATGGAAATATCAAGAATTGGCTTTCATTTTGGGGACAGTTTAGAAAGATTGATGACGATCCTGCCATAGAAGATTCTGATAAGCTACAATTTCTGTGTCAAAATATGCAACCAGACTCTGACGTCAAGCGCTTTGTAGAAAACTTTCCGATTACAAGCCAGAGTTACAAAATTTGTCTGGAAGAGTTAAAGGCACGGTATGCAAGAGAAGATGTATTAATTCAGCTATATGTACAAGAATTACTAGAAATTATATTGAAAAAAGATAAGCTGGATTTAACAACATTGTATGACAACATAAGTAGCCACCTGCGATCACTTGAAGTCCTTAAAGTAACCAGTGAAAAATATTCACCTTTCCTTCTGCCTATTGTACAATCAGCGCTGCCAAATGACATTCTGAAAATATGGGAACGACAAAAACCCGACAAGGTTAGTGATGAACTTGCTCATTTGTTAGAATTTTTGAAGAAGGAAGTAGAAGCTAACCAACGCATTTCATTATCAAATGATTTTAATCTTAGCTCGGCTAGCTCTCATCCCACAGCTGCCTGTCTGACAGTAAATACTAATAACAAGAGACAAAATGAGCTTAAGTGCATAATATGGTGTGAAAAAGGACATGCTAGTATTGAATGTTTTAAGATATCAAAAATGACAATTGATGAAAGAAGAGATTATTTAAAGAAAAAGAAAGCATGCACTTTATGTTTAAAGATTGGACATCATGCAAAAAGCTGCCGAAGCTACGTTAAATGTTTCATATGTGCACAAAGACATTCCCCAGTATTTTGCACAGCGAAGCTGCAACAGAATGGAGTGAAATCTAGCGAGCAATCAACATCTACTATTCAGAACTATACAGCTCAAACTAATACTGCAACCACTCTACTGCAAACAGTTTCTGTGAATGTCTGCAACGGAAATAAGTCGGTGACTGTCAGAGCACTATTCGACAGCGGCTCCCAACGCTCATACATAAAGGAAGAAGTGGTGAAGAAACTCAAGGCAAATCCAACGGGTACCGAAGGACTCACACATTCTTTGTTTGGTGGTAACACAATGTCATTTAAAACTTATAATAATTATAATTTAGAGGTTCAGAGTATTGATAAATTGTTTAAAATTAATATGAATGTATTAGGCCAAATCACTATTTGTAATAATGTGCCTAAAGTAAATATTAATAATAAAAATATCTCTGAATGCTTAAAAAAGAACCAAATCAAGCTGACAGACTTAAATAGTAGTTCAGAAATAGGTATTTTGATAGGCGCTGACTATCTAGGTTTGTTAATGACTAACACTTTAATACAGCTCGAAACTGGTCTGACTGCAATAAAGACGAACTTTGGATGGACATTACAAGGTAAAACTCAGGATGCCATAATAAACACCAATATTGTATCAACTTTAATTTGTTTACAGAGTGTGTCGGATTTTTGGAATCTTGAGATTTTAGGTATTCAAGATCCTGCGCATGCACAGACTAAACAAGCAAGAGAAGAGGAGGTCCTGAAAAGCTTTGAGGAGAGTGTTCATAAGAATGAAGAGAACAGATATGAGGTACAGCTTCCCTGGAAAGACGGTCATGATGATCTCATGGATAACCGAGAGATAGCTTTCCGCCGGCTTGAATCTGTAACAAACAAATTAGTTGCATGTGGTAAGTTTCATGACTATAATAACATTTTAGATGAGTGGGAAAGTGCTGGCATCATTGAACCTGTATCTTCACAGAAAGGTAATCAAAACAATATACACTACTTACCGCATAGAGCAGTATTCAAAGAGACAAGTCTTACTACCAAGTTACGACCAGTGTTTGACGCATCCGCAAAAGATAAAAATGGTAAGTCATTAAATGCTTGTTTGGAGAAAGGTATGAATTTTATAGATAAAATACCTGATTTATTGATTGGTTTCCGTAAGGGACAAATAGGTATCTCTGCAGATATAGCAAAAGCGTTTTTACAAATTGCTATTAATCCAGATGATAGAGATTACCTGAGATTCTTGTGGTGGAGAGACTACGAGCGACGCGAGATCAAGGAGTACAGGCACTGTAGAGTTGTTTTTGGTCTGACTTCGAGCCCATTCTTGCTGTCTGCGACTATACAACACCACTTAGAAGAGGAAAAAGGTAAATATAAAGACATAGCTGATAAATTATCTAGCTGCTTCTATGTTGATAATTTAATAACAAGCCAAGACACGGAAGCGGCAACGGTAAACTTTATTAAAGAGGCAAAGAATATAATGCGAGAGGCAAAGTTTGACTTAAGGCAGTGGGTGACATCACCGCTAAATATAAACGAAACAGAAAAGCGTGTCATTTCAATTTTGGGAATTATGTGGGACACTGTCACTGATGAACTCTTTTGCAACTCACAAGCATTGCCTCATCCGTCACAGATAGATAAATTAAATAAAAGAAATATTCTATCCTTGACTCAAAGAATCTTTGATCCCATAGGAATTCTATGCCCTGTAACACTAACTCCAAGATTAATTTTACAAGAAATATGGAACAAAAGGTTGGCATGGGATGAAGAGCTACCCGCTCATATTGATGCACAATTTCATGATTGGTATGATAATATTCTTTTACTGGATAATTGCAGAATACCGAGACGTCTGTCAACTGAACCTCTACAGGAATGCACCGATCCGAGCCTTCACATGTTCTGTGACGCCAGTAAATATGGGTATGCTGCCTGTGTATTTCTGAGAACTGAAGACAGTAGAGGTAACATAACTATACGATTAATATCTGCTAAGTCGAGAATAGCTCCACCAGAAAAAATGACCATACCACGACTGGAACTACTCGCAGCTCTCATAGGCTCTCGATTGATTAAAGGGGTCAGAGAAAAACTACAATTGAATAATTGTAAAGAATATTGTTGGAGTGATTCTGGAGTAACATTATGCTGGATAAAGAGGGAACTCACTTGGAATACTTATGTTGGAAACCGTGTCAAGGAAATCCGACAAAACACTAACATCAATGATTGGCAACACATTCCAGGCTCTGATAACTGGGCAGACTTACCGTCCAGAGGCTGCAACACTCATCAGCTGGTTGAATCCAAATGGTGGGATGGCCCGCCATGGCTGCGTCAACACCAGAAACTATGGCCACAGTCTGCACTGGTGGTAGATGAAAAGGAAGCCTGCAAGGAGCTTAAGAAGTCAGTCTGTGTTAACATGTGCTGCAATGAAAGTATGACACTTGAACTATCATATTTTTCTAAATATTCAAAGATTATTAGAATGACAGCATGGATGTTACGTTTTATCTACAATACTCGCAACAAAGGTAATAAAAGAACAGGAGAAATAATGTTAGAAGAATATGAGGAAGCCGAAAAGAAAATAATTAAAAATATACAATCTGAAAACAAAGAATACATACAAAAGCATATAAGAAAAATAACTATGTATCACGACAAAGAGGATATACTCAGAATAAAAACAAAATTAATACTTACAGATTTTCCAGAAGATGTGAAAACCCCAGCTTTGTTACCTGCGACAAACATTATCGTACGAAGACTGGTAGCACAGCGACACACACAACTTCTCCATGCTGGAACTAATATGATGATTACAGATTTAAGGAAGCGTTTCTGGATTATTGGAATAAGAAAATTGGTAAAATCAGTAATTGATAAATGTATAATATGTAAAAGACATAGAGCGAAAGCTACTCAAGTATCTGCAGCACCATTACCTGTTGAAAGAGTTCAACCGGCATCAGCTTTTGAAGTTACAGGAGTGGATCTTACTGGTCCAATATATCTTCGTGGAAATGTAAAGAGTTGGATTGTCATATACACATGCGCGGTGTACCGTGCAATTCATTTAGAATTGACAGAATCACTGTCAACTGATGCCTTCATCAGAACATTTCGCAGATTTATTGCCAGAAGAGGACGACCGAAATTAATGATATCAGACAATGGCACCAACTTCACAGGAACCAAAAATCTACTCGCTACTCTCGACTGGGATGAAGTGCAACGGGTATCTACAATAATGCTTATAAAATGGAAACTGAACGCACCTACAGCAGCATGGTGGGGCGGATTTTTTGAACGCATGATTAAAATAATAAAGAATTTGTTAAGACGTGTTTTAGGTTCTTCCTCGGTCTCTCATGAAGAAATGCAGACTCTTCTCTGCGACTGTGAAGCTGTAGTGAATGATAGACCACTCACATACGTTGACGCTGACGACGCCAACTCATTGGAACCGTTGCGACCATCATGCTTTTTGCTGCCTTTAAAGCAGTCACAGGTAACCGATTTTGATATTTTAGATACCAAAAGCATGAATCAACGGCTTAGATATCTCCAGAGACTTCGAGATGAACTTCGTAGGCGATTTGAGAATGAGTATTTAACAGAACTGGTACAACGAGGAAGAGAAAGGGCTGGAGGTATCAAGGTAGGTGACATCGTTCTAGTAGAGTCCAATGAGAGAAGAGTAAGATGGCCACTAGGACTGGTCATTGAGATTTATACAGGAAAGGATGGAGTAGACAGAACTGCCAAGGTAAAGACAGCTGCTGGATTCAAAATTCGACCATTTCAGCGTTTGTACCAGTTAGAACTTTCTTCTTCTGAGGTGGGAGGGAGACAAGCAGGTGATGTTACTGAAAATAGCAATCCTATTGATAGGAAATATTCATTAATTTTAAATCCTAGCAGCACAGTGAGTAATGTGAAACCTGCAACGGAACGGAACCACCTAGCAATAAGCCAGTCATTACAGAGAAAGCAGTTAAGACAACCAGACTTGGGAGAGTTGTCAAAATGCCTAGCAGGTACAAAATATAATTTTACTTTCATAAGTGTTTGAAGTTTTCGGGTTAATTGTTTATTTTCTTATCTCGAAGGTCAATGACTTGACAGGGTTTTATTTGCCTGCTCAAAAATATACTCTCATTAATATAAGAATAATAATTTTGTCTGTCAATTTGATTTGGTACTTAATAATTAAAAAATTAAACTACTATTTAAAACATTTATGTAGCAATTTAGAACTATTAGAATATTAATGATGACTTGTGATAAGTGTTAATACTTGTCAGATGCGAATAAAATTTTATAGATGGATAATATTATTGTGTCGACATTGAAATAATAACATGTATAATGTCTAGAATATATATATATATTATATTATGTGATCACGTGTAATTTTGACTTAGAAACCTCATTTTTTATTTTTTCTTTTTGGTGTGGAGGATGTAAAGAATTGTAAAATGTTATTAAAAAATAATGAGGATGTCTATAACAATATATGATCTGTATCTATGGTCAAAGTTTATGTGTCTGTGGTTCTGTGATCACTGATCTGTCAAATTTAATGTCAAATGAATAATGAAAAATAAAAGTCGTAATTTGTTCCATGGAATATTTTTATTGAGAAAAATCCTCCTCATCGCTAATAATCAGTGTCCATAATATTAATAAAAAGGCCGCATACCGCCTCAGTAGTTCTACACGTTTAAAATTTGTTTCAGGCATTTTGCAGCAAAGTTCCCCGGATATAACCCTATGTACCTCCGATATATCGTGTTTCTTTAATTGGCAAGTGACAAACGAAACTCTCGGAAGTGATCATCTCGTTATCAACGTATCTTCTAGTAATGTATTTAGCCCTAACTCGTTATTTAAACGCAACTTTAAGTGTGCCGTCTGGGAGGGATATAAACTATACCTCGAGGAATGTTTTCCACGATTCGATTTATCCGGAGACCCGCAATTTTTATACAACAATTTTTTAAGTCATATTAATACAGCTGCTGACATATTTATTCCAAAAATCAAAATAAATTTAAATCCATCTAACAAATTTTCGCCTAAACCATATTGGACTCCTACCTTGTCGCATTCGATAGCTAAAAGGAGATTGGCTCTTTCAAAATTTAGGAAAAATCCCTGCCCCTCCAATTTATTAAATCTTAAAAATTGCATTAAGGAATCGCAAAAATTAATAAGAAAAGCGTCATTCGATTCTTGGAAACAATTTTGTAATTCTGTGGACCAATCTACATCGGCTTCTGAAATGTGGAGGAGAATGAAATGGCTTAAGGGCAAAATAGGTTCAGAATTTTTTGTCGACGAATACAAGTGCAAGGAATTGTTAAATAATCTATGTCCTACGTACGTTTTACCTACCAAGCCGTTAATTCGGTCAATTTAAAATTAGAATGTGACATAACCTTACACGAATTAGAATCATGTATTAAATCTAAAGATACCGCCCCGGGCTGCGATAACATTTCCTTTTCGATGATAAAGAAATTACCCATCACCCATTTACTTCATTTGTTTAACATTTTTTAGGGTTCCGTACCTCAAATGGAAAAAACGGAACCCTTATAGGATCACTTTGTTGTCCGTCTGTCCGTCCGTCTGTCAAGACCCTTTTTCTCAGGAACGCGTGGAGGTATGAAGCTGAAATTTATATCAATTACTCAGGTCTACTGTCCCTTGAAGCTGTGAAAAAATCAAACTTCTAAGCCAACGCAATCAAAAGATACAGCCGTTTATGCCGCAAATTTTCGACACTTGCAAGGGAATCAAAACCTACAGGGTGCTTCCCGTGAACTCAGAATCTTGAAATTTGGTACGAAGCAACGTCTTATAGCATAGATAAAGGAAAAATTACGAAAATAATAAATTTTTAGTTACATCACATAATATATTTTTTTTTTATAATTTTAAACTTACTACCCATTTCCACATAAACGCGTAGAGGTATTAAATTGAAATTCATACCAAATACTCAGGTCTATAATACCTTTAAGCTGTAACAAAATCAAACTTCTATGTCAACGCAATCAAAAGAAACAGCAATTTAAGCTGCATATTTTGAAACTCGCAAGTACTCGCAAGGGAATCAAAACCTAAAGGGTACTTCCAGTCGACCTAGAATCTTGAAATTTGGCATGAAGCAACTTTTTATAGCACACATAAAGGAAAAATTCCGAAAACCTTAAATTTTTAGTTACATTACAAAATATATATTTTTTAATAAATATAAACTTATTACTTTTTTCCTCATGAACGCGTAGAGCTATCAAGTTGAAATTCATATCAAACGAACTTTGTAAACCTTGCAGGTTTGTACGGAACCCTCGGTGCGCGAGTCCGACTCGCACTTGTCTTTCTACGAGCTTCCTTCCTAGTCAATGGCGAGACATTTGTGTTTTTCCGATTCCTAAACCCGGTCGAGACCCATCGCTAGGTCATCGTTGCGCCCGATAAGTTTAATGTCCTGTGTGTGTAAAATCTTTCATTCTATTATTAATAGAAGATTGGAGTGGTACTTTGAGAGCAAGGGTATGTTTTCAGCCGAGACAGTAGGTTTTAGAAAATCAAAATCGTGTCTCGACAGTTTGGTCAGATTGGTTTCACGGATACAATCAGGTTGCTCTAAGAATTTAACGACTTTAGCGTGCTTCCTAGATATAGATAACGCTTACAATAATTTAAATATAACTTCACTTATCGAAATCTTAGATGAATCTGGCGCTGGATTTAAAATTTGTAATTATTTGTGGAAATTTTTAAGCTCTAGGAACTAAAAAATTAGACTTGGGGATGTTTTTATTTGGTTATGTACAGCTCAAAGTGACCCCTTATCTCCGTTACTGTTTAATATTACACTTTTACCTATTTTTAAGGCCGTTAGAAACATATTTATGTCACAATTTGCTGATGATATAACGCTTTATGTAGTTAACAGAAATATGGAAACCGCTCGTCGTTCGTTACAAGGGGACTTAGATGTATTGGTTAAATTATTAGAGAATTTAGGTTTTACTGTATCTTCTACCAAAAGCAAGTTGTTCGTTTTTAAAAAGGGCCAAATAAATAATAATGTTACCATTTTTATCCGAGATATGCCTTTACAGGAGGTATCTAGTATAAGATATTTAGGTATGGAACTCGATAGATCCTTGAGATGGACGTAGCACATTAATACAGTTTACGAAAAGGCACATAAAATGTTAAATATTTTAAAAGTTTTAGCTGGTTCGGGCTGGGGTGTCCACCCAAAATATTTAAGAAGAATTTACGTAACTTTGATTCGGAGCCGATTGGATTTTGGTTGTTTTTTATACAGTAATGCAAGTAAATCGAATTTAGTTAAATTGGATAAGTTGCAGAACCAGGCTTTGCGTGTTATAGGTGGTTTTGTTAGATCAACTCCTATTCACGTAATGGAATGCGAGCTGTGTGTACAACCTTTACATATTCGTCGGGTCTTTCTGGCTGGTAAATTTATTTTGAGATCTATGTCGACAGCGGATAACGAAAAAATTAAGGTTATAAACGAATTAAGCACACTTATGGCACGCAAATACTGGAGATGCAAACAAATTTTTTAACCGACTTCCAAAAAACGAGGAGGTTATATGTTCGGCTGTGGATATTTTTATTTTTTTTATTTTTGTATGTTCAACGATTACTCCGCCGTTTGTGAACCGATTTTCGAAATTTTTGTTTTGTTGTATTAGGTTTCACTCCAATTTGGTACCATGTTCACAAAAGTGGTGACCTGATGATGTGATCCAGGAGTAATCGAGGGAACTCCTCGAAATTTATATGGAAACATATGGTAATTTTAGTTTTATGTGAAGTGTACTAAGAATATGCTACCAAAAAGTCAATTGGGTCAAGGTATACCATGGTTTCGAAGATGCTGAGAGAACTCCTGACTCCTTATAGATACACGTTTGGGAGTTTCGGCGTTGTTTTAAGAACAGAAAGCATATTATACTACCACGAAATTAAAATTCATCATCATCGTCATCATCATCATTACCACGTCGTGTTAAGGTCACCAATGTCTCATGGCACAAAATAGGTAATAGTACAACTTACAAGGCATAGGTATGGATACAATAATAATAATTATGTACATAACAACACCAATTATTAATATAGGCTGTTTATACACGGCGGTCGGTGCGGCATCGCCGCACGCCGCCGCGCGCCGCGCGGCGTGTGCGTAAACATCGCGGCATTGCGTCGTACCTATTCAAGTTCTAATGTCAGGTAATCCCGCGCTGCGAGCATTTTGAGTGTCATAATATGATTTTAAACTTTATCTTCATTAATGTAGTACAATATAGTATCGCTTGAGAAAGGCGCAGGCGGCCGCGAGGCCGGCTTTCCAAGTTACTATGTATTATAGTACTATGTACTATGTATTACAATAATGAAGGTAAAGATTAATATCATAATATTATTATGACACTGAAAATATACTCGCCGCGCCGCTGGGTGTGATTTGGCTCATCCTTCGATCGCGGATTCTTGGAAATCCATTGTTCTGGCGGCCGCTTTGGAGTTGTTAAATTACCTAGCACGCATAGGGTTGTGTTCACTTAGATTTTTTTAAATGTATTATTTAAATTTATCTACCTGATATTTTGGCCTTGGGGTATTAGGGGAGAGTTGGATAATACCGAGCCCCTAAGAACTTGGGCCTATAATTCGGAAACTGATTGATATTAAAAGAAATAAAATTGAGTAATTAGAAGAACATTTATTCAGGTACGCGTACCATATAACAAAAAGTTCCAAAATTTAAACAAAAAGTAATTATTTCCAATTACCGAAAAAATATAAAGTCGCGATATTGTCAAACTGGTCTGATAATATCGTGCCCAGGGTTGACAAAATCGTGCCCACATTAATTGCACACAATTAATTGGTGAGTGATAGAGGTAAAAAAAAATACCATTTGCAATTACCAGAAGATAGGGAGACCCAAATCTTTTACAGAAATTAAATCAGTAAATTAAATATCACACAATAAGTATACAGTATTAACAAAAACATAAATTCTTTATTTACAACTAAACTTAAACATTTTGTATAACAAGAAGTCTTAATAAATCTTTGAATTATATATGGACTAGTCAGTCTCAAAAAACCTAATATGAATTAAATATCAGAATATCAAGTTATATTAATCACAGCAAAAATCACACAAAAAATCTTTGGCACAATCTTTTCCGCTACATTCCTTGTGTATCCAATTTGAGCATCTACAACAACGGAACCACAGTTCTCCATCACGACCAAACTCTTGACATACGGCGCAAATATCCCGATTCTCTATGTCATCATCTTCATTATCATCGCACAGTTGAGTTAGGGGCACATCATCCATACTATCTTCACTGCTGCTGTCGATACGTTTCTTAGATTTCCCTTTGTCTTTCTTTTTTCCTTTCCTGACCTTATTCTTCTTGCTTTTCATATTATTATCTTCATCCTCATTACTTTCGCTACTGTTCAAAACTTTTCTCTTGACAGACTTTCCTTTAATTTTTTTCTTTTCTTTAACTTTTTTCTCTGCGATGTTCTTTTCTTTTTCAAATTCGCGCCCTCGACTGATAATACCACGCCCCTGGCGCGGAATTATCAAACTTGATCATTTTATTTTTTAACCTCAAAATTATATGGAAAATAATTATAGCACGTAGAAACGTATTCTGACATGAATTCTACAGAATACAAGCATTAAAAACTGTATAGTATCAAAGTATTACAATATAAATACAGTATAACTAACCTCTTTCCGAAAGTACACGAAAAATTATAAGGAATAACGAAAAAAAACAACTGCGGCGCGTACTGTCTTCGTCGTTGCGCGAAGCGTAATGGCGGTGCGCGGGGAGGGGTGTAGGCATGGCCGGCTTCGATGTAGACGCATTAATTCGCAGAACTAGTGGATACTTTTTGAACTACACATACGCGCGGAATTATCAACCGCGCGGTATTATCCAACTTTCCCCTACAAATTGTAATAAGATACGTAGAATAAACGCAGTAATTCGACGCGTAGGGTGGTATGGTCACTAAGTCACTACTCACTAGTTCACTACCACCGACGACCACTTATAAACTCGCGGACTATGACGACGGTCATCTTGGAGGGTTAATTAATATTTCTAATAACAATACGAGATCAATAATTACCACTCAAAATGTTGACAATTCAAATTTCAATGCTCACTGCTCACACCAATGGTGACACATTTCTGATTTCACACAGCCAATACAACTAAATAAAACTCCTACGTACAAGCGATACTGCTATTCAGGAGCACCTCAGCGAAACCTAATGAATACATCGTGTAACTAAAACTATATGAACAACAATCGGAGTTCGGACAAGCGATAGCGCCGACAGAGCGCCTAAATGACATATAGTGAAGACAATATAAAACTATTTTTTGTACAATGTAAATTGGCACTAATTATAGTTTATCTACTAGGTAACTAAAAAGAGTGAAATTATTATTTTTAACAAAAAATTAAAACCGACTTCCAAGGTAAAAACAATAATAACATTCTTATAATATGAACTAAAAACTAAAAAGTATTAAATAATTTTCCTCTCTAAATGTGCCTTTTTCCGAATTCAGCTAAACCTCAACTATTTCTGTACTCAACCTTCATAATTTTGAAGTCGGTGCCAGTTCCATAAGTTTCAAATTTTATGTCAAAGAAAATATAAAGATTCCGCTATATCTGGTACCGACTTCAAAATGATGAAGGTTGAGTACAGAAATAGTTGAGGTTTAGCTGAATTCGGAAAAAAGGACACACATTTAGAGAGGAAAATTATTTAATACTTTTTAGTTTTTAGTTCATATTATAAGAATGTTATTATTGTTTTTACCTTTTTTACCTTTTTTACGTAAGATTTCAAAATATAAAACTCCATAAGGCAATTCCTACATCATCGCAAGTTTCCATGGGTCTAGCTGTTTTTGACGCCCAATCTGGTATTAACATGAAATTTAAAATCTGCGATAATATGTCTATTATATACCTAGAATTAGTAGCTATTTTAGAGGCGCTCAAATATATAAAATCTGTACAGTACAGTAAATTTGTAATTTTATCTGACTCCAGGAGTTCCCTTCAACACATGGCTCGGTGCACCTCTTGTTTAAGAGGCACACCGAATGCCTATGAAATTATAAGGTTAATATTTGAAATAAAGACCCAATCAAAAGAAGTTATCCTTCAGTGGATCCCGTCTCATATTGGATTGGAGGGGAACGAGCGGGTGGATGGTCTCGCTAAGGAAGCTTGCGATGATGGAATGGGTAGGGACATCATGCCTTTCTTCACTGACTACATTAAACAAGTTAAACAGCATTGTTACCAGATGTGGAAGGTTTATTTCGATGAGAGATCAGTGGAGAAAGGCATATGGTACCGAACACTACAAAATGAACCTTGGAAATCACCGTGGTTTGAATCTATAAATAGAAATTTGCTAATAATAGCGTTTAGAATTTGTTCCGGACATATTCCTCTGAATAAATTTGGACATTTGATGAAAAAAGTTTGCTCAGAATGTGGAATCGTGGAAGACATTTATCATTTATTATTGGAATGTGTCCGGAATGAAGACATTAGATATGAGATTGTAAGAAAAATTGAGAATTTTATGTATACTGGAACTTGCAACTGCATTCTGGCTTATCCCCTGTCAGATAAAGCCAAAGAAATTTATAAGATGGTTAAGGTAGCACTTAATAGACGTGCAATTGATTAATATTGATTTAAGATTAAATTTAATTGTTGTTCTAATGGAGCGACATGGGCAATGTTGACTAAGCTCCCTAAATAAAGAAAAAAAAAACTTTATGAAATGACTGATGTAATGAAAACTGGCCAAGTTAGATCTAATCTAGTTTAAGATTTCAAATTATTTAAATAACATTAATTGTTATAGATATTCAGTAAAGCAAAGAAATAGACTCTATTATTTGTTCATAATGTTATTTAGTTCCTATACATAGATATTTCGATTTTCCATGGAACTTGGCACTCTTAGATCTCCATCCTTTTTACGGCGAACTTGGCTTTCCATTTTTACATATTTTATGTTTTTGGTGGGATAAACATCTTACCTTTCCGTGTTTGTACATATGCTAAGTAGCATTATTTGTGCGATCAAACCTACATTTATTTGAGCGGTTCAACACAAAAAGACAAGCCGATAAATTATGTTGTGTTGGATCAAAAAAAAAATAATTAGAAATAAAATTAAATTAAGAAATTAAAAAAAAACCCACGCCAATAAACTTTAAAAAGTAATGAAATAATATTCACTGACTTTAAGTTTAAATCATTCCTAAGAGTAAAGTAATATTTTAGTCCATAATAGTAGTTAGGGATTCGCCGGTTCTGGCTCACTGCCTCAATGTAGGGAAAAATGGGTTTTTTGATGGCCATTCGCCTAAATATGATAGGGGTTTTGAAGCACGCCCGTTCTATTTATGCGATCCGTTTCTGTGTATTTGCACTAGTTTCAAAGTTAGCTTTTGTGTTTACCCTCATTATCTACTATCTCCGCGCTCCATTGTTCCTTCATAATTACAATCGCTACTTATTGCATTGTTATGCTCGCCTCAGTGTCCTATTGTTCGACCTGGCTTATCGCTTACCACCACACCTTGCTTTCTTACAAGATTTTAAATAAATATGAATGATAATTAACTAACCAATGAATTATTGCAAA